>VWZL01001103.1:705274-758005 GCA_013396915.1 Stercorarius parasiticus | reverse complement strand
AAAAAACCTCACAGCAGTAATCAGAAAATGCCTGTTTTCATCACTTACAAAGGAGCTAGAGTGGCTGACAGTATGGAGGACAGGCAAGCTGCTTGCATGTCTTTTGATAAGCATTTTGTCAGATGTTAGTTCATTTGTTGTTTATCTAACGTTGCTGAGGGTTTCCTGCTGCAGTGGTCAGCTTCTGTGCAAGGCATAATGATACTTCTCTGTCCTTGTTCATCACATGGCCTTGAGCTCTCCAGTGAGCTTCAGACACCATTTACCTGTGGTGCCGGATCATTTTCATTGGATAGACAACTTGGATGTCTCTTTTCGTTTCTCCCCTAACCATGTTGCCAGATAATTTTCCATTTTTAAGCCACCTGGAGACTGAGATTGGTAGTGACACTTGGGAAAACATTTTATTTTGTAATAGTCAAGTCTAGAACCCACCTCTGTGAATAAAGCAGGTGATAACGAATTCTCCGATGCATCTGGAGCAAGGTCTGTATTTCAGATGAAGAATCCTACCACAGGGCAAAGCAATTGTTGGCATTGTGGCCTTTCCTATAATAAACCAAAGGGAATAAGAAGTATACATGCTCCTTTTGTACATGATTAAACTTTCTCCAATACCTGCCATCTCACAGAGGAAGCTGGAGATGTTAATCCGAATTTGGGGATTGACCACTCCTATACTTGTGGCAATCACCTGAATGCATCCATCAAAAATGGAAAGAAGCAACATAACATGGTACAAACAACACTGATGAGAATCTTGATCTTCAGACCTGCTTCCCAGTTTGTTTTGAGTTTTGGTTGTTGGAGTGGGGGGGAAGGGGGTATTTTGGGATTTTTAATGTGATAGTTTTTTGATGATTTTTTCTGTTTTGGGGGGGGGGGGGGTTTGAGACTAGAGAGCTTTTCTAGCTATCGGTGGTCTTTGAAGGCAAGTCTGTTGCCCACTGTGATGACACCTCTTCACCTGGCCTATGCTGCTTTTACAGGGATGATATTGGTTACTGCTTGGGTAGTCTGCAGAGCTGTGTGGGCGAGGTAGAGATTAATATATGAATTTGCCACCTCTTTAAGGAGTGCCACGCTACATCTTTAAATAATTTTAAACTCAGACAAAGGTGAAATGTTTAATGTGTAAAAGCAAAACTAAAAACACACAATCAGGTTATTTGGGTATAATCAGAAAGGTCCCCCCTTCACACAGTCATTATCTTCTGGCAGCAATATCTGTAACTGACATTTTGAGTATTTTTTTTTTTTTCTACCCTAACTCATGGAGGAGCTCATTTGGTTTCCCGTTCAGTCAAAGCAGGATTTCCATTTGGGGCTCTGCTTTCACTTAAGAATAAACCTTTGGAGATGCTGGCAGCTGCCTGTTCACCACATTTCTGTGACAGATACTCTCATGATGGATGTGATATTAGTTGAAAAGGTTGTAAAGAGGAAAGTACTCATGTTTTATCCTTAGCGCATGTTTTGCCCTTAGTTTTGGGGGTGAAATTGCTCTCGAGATCTGTACTGTGACTCAAATTGTGCCTAAGTGGCATTTGTGTCAGGAAGATAACCTACATTCCTTTGTCCTCTTGGACAGCTCAGTTGTCAGCTGTTTGTATTTTGTCAGCAGGGTTTCTTGCAAGGTGACTTGAGGACTTTGTCCTCATGACTGAGAAATGAAGATTTCACTCCTTCCAGTAATTCTGTGGTCATGGAGAAGGAGGTATGAGGGCAGGCTCTGCCTGTTGTGCAGTACAAGCGTCTGTGGCAGGATGCAAGGAACTCGCATAATATCACTGCAAAGGCAAAAATACCTCCCACCACCTCTACAATCGGCCTCCTGGTGCTGGCCTTACAAGATGCACACACATCATGTGCAAGTGGGCAGTGCCTCTTAACAGACTACAAAATAAGCAACCTTTTAGCACTCAGAGTGTTCGAAATGCTCAAGTAGAAAACCAGATCAAACCTTGAAACACATCCTGAATTATAGCAAACCGTTTTTAAGGCTCATAAGAACGCACAACAGACAGACCAGAACTGAGGTAGGGGAGGATTGGCATAAGTTACAAGAGACGAAAAACTGCCTATGAGATACATGGGAGAAAATACATACCCACAGTCTGTAAGTCTCTCCAGTTTCAAAAAAGACCAATGTGAACATAAATGAGAGGTGAAACACTGTACATATGTGTTGGATCCTGATATAAAGCAAGGAAGTAGCGTGCAGTGAAAAGGGGAGAAGGGAAATAATGCTTTCAGATAATATCTCAGGGATAAACAGAGTTGCTGAGCCATTCGTGACTCTTTGTAATAGTAGAGCAGTTGAAGTTTTCTAACTCTGTCATCACTTCATAGTCAAAAGTTGCCAAGTGAAGATTATAATTAGCATATATAAAAGCAAAGCTACCATACCAGCACATCAAATTTCTAACACTACTGTGTCAGATTGCCTTAATTAAAAATTGTTTTGCTGCCACATATTCAACACAGAAACATAGTGAATACGTGCTTTTCAGAGATTACTTAGGCTAACAGCATGGAGAATGAACATTTTTTTTTTTTTCTAAAGAGTAAGATTTCATTGCAGAGGAAGTACTGAGAGCACACTTAGGATTTATGTTGCTTATTTTGGGGGCTGATTGTATTCAGCAATCAGCTGGTCTTGTAATCTTGTTAAGAAACCCTAAATTATAGTTTCGAAGAGAACCTTCAGTAGTGGATGTAGAAAGAAGAGAGAAAAATCCAACAGGGGCAAAGAAAAGAAAGTCTAGTTTTAAAACTTCATGACACCTTATCCTGTAGAGAAGAAAATCTTCTTGTGGGTCCTGAGGGAACTGGCAGATAAAGTTGCTAAGCCACTATCCATCATATTTGAGAAGTCGTGGCAGTCTGGTGAAGTTCCTGCTGACTAGAAGGGGAAACATAACCTCCATTTTAAAAAGGGGAAAAAGGAGAACTCAGGGAACTGCAGGCTGGTCAGTCTCACCTCTGTGCCCAGCAAGATCATGGAGCAGATCCTCCTAGAAACTCTGCTAAGGCACATGGGAAATAAGGAGGTGATTGGTGACAGCCAACATGGATTCAATAAGGGCAAATCATGCCTGAAAAACTTGGCTCGACGTCCAAATGGTGACTAGTGATGAGTGACGTTTCTCAGAAGTTGATACTGGGACTGGTGCTGTTTAACTTCTTTGTTGGTGACACGGACAGTGGGATTGAGTGCACCCTCAGCAAGCTTGCTGATGATACCAAGCTGTGTAGTGCAGTCGATGTGCTGGAGGGAAGGGGTGCCATCCAGAGGAACATGGGCAGGCTTGAGATGTGGGCCTGTGCAAACCTCATGAAGTTCAACAGGCCAAGTGCAAGGTACTGGACGTGGATTGTGACAGTCCCAACCACAAATACAGGCTGGGCGGAGAATGGCTTGCGAGCAGCCCTGAGGAGAAGGACTTGGGGATGTTGGTTGATGAGAAGTTGGACATGAGCTGGCAATGCACACTCACAGCCCAGAAAGCCAACCGCATCCTAGGTTGCATGAAAAGCATTGTGGCCAGCAGGTTGAGGGAGGTGATTCTGCCCCTTTATTCTACTCTGGTGAGACCCTGCCTGGAGTACTGCGTCCAGCTCTGGAGTCGTCAGCACAGGAAGGACATGGACCTGTTAGACTGGGTCCAGAGGAAGGTCATGAAGATGATCAGAGGGCTGGAGACCTCTGCAATGAGGACACTCTGAGAGAGCTGGGGTTACTCAGCCTGGAAAGGAGAAAGCTCCAGGGAGACCTTATTGCAGCCTTCCAGTACTTAAAGGGAGCCTATAGGAAAGGTGGAGGAGGGACTCTTTATTGGGGAGTGTAGCGATAGGATGAGGGGTAATGGGTTTAAGCTGAAAGTGGGGAGACTTAGATTAGATATCAGGAAAAAATTCTTTACTCTTGGATGGTGAGATGCTGGCACAGGTTGCCCAGAGAAGTTTTGGATGTCCCATGCCTCAAAGTGTTCAGGGCCAGGCTGGATGGGGCTTTGAGTAACCTGGTTTAGTGGGAGGTGTCCCTGCCCATGGCGGGGGTGTTAGAACTAGATGATCTTGAAGGTCCCTTCCAACCCAAACCATTCTATGATGATTCTATGAAATGGAGATACAGGTTAAAAATAGAAGTGGAACATAAATACAAAGGTGAATTTGTAGAAACGATGGCATCATTCTTGTCACACAGCACAGAGCACCAGGAGTACTCCCTTCTATTCAGCTCTGAAAACCTCAGGCTAACTTCTCATCTACTTAAAAGAAACTAACCTTTGACTTTTTAGGAATCAGTTTAGCTTAGAAGCTTAGCGTAAATGGTTGAGGTATGTAAACAAAGGAAATGCTGTCAGTAAGTCAGATTTAGTCTTACTGCTTATTTTTGAAGCTGCCATTACCCTTAAACTGAAAGGTTCAAAAAGGAAATGTTATCTGAGCAAAGACAAATGCTGGCCAGCATTGTCTTTATTTGCTCAAATCCAGTGTTTTAAAAACCCTTATTTTGGAGCTGAAGATACTCTAAAGATAAAGTGTCTCCAATAATATTAACTTTAATGTACAAAAACATACATGCAATCGTTATTTTTAGCTTCTGCTTGCTTTCTTTCCTTCTTCTTTGATACTATGCTAATAAACCTGCTAAAGACTAGGTAGACATTACTGCATTTCAAGTGAGTATATTTTGGTAATGAAGTATTTTATTTTTTTCTTCTAGCCTCTTGTAGTGCCTCATAGAATTCATTCGACAAGTAGAAATGTGAGAGAAGAAAAGACACGCTCTGAAATAAACTGTAAGCATGTGTAATATGACAACATTAAATGTTCTTAAAATTATTCATATTCACTTATTTCAACTGCTATTCTGGGTATCTGACATATATAGACATATTTTTAGTGATATATAGGAAAAAAAGTATGCCATTTCACTTAGGGATATAGGTTCTAGATGACTGTGCAGAAGAAATGCTAGTGTAAAATATCTGAGTATGCCCTTTGTCAGCATTTCAGTAAATCCCACTATTGCTTCATCTTAATTGAACAGGGGACAACCTGAGGTCTCAGAGCTCACGAGTGGTGCCAGATTCTGCTGGGTAACAGAACAGCAGAGGAAGATTTTTCTTCCTTGATTTAGTATCTTGTTGTAGTTTTTGCTTTTGAATTGAAACAGTCATGGAGAAATCAGGAAAGGAGGAGGTTGATCACTGGCCATTAAAAGCAGACTCCACCCCCCAAATTGTAGTTATTCTTTTGCTTGAATTAAATCAGAGCAATACTTGGAGCTTTAGTTGTCTTGTCTTAAGCGAAAATTGAGGGGAGGAGTGTTAAAGATTATTTGCCAAAGAGCTGTCCTAGATGTGATTAGCTCTCTCCAAACTTCATTCAAGGCTAGTGAATCTCCCAGAAGATCCAAGAGTGAATTCACACAATGAATGTGGTTTTTTTCTATAAACTATAGCTAAAGAGGGCACTTCACTACCCTATTTGCTGAATGGTTTTCCTGATCCCTCTGAGTAGGTGGGGCAAATGGTGATTGTGCTGCTTTTGTGATAGAAGACTACTTTCTGTGCCTTTTAGTTTCTAGCAGGCACAAGTTCGCTATGTGCATGTATCAGAAGTTTCCATCAGTGGGGATATGATATGCTCATTAAACTGGATTTTTCTTTTTAGGCTTTGGAGGTAAATTTTGTTTAATTACAGTCCAACTTAAATCCTTGTTTTCCTTTTCCCCTAAATAGTTGGTCAAGTAAAATTTGATCCACCCTTGAGGAAAGAGACGGAGCCACATCATGAATTTGTGAGTAACAAGCAGCATGGGCTATGATCCGCACATTATTCCCTGTAAATATCTGTGGAGCATGAGAATTCCAAGATGTGTAGCATACTTCTTAGCCCCACTAAATTTGGTAGCAACTTTTCTGACAAGTTGTAACGTATTGGTCCTAAAGCAAGTCCCCTTATTTGTGGGCTCTGCCAGGTGTTATGTATGTGCTAAGCAACAACCCTTTGTTTTGTGTGTTTCCTCTATCCTTTATACCTCATTGACAAGTATATAATTCCCCTTATTTATAGACTTTTTCTTAATTGTAGAATTGCTGTGCATACACAAATGTTTCTCTCCCTTGTGCTTGTGTTGACAATGATTGATAATGGAAATAATAAAATTGAGAGCCTGGGAAAGAGGTATGATGCATTTAAAAAAAAAATAATGGATTTTTGTGGGATTATTTTCCCACACGAACAATCTTTCTGTGGCTTCATCGCACCTGAGCCGCGCTGAGTCTGGCAGTTGAGGTATTCTGTAAAGGTGTATTGCCAATGTGTTCTCCTTATGAACCCATCAGTACAAGGGGTATGAGAAATCAAGCAGTGAGGGAAGAGGCATTTGTGCAGTCTCATACACAGGATTGCAGTAGCTTCCTCTCTTCTATGGAGACTGTTGCTTTCCACATTTGTGCACTTGGGCAGTTTCTTCACATTCCTAGATAAAAAAAGACACTCCTTTGCTTCCTCACTGCAGATTTCTGTGTTCTCTTTGTTTTTCTAAGGCAGGTGTTAAGGTGAAAAAGTTAGTACATAGGTGGGAGGGACATTGGCTTTGCTCTGAGTTGGTTTTGGGAAGGGTGTGTACCTAGGAATGTACTTCCTCTTCTATAGTCTACAAACGACATGTGAGTGGGACTTCTGACACAGGTTTCCTTGTATTGCTCTGTAGTTGTACTAAAATCTTCCCAGTGCCTTGTCCTTTAGTAGTGGCTCGGCTGGCTCTGGGCGTATGGGGTTGTATATACTCTTGCTCTTCCTCAGCAACCGGCTGGACAGGTAGTCTGCAGTTTCTGGAGCCTGTTTGAGACAGGGGAGAATAGTTTACCAAATCATACGTAGGACTTAGGCAATTATTTCAGGTATGGTATTTAGACCTTGACATAACTGCATGACAACATCATTTAGAATCCCTGGTTGTACAAGTGTTTATTAAATATGGTAATGAAGTCGGTGTTTCTACCATAATTTTGAGTTAACTGATGAGTTGATTTTTGAACTGATTCCATGTTATCCTGGCTTTGCTTGCCTGTTGCGTTGTCCAGATTATAAAGAAAATAAAATTGGTAGCATCGTATAGTTCAAATTATAATGCTTTTGCTCCTTTAAGAATTTTATTTATTTATACACACACAGAATCATAATTGAGAAAAGATGTTAATGGAGAAGCTGAAGTTTTAAAAATACTTTTTCCATTTCTTTCTTGTTTTATCAGTCACTGACTGTACAAACCAGTTAGTGGACAACTTCATGGGGTGTTTTCATTGCACCTTAGGAACCAGAGTTGCTTAACTGGGGAGAGAGATTTTCTGCAGGCGTTAAAAGACAACTTTCCAACTTAAATCCTTGTTTTCCTTTTCCCCTACATAGTTGGTCAAGTAAAATTTGATCCACCCTTGAGGAAAGAGTGGCAGGTGTTTTTGGAAGGGAGGAATTGAGCCTTTTCAGACCTTGTGTGTTAGCAATCTGGACCTGTGCACTTTGCAAGAAGGGATTCCATGATCCAGACTAATTTTTCCTGATAAGGAAATCTCTTAGTATTGTCTATTCCTGTCAGAGTTTGCATATTTGAAACCTATCCAAAGAACTTGCCTCATCTCCCTGTCTATAAGGAACATCCGTAACTGCTTGGTTGGATTTTTATTGAAGAGGGAAATTAGCTGCTCCACTGCTCTTATCAGAATGAAGCATACAGAACTGATCTGACCTTTCCAGATAAAATTCCTTTATTTTAGGAAAGCTTACATAAGTCTTATCTTTAGAAGATTAATATGTTATTTCTGATGACCTGGCAGGAGTTTTTCTGTAGTACTGGTATAATTATTTGGGTTTATTCTCAGTGTAAGCATGAATGGGGAAAAAACGCTTATTTATGAAACAATAATAGGTTTGTCTGTCACAGGATTACTGTGACATACATAAAAATGCCTCTGCAAGCAAGATAGTTGCTGTAAGCAAAAGTAACCGCTTACATCGAATATTCATATCTATGGTAGCTGTTTTTGTACTATATTGCCACTGGAGACTGTGAATTAAAGAGCTGGGTTGATTCTTACAACTTCTGTTAGCCAAGAGGGAAGCAGAACTATGATTTTGAAAGTGATGATGTTGGGTGTAGGGACCAAAGAAAAAAAAATGTATTTTGTCAGGTATAGAATGAAGGACAATTTAAATTGGCATGTCAAATGCAAATAAGAGCTCTATTCACATATACTCTAACAAAGAGCCTTAGCACAGCAGACTGAGGGAGAAGTTTGTGACGATCTACACACTCTGGGAGAGAAGGTCTTGTAAATGGAAGCGGGAGCAAGACACGCCAGCAATAACAGTGTGGATCCTTTTCATTAAAGCTGTTCTTCTAACCCTTTTGCTTCTGTCTCACTAAAGCATGCTTAAACTTCATGCTTATTTACTTACGGGTATGAGTGCACAAGCCAAAGGACCGGACCACTGCAGCATGATGAGTTATTGCCCGTGGTGCACTGAGATGTTGAACTGGTACATACTTGCCTCTTATGGAGGCAGTTTGTCGCTCATTACCACAGCTCAGGTGATGAACAATAATTCATTATTTTGGTGTGATTTGGTAGTGTTTGGTAATGTGACCATACCCTTAGCTGTGTTTTACCCCCATTCCCAGAACTGTCTTAACATGGTTTGAGTTTCAACTAATGACTTTTTCTCTAGCAAGAAAATTTCCCTTTATGTATACCTGGCTTTCAGTCGCAATGTAAATAACTTGAGTTTTTTGATCTCTGTCTAATGAACAGCCTGACAGTAGCGATTTTTTGGACAATTCAGAAGAAATATACTACACTGCAAGATCTAACCTGGTATTTTTTGTCTTATGACTTTCTTTGTCAGTGTTAGTTTTGTGTTTGTTTTCCTTTTCAAAGCTCATGTTTTGTTCTGTTGTTGTACTGGTGTTTTCATTTGTTTAAAAGTCATTCAATGTAAGGATTAGTCTATATGTGTATTTCTGTAATGAAGGAAGGAATTCTTAGTATGTGCAGTGTTGAAAGTACTTAACCCGTATTTGTGTTTAGCTGAATCGCTTTTATAGAAGGGGGTCAGTATTATGCACTCATTTTAATTTCTTTATTTAGCTGCCTTAATGCATAACTTGTCAATTTTTTGGAGGGCGATTAAAAATAGAAGACACATTCTCTTCATGTTTTTGACTGGTAGTTCCTTCAAATTCGTGAAAGACTACAAAATTATATAAATGTGAATCTCTGAATTCTCTAGACGGTAATTATGTTACAGAATGAATATACACTTAATACAAATAACAGAAAGTGGGATCATAAGTGTTTCCAATGGCATTTGGCATCATTTGTAGTCTGATGTGTTTTCCAGATTTTCTCTTACATTGCAGTGTAGAAATTACTCTAGACAGTGAGTTTTCTTATTTCTCTGCTCTTTCGGCACTATGTAGTTAGAAAAGTAATGCATTTAAATCTTGGACATCTTCATGCACTGTTGCAAAAATGAAGAAACATTCAGTACTAAATGAAAAGCATTATTCTGCTAACTTGCTTTGATTTGTGAGATGTTTAATGTAAGTGCATTGAGAAGAAAATGGAAAACTGGGGTGTTTGGGAATGTCTTGTTTTGGTTTTTATGTGATGTTTTATGTTTGGGATGTTTTTGTTTGTTTTGGCACCAGTTGGCTTGCTGTGACTTGAGTCTGCCAATACCATAGTTACTAAGAGCTTAGACTGTCTTCCCCCTTCTTGGAAGGAACTTCCTGTACTGCAAGATTATAAATATGTTTCACAAATTGTTTTGAGATCAGTAGCTTAGATTTCTCTGTATGCGGTGGGAACACCTCCATCCTGTGCAATTGCTCAGGTTTTGGGAGCGTAGTTTTGGTTTTTCAGTTTGGTTTGATTTTGGTTTTGTCTTTTCAGTTCATCACTCTTTAAAATCTGTCTTTTTTTCAGGTTGCTTTCAGTGTTGTCACGTGTCTTGTTAGCCTAGTGTCTGTGGATCTAAGATGAAGGAGCACATCTTTCCTAACTGGACAGTCCTTTCCCATCCTTCTTTTGCCCCACGCTTATTCAGTGCACTCTTTAAAAGTGGTTACTATGATAAAGTTTATAAAGTACTAGTGTTGTCACAACTGTGAGAGGGTTTTTAAAGTCAATCAACGGCACTTTGTGTGTTTCACTGCTTTCTTTACAACCTCCTGTGTTCATTGTGGATCAAAGAGGAGAATTCTGATTTGGTGGTAATGCTTTACCCATTTGTGAGATTTTTCCAGTAACATCTAATAATTCTGGAAATTAGAAGAAATATTTAGTAGTTGGTTCATTCTTCTGTTGTGGACCAGGACACACTAAGCAGGCTTTCTGTCTCTCTCCTTCCCCGACACCCCCCTCCTGCTCTGACAGCATTGGCTTCAGATATGTTCAGTGAGAAGCAATATGTGGATTTTTCAAACATCATCAAGGGGAAAAGATTATACTTTTTCACAAGCATAATATATCACCTGCTGCTGTTGGGCTCTCTCCCATGCTGTTCTCCTGGTTTTATAAAATACCTCAGCAACTCTTTTGCAGAGCTGTGCATGGCATCTGCAAACTCGCTGAGGGTACACTCTGTGCCCTCATCCAGGTTGTTGATAAATACGTTGAACAAGACTGGACCCAGTACTGACCCTTGGAGAACACTGCTGGTTACAGGTCTCCAACTAGACTCTGCGCCACTGATCACAACCCTATGAGCTCTGCCATTCAGCCAGTTCTCCATCCACCTCACTGCCCGCTCATGTAACCCACGCTTCCTAAGCTTATCTTGAGGACATTATGGGAGACAGTGTCAAAACAAAAAATCAAAACAAAGCTTTTACCTAGAGAAGTTGTGGGTACTCCATCCCTCAAAGTGTTCAAGGCCAGGCTGGATGGGGCTTTGAGCAACCTGGTCTAGTGGGAGGTGTCCCTGCCCATGGCAGGGGGGTTGGAACTAGATGATCTTTAAGGTCCCTTCCAAATCAAACCATTCTATGATTTTGTCCTTTTAAAGCATTTAAACATCAGTAATTCTGGCAGATGCCATTTTTCATACAGAAATTCCAGTAAGGCTTAAAAAGTCTGGTGGCAGATGAAGGCTCCTTATGTTTTATGGGGGTTTGCTTATTTTCTCTTATTAATTGTCCTGTAATTGCTGTACAATATATATAGCCATATATTGCACAGTATGTACATTAAAATCGACAGACATTTTGGCTCTACCCAGCATAAATAAGGTCTTGGTTTCCCACTTGTGATAAATGTAATTTTGCAACATGTGGACGAAGCGCTTGTCACTTCAAGGTGAAAATCTCAGATTTCATTATACTGATCTGGGGTTATTTTTCTCAACAGCCTTCTAATCTTTTTTTCTGGCATCATTTCACATAGACTCACAGAACCTGTTTAACCTCCTTGTTTGTGAGTAAACCGTTACCTGAAATAAAGGCACTCTGAAACCAAAAGTAGTTTAGAGAAGTCTGGAGACATTTTATTTTTCCAGTCTTGTTATTTTCTGCTCTAGAGCCTGAATCCTCAAAATACCTTTGCTTACACATGCAAGTTTTTGAGATTGCATAGAAGCAATATAAGGACTCAACAGTAAAGGAAGTTAAATCTGTGTTTCTTTGTGGTGGATTGGAGTTCATCAGCTGGTGGTCAGGACCAGCAGAAGGGAATTGCTTGGATAAGGTGACACATATTGGGAGGGATGAGGAGACTGACATTGCAGAGGACCTAGTATGGCCTTTCTTGAGGGAAGGAGACTTACTGAGCTTGTTTGGAGCAAGGAGCGGGAGAGTCGGGATTGGGGCATAAAAGAAGGATGAAACTGTGTAGGAGAAAGATAAGGATAGCAGAAAGGATCAAAGATACCCACAACTCAGGCCTAACCCCTTCCACCTGCTACCTCACAGAGCCCGGAACATGTTCCTGGAGAGGGGTGAGCCATTCTTTCCCACCAGCATGGCTACTTGTGAACCATTCTTTCCCATCACCTAACTTTCTAGCTGCACTGACAGAAGTCTAGGGTGCAAGTCGGGTGGCCATTGTGAGTCAGGTCCATGGAAGTCAGTCTGGTGGTTTGGTGGTTTTGGAGTTTCTTAGTTTAATTCCAGAAAAAAGATGTGTAATTGGTACAAAGATTGAAAAGACAGTCCCTCCATGGTTCAGGAAATGCCAGCATCTCGCTTGCCTTCACCTTTTTATTCAACCCTCTGGTGTGTGTATCCTTTTACCTCAAGTAATTATCAGTTACATACTGTTTTTTCCACAATATCTCACTTGTCTTGGGAAAATATGGAAAGTCACTGAAGTAATCAAATGCTGCTGACAGCTGTGGTAGAAACACCCATGTGGAAATTACTACTTAGCTTTACAGAGCAGAATTGAGGGTGCAGTAAACCACCTGGAACTCCTCGTTGAGCAGAAAACAATAAACATAGCTTTGTATTAAAGTAATTGCCCTTCAATCTGGAACTGAAAGCTGCAGTGGCTTCTGCTTCATCAGCTTGGAGCACTGGCAAATCTAGTGTAAGACTTTTCCTCTGATTTTTAAAAATGCCCTTTTGAGAGATCAGCCCCATGAGTTGCCATCTAATCCAAGCTTATTGCTCTTTTAGCTTGGGTATCTGGGCATCTTCTGATATGGGCTGCAGCTGAAAGAGCCCTGTTCAACAGAAGATGTTGGGAGACCTTTAAAATGTTTCCTGGAAAAGAGCAATGTACCTCCATTTATCACTAACTTGGTTGGTCAATAATTCATTTCTCCTGGTGAATACACTCAGTATTTTAAGAGCAAATTTATGCTCAAATTTTTCCTGTTGTGATCCACCTGAAGAAAAAACCACCCTGTAATTACAGTAGTATACTCCTGGCAGATGCAGATTCAATGGTGCTTCATTATGGTCCCTGTGTAACCACTAATGTGTTAAATTTGTATGCCATACAGTGTCTATTGAATGATAGTGTTGGAGGCATATTGCCACTTCTTTTTCTAAGGAGCCCATGCTCCACAATTGCTTGAGTGCTCAACTTTGCTGTTACTATTGTATTTTTCTTTTTGATACAAAAGGTGATCTTAAAGTATACATAGTAATATATATAGTTATCCTTAAAATATGTGTTGCTATAACCAGAGCTACAAAAACACTTTTGCTGTCTTCTCTGCTTATTTCTTTAATGTCCCCATGTGCTAAAGGCATTTCAGGCTCCCTGCCAGAACTACTCCCCATCTGAAATGAGTACTATAATGTGCCAGTGAGGGATGGCTGGGCTCTCTATAGAGTCTGGTAGATCACAGTCCTTTTTTTTTTTTTATGTTATTGTTTTTGTTTTGTTTCCTTTTCTGCACCCAGCTTTATTTGAGCAAAGGGTCTGTGTGCCCAAGGAAGGTAAAAGGAATTAGAAATGCAGCAGACTGTCAGAGAGGAGATTTTTGGGTGCGACTGGCCTGAGTGGTGGTAGGTGCTAGAGGAATGAGCTTGTGGCAGAGGGGATAACGGCAGCATGACACAGGGTATGTGTTCGATGCTGATATGTTTGTCTTAAAGATTCATTCTCTTATATTTGTAGGATCTACAGCTAGAATATGGTCATGGTCCTCAGTGTGGCTATTTCTTGGGTGCAAATAAGTAAGTAAGCAATGGCATTTTTTTGTCTTTAATTCATTCAGGACTATTTTAATATAAAATTCACAAATGTGTGTTAAACACGTTAACTTAAACATATGTAGTAAAATGTCAAGCTTGTTTATATCAGTTACAATTCCAAAATCACTATTTCTAAAATAATAGTAATTCCAATGATAACAGAATTACAGCACTTTTCAGTATTAGAGGCTGTGTTGACCATGTTGTCTCTGTGGTGCTGTAAGCTTCTTTTTAAGGGCCATTATCATGGTCTGCTTCTTAACAAGATGTTCTGCATGAAAGGTCCCACAGAGCACAATTTTACCCCATCTAGGAATTATCAGTGCTGCTCTATGACATTGCCTTATGCCCTCCTTTGTGTTGTAGGGCACTAGGAACATGCAATTATAGATGCTTTAAAAAATAAAACTTGCCTATCTCAGCAAAGTCCTATAACTTCATGTTCATACATTTAATTACTTTGTTGTATTAATCATGTGAAATAGTTTTCCATGTAGTTCTTCCTTTCCGCCCAATTTCTTAATTTACTGGCTAGGATGCCTAGTTTTGCTTTGCTAAGTTAAATAATAATTTAAAAATGCAGACTATCTAAGCATAGAACATAACATGATATTTTAAGGCAGTCTTTTAGTTGGGGAAATAAGAATACTGATATCTTCCAAAATCCTGTTGTTTCTCACACCTGTGTTTTGCCTGCTATTCTTTTCTGTCTGTTTTCAGACAAAGACACAAAAATTAAGATGTTCAGAATGTTACAAAAATTAACTGGGGAAGAATGAATTTATTCCAATAGTAGTTTAATCCTCTTGTCAGTCTGATTTATATTTTTTAATGATTATGGTTTTCTTGCATACTGTGTATTTGTTTTAAATTTGATCAAGCTAAGACAGTCATTGTTTTAGAGTATGAGGAACAAGGACCATTGCACTTAATAGCAATGCATTAATAAACACATATGGAAGTGTGTTGTGAGGAAAAATAAAAAATAAAAAAATACAGCTATGTTCATTTGTATACACATGTTCAATGTATGTTCTGAAAGCCAGCTGAAATAACATGCTTTGGATTATTTACTGATAGAATCACAGGAGCATTTGCCCTGGCTTTTGATAATTAAGTTTGTGCCACTATTAAACTGTGTTCTTATTCTTATTTAATGCTGAAGGAGTCTCTTAAAATCAGTTGAAGAAGAACTGCATCAGCGGTAATTCTATTCTTTTTTTTTTTTCCTCTTGTGTGTTTCAAAGTCATTTGTGCGTTGATTTTTTTTATGTCTGTCACTACTAGTTCTTGTTTGTCTCTGTACTTGCTGAGAGGATATGGGAGAGGCTTAGTTGTCTGGATTGCAGCTGTGCTTTAAGGAATAATAATAGTCATAAGAAGCTAAAAGACAGTAAAATTCTGTAAAGAGGTAGTAGCCCTTGGGCTCAGAATTTTTCACAGTAGCCAAGGTAATTTTAATACAACTCACTCAGCCATAGTACTTTGCTCATTTTCTTAGGGGACATGTGGCACATTTAGAAGATGATGATGATGCAGACGATGATGCTAAACAGTAAGTCCTTTCTTCTTGTAAAAATAAATATATAAAAGCTGATTCTTGAATAGATGAATTTTTTTAAAAAAGTTGAATCACGTTCTATCCCTAATAGCTCGGGATTCTTCTATAGCATTTTTAAAGATTTTTCCTAGATTACATCACCAGAAGTTTTCTTATTCTGATGATAAACTTGTGATGAATTTGAGGGGGGAAATCTTGTTCCTTGCTTGATACGGTTGTCCTTTTATCTTTTATTATTGAACAAAATCTTGGCATAGTTACATTGAGCCAGTAATTTGTCTGACCCTGGTCCTGGTGTCTTCTTTAGAACTGATGACTGTATATTAAAATAAAGCTCATTAAAAATACATAAAATAAATACATAACTGTCTTCTCTAGATAATTGAGTTTATTCTGTCTACATTCTCAGCTAGGAAAGGTGCTTATATGGGTGCTTGATTTTGGAATAGAGCTGGCTCCCTCGCCACAGAGCAAGGTTATGTGACTGCAAAGGCAGTGTTAAGTTAATTATGCTCATTCATATTAAATTCCACTGCTATAAGTATTCTTGGGCTCTTTTTGATTGACAGATGAGAGCTGAAACAATTTAAAAAGCACAGCCAGTATGTGGAAACTTACATTCCTAAATCAATATGATGTAAAACCAAAAAAGAAAGATGCCATTGAGACAGAATTCGTTTGCTTTCTGTTAATGAGTAACTTTGAAAGCTGTTGCTTCATACCAGAAACCTGCAAAACGTGTTATCTATTGCTGGCATCTATCTCTTACAGAGAACCAAATATCTCTCTTTTTTTTTTTAT
This sequence comes from Stercorarius parasiticus, assembly GCA_013396915.1. NCBI lineage: Eukaryota > Metazoa > Chordata > Aves > Charadriiformes > Stercorariidae > Stercorarius > Stercorarius parasiticus. Next base: position 741,923 of record VWZL01001103.1, on the reverse strand, counting down.
CTCGAGTTATTTTACTGCTGTTCTTTTATAACAAAGATTTTATCACTGTACTGAGCATGAGGGACAGCCCCCTTCAAGAAGGGTAAAGCTACTGATAGTGCCTGTCAGCTAGGTGACAAGTACATTAAACTTGCATTGTTTAATGATCAACTTCTCGAAACAGAAGTACGTTTGCTGTTTGACACAAGTGGTATTTATAGAAGAAAACCCACTTTATTCAGTTTTTAGCAGACTATTCCCTTGCTAATTCCTTAAGAAATTCTTCGTATTTCATTATTAAGCAGTTTGTTTAAAGGCATGTTTGATTATGCAGTTCATCAATAATATAAAGCTCCTGTGTCTTGTCTTTGAGAGGAGAAGGTTGATAATGCTCCTCATTGATTTGCTCCTCTGCATTTGGACCAAGCTGAGAACCTGCTTTGCTCATAGATGAATAGACCTTGGTAATAACTCAGGCGTCCTGCACTGCAGGATGTAATGGTCCCCTGTAGCTCCATACTTCCAGCACCACTCTGATGGCCTGCAGTGAAGATGCTCTGAATATCTGCACTGCTGCAAGCCAGCTCAGCTTGGTTCCTCACTCCATACTAATCTCTGGATGTTTGTGTACAGCTCTGTGTCTGTCTGTTCATTTTTGCTTAATGTTTCTTTCCCCCCCACCCCTACTTCTTGCTCTGTTTGCAGCCAGTGTCATCAACTTCAGTAATGTTCCAGCGTTTGGAACCTCTTGATCCCTGCTGTCTTGAAGTGCTTCCACCGATTTCTTTATCGAGTGCTTTGGCATCCTTGTTCCTTGCACAAGCTCCATCAGAACTTTCAGACAGCATTGGCTTTAGCTGCTCCTGTCACTGTCGTGTTTCTGTGGATTTTCTTTTTCAGGTTAAGCAAGAAAGAACCTGATAACTTCCAGAGAGGTTCCAATTCATCTAACCCTAAGGACAGTCATCAATGGTCCTGGTGGTTTTTACTGCTTCCCATATTTCATCCTAAGTACTTTTGCCCTACAGAGAGGGCCTGACAATTTCCTGTAAGCATTAGGGGTAAGCCTTGAATGCCTTAACCTTGGATCAGACAGATTCTGCATCTGTGCCTTTCCCCTTGGTATCTGCTTGGGCCCAAAGCTCTGCTGCAATATGTTGGTTCGTTAGCTCAGTCTTGGATACCTTTCTCTGGAGCCCACTGAAGACTCAAGGCTTTTGTTTGATTTATGTTCTGTGAGATGGAGCTGCAACTGAAGAGCATATGTGACATCGGTCACTTCTCCCTTCAGATCCAGAACAAAAAAAATGAAACAGTTGTACACCTTCCAGTTCAAACTAATGCCACTGCATGACTCTGAAGCTGGGTGATTCGTAGCAGCAGAAAATCCAAATGCTTCAGGGAACAATATAAAATTACCTATCTTCATTTAATAATTTGCTTTGTTTTGAAATTTCTTTTTCTCTCATGTGCAGCAAAGCTGATGATGCTTGACTTTTTTGGTTGTGAAAGCTGGGAAAGCAGAAATTATCAGGCCATTGCCCTGCATGATCAACAGCGACAAACTGCACATAAACCTTGCGGTTGAAACCACGGCACACAGTCCTTTGTACAAACATCTGTCACACTTATGCCAAATCCTTGTCTTTTTTTGTTGGTTTTTTTTTTTAAAATGTTTGGCTGACCAATGATACTGTGACAGCTGTCTGAGATGCAGGGAAGAATGTGAAAGAAACTACAAATGGAGCTTGGACATAAATGACTGAGGTCTTAAGCTTGGTGCCATGTTATGAAGAGAAGATAACTTCCACCACCATAGCTGCTGAAGTGCACGACGTAGGGTAACCCATTCTCAGAAGTCCCCTTCCAGCTTCTCTGAAATCAAAGCAACTGATAAGATGCCAGGACAGAAACTCCTGAAAAGAGTGAAGCAAAGCAGACAAGTTGTTGATCTGTAAACAAGCAAACAGATATCTTACTACTTGGACATTTTCCCAAAAATTTGAAACATAATTTAAAAATAAGGAAAACATTGAGCAAGAATGTCAAGCTTTCGCAGCTGTATTCCTGACTTATTTAATGGAAATAATTTTCTGTTCCAAAAGATTAGGAAACAGGACAGTGTAAGAGTTTATAAAAACATAAAATATTTAGGTATTTAGGATTTTTTAAAAATGCAGCATATTCTTTAAAACACAGAACCAGCAGAGGAAGAATATTCCTGATGCTTCAGCTTTCTTGTTTTCTGCTGATATCTTGAACTGTTGAGCCGAGCTTTTGAATGATTCTTGCATTAAAGTTGTCTTTCACAAGATTTCTGTGAAAAAAGAAACTTATGGAAGAAAAAAACCAACCACAAAACAACCCAGATGGTAGGCTAGCTGTCCATTGCAGATGGATTTTGCTTTCCATGTGTAAGGCTGTTCTGAAGAAGTCAGTGATAAATTTTTCAAGGAATATGTTTTTCTTGTAACTCCTGTTTCCCCTATATACCTCCAGATGGCCCTTTAGAAAAGCTCACTCATATCCTAAATCTTTCTTCTCTCAACAGAGTAAGTATCAGGCTTGCTCTGCATATCCCTGCTTTTTTTCTGCTTGAGTATGTGTATCTTAACAAATCGGTTCCTGCCACTTTGCCCTCTCTAGGGATGATCTGTAATACTTGAGTTTTTGGATACTATCTGTGGTATGCACAGCAATAACACAATGTTTAAAAGTATTCATGAATGCAGTTATTTGTATATAATAGTGCTGTTGACAAGTTAATAGTGTTTATTGGTATGGCATTTATAAAATCCTGTATCCTCTTGAACACTGCAATACGAGGTTCAAAGATACTGGATAACAATCTGTTTTGTTTCTTTTCTTTATAGTGCTACTATGAAACCTAAAGTGCCACCTCCTTTACCACCAAAGGTAAGCGAGGGGGATTTTGCTGCCCAGAGTAAAAGGGCACTTTAAATAAACAAACAAATGCAGAAGTGTCTAAATGACTATAGTGATGTTTATGTCACTTGAGCCATGACTTGAAGACTTGAATCAAGTTTTAAGTCAAGGGTATATCCAGAGGGTTGACCTATATATTCATAGCCTTTAATTTTTAATAAAGAGCTGCCAAATAAAACATCTGCTTGCTAACTTCTGGTGTCTGAACGGGGATCTTCAGAGGCACGTCTGGATCAGTGGCACGCTGCCACTTGAAGAGCAAGTGAATCTTTTCACACTGGTATTTTCTTAATATGAACAAAAATAAAAAGGGAAAAAAAACCTGTATATTTGTTTTGTCTGGCTGTCAGTTCCAGCCAGGCAAAACCTGCAGTTTTGAGTACTTACCCTCCTGCACTATCTTTGCATAATTGAGAAGGATTTTACAAGCAGCATTAGCACAGCCAGTGTCTAAACAACGTTGGCCTTTGTGGTTACATCCCCTGTTTGAGATTCTTTACACAAAGTTCTGTCCATATAATTGAATGTTCCCTGCTTTCTACTTAAATGTCTGGTTTGGTTATCTGTAGTCATAAACAGTGACATTTCCACGTGCCAAATAATTGTTTAATGCATGACTTAAATATTATGATTTTGAATTCATCCTTTGTCCATACCAAGGTTTTCCTTATTCCTATGCATTTCCTTCTAGTTTGTTTTTTGAAAGAGATTTACATGGCAGAACATGTCAATTATCAATTTACTTGTGAAGGTTCTAGGATCCAAATATTGCGTGTGGTTTTTTTTCTCATTGAGAAGTAGCATGGATGCTTTGAATCTTTTTTCATTATGGTTTTATTATTACTATGTCTTTTTCAGCCTAAATCCATCTTTATCCCCCAAGAAACTCAATCTTCTGAAAATGATAGTCAAGGGACAATCAAGAGATGCCCAACATCAGAGAGTCCAGCAAAATCTGCATCTCAGGTTCCACCCAGACCACCACCTCCTCGGTTACCTCCACAGAAATCTAATGCTTTGGGTAATGAGTGATACCAAGAAATATACAAATATTTCTTAAATAATCTAATGTGATTTTATTTCTACATCCTCACCTATGCACACATTAAAACATACTGTAGTAATTTTTCTGTGGTGGGCGAGTAACAGAAGGTACGTGAAAGCCAAAATGCACGAAGAAAGCACACTTAGAGTCTTAAGAGGGTCAAATGTACCTTCTGGTAAAGTCGGTGAGACAATTCCTGCTGATGCCATTAGTGACACAATTGCTTTTCTAAGCAACAGGCTTACAGTGTAGCCTATCAGGATTGTCGCAGGGAATAAAAAAAAGTTTTCCTGGATGTAGGTTTCAAATTCTGGCCCTGAATGTCAACTGTTGTTGTCATTTGACCTATGAAGAATAGAGTTTTGCTTTCAAAGTTTGCTTTTGTAGGTAATGAACTGTATTGGGTAGTATCGCAGGTGATTGTGTGTGTTTACTGTTTGCTCAGGCTATTCGTTTTATGCTTTTGTTGAAGTCTGATGCTTTAAAAGTTGTCTTGGCCTGGCTTGTTTTAAGCAAGCTTAATGTCTGACTTTTAATTGAGATCTTGCTAGTTCTTCCTTGCCTACCTGCTTAGTTCCTGTGTTAAAAATTTGACTGTAATGCTTAAGCATACAGTGCGAAGAAATGCCTCAAGGCTATTTATAAAGAATAATTGAAACATTAGCTATAGCGAAGTTTTTATTCAGACATGTTAAATACATTTTTCCTCATAACTGTGACCGCATCCCTTTCTATGCCCACATTAGATTTGTTATATTAATTACAAAAAGCCATGGACTGAGATTGAATGTGGCTTTATAGATGGTTATATGTGCACATGTAGGAACATGTATATTTCAGAAATAGATTAGGGTATTGGAAGATGTTCTGACATAAGTGGAAATTTTGGTCCTTCAAAATTGTTTTTAGGCTACGCTACTATTTGAGTTGAAGGTAGAAGAACACATTTTTAAATATTAATCTTTCTAGGTAACGGAGTCACTTCTGTACAATTAAATGGTGAAAGAGAGGGGTCACCACATCAACAGAATGAAGCTAGAGACACTAATTTTTCAAGAAAAGAAAAGAAGGAAATGCTGGTAAGTATTTAGGCTTCTAGGTGTTATTTTAAAGTCTCAATTGCATGCGCAATGAAAAGAAGAGGGCACACATCTTTGGTATCTTGTTTACTTTGAATCAAAGCACAGTTTTGCTAGGTTGTCTAGTTGTGATACAGTCTTAAGCTGAAGTCTGAGTCAGTACTTAATTTTCATTAGAAACCAACATTGTCATGGATGTACAAGATTTACTTGTATTCACATACTTGAGAGACATGTAATGAGAGTGAGATCCTATGAGAGAGATGCAATGCCTTGTACTGAGCAATGACTATTTAAGCAAATGAGGAAATTAAGGAATATGCTGCCATCTGATGGCTTGCTGGGGGATTTGGCTGGCCCTGGGAAAGGAGCTGAATCAGGGCTCTTCCCAAATGAGTCGTCCTCCTATCCCAGATGTAGGCATTACAGGCTTTGTGGTGTTCGGGGCGGGGGGAAAAGATGGAGAAATGTAGATTGAAGGTCCAGATATGCAAGCGGCTTGCCTGCTGGCCTCTGGACCTCTGGAATTTTCAGGGTTTAGCAGCTTGGGTTTAGTGTCAGACTTGAGCTACGTGTGCTCATGTGAAGTTGCACTTGTGGAGAGAATGCAGTTTTATAACGTGTAATCTCATCCAGCTGTGAACTGAGGAAAGGGAATATTCCTGAATCTCTTTCTCCTCTTCCAAGTCAGTTTTTTCAATCAAAGCAGCAAATGACTTTCAGAGTGGTCACTCTATTACTATGATGCAAAAGTGGGAATGTGAAATGGGAGAGAGTGGGACATCTGTAGTTAGATCAGATTAAATGTAATGTGAAACTGCACTCTTTGGGGGCCTCTTCTAAGGATGAGATTGGAAATGTCACTCTTTTGAGAGAAGTGAAGGGAAAACAAAGCAGAAACATTGTATGCCTTTTCATTTTGGTTTAAGGAAGTGCCAGTAATACTGGCAGTAGTTTGGAAAGCATGATTTCCTGAACTGCTTTGAACTTGGCATTTGAAATTGTGTGTTTGAAGTTTCCTGCATTACCTATAAAATTCATTTCTTCAGAAGCATGTATTTACTAGGAGAAATTAACACTGATATAGGAAGGTAGGTCCAATGCTGACTGATAGAGTTTAACGTTGCTTGTAATATTGAACAATTGCTGCAATATTGCTTCAACTTTGTATGCTGGATATGGCATTCTTTTAGGTATCATCATAATGTGAAAATGTTGCGCAATAGACTATGCAGACATTCAACGAGCAGATATTAGGGAATCATAGCAGAGGTTTTAATGAAAAAAAAAAAAAATTCGTTTGTGGTGTGTGGTCACTAGAGACATGTGGTTAGCAGACTCGCACAGAATTATGGAAGTGTCAGTTGGAAGGGGGGTCTGTAGCCTAACCTCATGCTTAAAAATGGTACTGTACCCAAAGCTCAGCCCTGGGTTTCAGATCTGGTACATGTGGCATTGGACAAAGTGGAGCGTCCCAGTAGGTGCCTAATGCCTTCCATTTAGTGTAGTGTAGAAATAGGCAACTCTCTTTACTGTCTTAAATCTGCAGGGAGGGTTTTGTATCTATTTCTTATGTAGATATAAGTATTGGCTTTTTATTTTCTCCTAATATAATTTCACTCAACTATTTATCAAGTGCTGTTAACTGCATTCTAAAAAAAAAAAATAAAAAATGTTAGACTTGTATTTTGGTTATACTGTATTGTGGCATGAGAATACGCATGTTCATGCATATGTGCACATGTGGATGTAAACATTTTAACTTTTATTTTATAGAAACCAATTAGTAATGGCCTTCCTCCCACACCTAAAGTACACGTGAGTATTACTGAGGCATACCAAATGCATGTTAGAAGCAGGACATGTTTTCTTGCTAAAGCTGAGAGAGTACCTTTTTTGAATGTTTGTAGTATTTTTAAAAAATATAAAAGCCAGTATCTCTTAGAAATGTTAAGCCATACAGGTATGGTATTTCAGAAATCACAAGGATGTGTAAGTGCAAATGACACTATTTTTTGCTTCCTATCCATTTTAGAGAAGCAGGACAGGTTAAGGTAGATGTCGCACTTCTGTGCCTTAGAACTGTAATCTCATGCATAAATGCACAGGATTGTTCTGGAGCTCCGAATTCTTCATATGTTTAGCATCATTATTGAGGTCAATCCTGTTTTAATAAAATAAATATTAAACTAAATGCGTCACATAGGAGTGCGTATTTTAAACTAGTGGATGACAGAAATTTGGAAGCACTCCTAGCATTGAAAAGAACCGAATCATCATGGGGAGGGGAAATAAGATAGATTCAGTGACTGGAATGAGAAAAAAGGTAGAAAACAGAACAGCTCAAAATGAAGTCATACATGTTGAACTTCTGCCACAAACTTCAACGACAGGCCATCAGAGTATGACTGTGAGTTGCTAATATAATGAAGCTGTAAAAAGAGACAGACTAAAATAGGAAAACTTTTGAAGCTGATCAAATGAGTCTTTGAGTGTTGGACTGCTCTCTGCATGTTCCTGCATCTTTGTAGTACACTAATTCTCTGGTTCTGATGGTCCTCAGGTTAGAAACTCTTCCCCTCTCTTCCTCTTCCCTCATCACACCCCACCTTTTACGTACAACAAACTTTGTAACCTTGTTCAGTGTTCAAGACTGATTTGTCACTCACGTGTTGCTCTCAACCTGCTGTCTCTACTGGTTGCCAAATAACAAAAATTTGAGTAAGGAAAGTGTTTTCTCCCAGATCATTGGGATTACTGGACTTTTTACTTTCTTCTATTGTGGAGCACGTTTTGCATCCTAACATCAAGTGGGAGTCTTATTTAACAACTATGCTGCTACTGCAAGTAAAACTTTGACAATATTTTAATCTCTTCTGTTCTCTTTCTGTGGGACATCATTGTTCGGATTCTTGTTCGCTTGGGTTTCTTTGATTTGTGGTTGTTAAGTGTGTTGCCGAGTGGTGTTTTGCGTTCTCACTGTCCCCTAAAATAGTTCTATGTTCCGGGGCTCTGTTTAAAATTGTATATATGCATGATTGCCTATGACTAGATGGTTTGTTCAACTTTCTTAATAATCCAGTTTGGTAGTGTGTTTTTTCCCTGCTGTTTTAGGTGGCTTGCAGCACAGGGAGACCTGTTAGATCCTACTAATGAGGGAATGCCCTGCCTGCTGAAATTCCCCTAGGACTTAAATGACTCCGTGGCAGCAGTCAGATTAAGCAGCCTTGCTTCAAACTTTTGTCTTTGTAGTGTTTTTCCCCACTAGCAACTCAGTTTAATAATTTGTCTGATTCTCAGCTGTATCCTTGAGATTTGCTTGCTATTTAGAGGTGATACCCTTGGGCTCCGTTTACCCTTCTGAGGCATTTGCAGCAGTGTCTTGGCTCTGCAGGCTTCCTGGAGATTGGGGCTGAGAATGGCCAGAGGAAAATGATTAGTCTCTTCAGATTTCTGTCATCTCCTTCTTTCTTATCCAGCTTACCATTGCAGAGCTCAGCTAGGTCTTAGCGGTGAGCGCAGCTTCCCTCCACTGTGCAGCATCTCTCTCAGTGCCTGGAATAGGTCAAGGAGAATTGTGTAGCTGGTTACGGGAGCTGCAGAAACACTTGGCAGTATTCTAGGAGGTCAGTGCTGCGAGTGTCATCTGGTGTATTTTCTGTTGAGGGCCTTCCAGTGCCCTGCATACTTGGGATGAGGTTTCCATAAATCCCCCCCAAAATCCCTTTATTGTTTTTCTTTACATCATCCCTCTTTCAAACTCCTTGTTGCCAAGGGATTTGACAACATTGAAGCCGTCACTGCCCTGAGGTCACTTGGTATCAGTATGTTCTCATATTCCTGCCTCGTGCGTATCTTTTCCCTTTACTGCTGTTCTGATGCCTGCAGAAGGATCATCTCGTTGTCTAGCAAGCAGCCAGCTCCCTGCTTTGGTACTCGGACTTCTGCAGTGGTACTAGCAATGCTGAAGTCTTTCCCCTTGTCTCTGTGCAATGGGGTCTTTCACGGTTTGCTGATTACCTTAATGAATTTGATGCTTGCCTCACATAAGTATGTATGGACAAACTCATGGACTTCATTATAGTGATGCAAGAGTGAGAGATGTCCAAAGCACAAAGAAGAATGTAATTTCTGCTGCTTTTCATTTTAAAGAGTTAATTATGAAGTTCTTTTTCTTTTCTTATTGAACTAAACTATGTTCAGAAATGACTGAAATGTGCGCAGACTTTCTTATTCAGCAACAGGTTAACAAAAAAAACCTCTCCAAGTGTCAACACAAGAGCTATCTGGTTACTTCAGGTTATAGATTGATAATAATTCACAAAGTATTAACATAAAGTGGAAACGTCGGCATTCTGTAGCTGTATTACAGAGTACGTAGCTTTGCGTAAAGGCGACACCTGCTTATATGCAGGATGGCAACCCTTGGCTATGACTGGTTCTTGTGTTTGACCATTATTTGATAAATTATATCATTTCACTTTAATTGTTGTTTGCTACTGCATCATTCACTTTCATCTATAGTACTATCAATCAACTTTGTTTCTTAACAAAATAGTATGGGTAATTGTTATGTTGATGTTTGAGGGGAAAGGAGGAAGCTCTGGCTTTTCCTTTTCTGTCACCTTGAAGCAAATTTACTAAATATTCTTATAAATGCCTGCAAATGGCTGCGCTTCACTAGGAAGAAGATGAAGAGATTGATTATATTATACTACGGAAGACACTTACTTAATAGGCAAACTGAGTTTATTAGAGTTATACTGAACAAGGAGCGGGATCTTCTGTCAGAGGTTTCCCTTTGGGAAGGAAGCAATCAATATTGAAAAGGAGTTAATTTGAAACAACTAATAGAGAATCTGAGACAAAAAATTTAATTGTTGCATGACCTAGAGTTTTATTTTAAATACGTGAAGTATGGCAAGAATAATGTTTCTCTGTTGAGGCTTTCTGAAGTCACAAAATTCAAGAACCTTTTTGAGGTTTGTCACCTTTATAGTACATGTAGTGCACATGTGCTTAGACTGTTAATTTAAGAGCTAATTCTGAAATGCTAATTCTGGGATGTTTGTTCAGAAAGGTCTTACGCACAAAGGAAAAATCACTTCAAAAAAAATCCCTTTGTCAACTTGTCTGTATGAGGTTATTTTCCACATAGCAAAAGAAGTTACTCTTAACCCTTTGTTACTACTTTAAGTAAAAATAATCCTATTGGAAATGTTGCATTTTAATTTTTCATTGCTTTAATTTCTACAGATGGGTGCTTGCTTTTCAAAAGTTTTCAATGGCTGTCCATTAAAAATTCATTGTGCGACATCATGGATAAATCCAGATACAAGAGGTAATATATTATGTATATTTTACCCACTTTGTTCTCTCCTTAGATTTCAAGAGTGCTAAGATGAGCAAGATTATTCCTTTTAAAATAGACATGTGGTAAAATAGGTTTATTTATATAAGCAGAAGTTCTTCTTTAATTATGTCACTGCTGTCTGAAGTCCAATGCTGGGTTTTTTTAATTATGTTAAGGTATACAGGGTGCAGTTTTCAGCTTTGATTAAAAAGAATAAATTACATATCAAAAGTAAAAAAAACATTTTTTTTTTGTTTTGATTCAAGACTGTTCTCAACATTTTAGTCCAAAAGATGCCAGTCCTAATTTATTTTTTTAAAAATCTGACTTTTGGAGGTCCTAGTTGAAATTCGTTTCTTTATCATTCACTTGATTTATATTTTTTTTCTCCCCCATAAATCCTTCTGGTCCTACAGGCTTCTGCAATTCTCTTTATTTTTGCATACATTTTAGTGCTTTATTAAATGGCCTGATGAAAGGGATAATCGGTAACATTGTACTCGCATTGCCTGAGTTTTACCTCTTGATTATAAGCTGTATAGACATGCTACTGAGCCAGTACACAAGAAAATACTTAGGTTTTTTAGAAACGGAAATTACAGAAGTCAGTCTTTCGTAGTTGACATCTTCTCAATATGAGATGTCTGTCTTTGTCACATGCCTAAATGGAATCCAGGGTATTAATTATGTTCGAGAAGTGAGGCACCGCCCAAAGTACTGAGAAAACTAGTACCGAGTTCCAGTCAATACTGCTGCCGATGTACTCAAAAAGAAGATTATGAATATGTCACAAAATAGATGGAAATGTCTAAGGAGGATAATCTATATATGAGGAAGTTATTCACATGAATTCTTGCTTGTGGTTATATCACTGTGGGTTTTTATTCCAATTGTTAGTCACAAAAAAAGAAGACTGATCTTTCCTAATGTCTTAAAACAGCCCCATCCACAAATTTAAGCTTCCTTAGCAAGATTAATTTTCCATGCTTTAAAACACCATAGCTATTTTAGGTTGGTTTGTTTCAATGCATGTAATTGTTTTAAATCTTTTTTTGGTAAAGAGCTGCATATTCTTATAAAACACGCCTTCCTTAAATCAGGATTTCTAGATTTTTTTTTTTTGTTTGCAGATCAGTACTTGATATTTGGTGCAGAAGAAGGTATTTACACGCTGAACCTCAATGAACTTCATGAAACATCAATGGAGCAGGTATATTTCTGATTTGGTATTTTGGAAAAAAATTACATCTTCGTCACTTTTTTTAGCCACTCAGATTAATGTTGTATAATCCTTGTAAAAATTGTCCTTACTGCAGTTACATAGGCACTAGCTACACTGAGAATTACCTTAAATGTTTACTATTGAGGACGCCTTTCAGTCATGTTTAAGCTTTTTGTAGGCTGAACAGCGTTTAAGTAGGAGATCTGCATGTATCAATGTGTTGAACTTCACTGTAGTGCATTGTCGTGCAGTTAAATGACTTGTTAAATAGTATGGAATTTCCCTGATTTATTTTGGGTGAAAGTTTCTATTTTCTCTAAATCTTTGTTACAAGATAGAATATTTGCACCAAACGTATTTCAGCTACAGGGAAGGAAGGAGGTCTTTTATATGCTAGATTTCATTCTTTTGGTCTCAAAAGCAGCTTTGCTGATGAGACTCAGCATACTGAATCCCAATTAAAACTCTGTCTTTGCAGAATCTTATAAATAGGTTTGGGGGTTTTGTTGAGGGGATAGTGGGGAGGGAGAAATGCCAATTGCAGGCTTTTCTGTATGGTGTCTTCTCCAGGTCTTTTGTTAATCTCTAAGAGACTTGTTTTCTTTCCTGCCTTCTCCCTAATTTAGGGAGCTATGCATCTGCCATCAAGATGGAGGAATTTGCAAGGACAGCCTTCACACTGTAAGCTGGAGGCACTGGTGTTTGTTCATCTTCCAGGGTCCAGACGTTGTAGATATGTCTGTTATGCTGAGAAGGCGGCCTAGCTAGCTTACACTGATCTCTGTGACCCATAATCATACTGGTGCTTGAGTTTAGCTAGTTTGAACTTAGCTCAGGTACCTCCCTGCTGCTACATTGCAGTTGTAAAACCTACCCTGAGAAATATCACTAATACAATAATTCTTGTAGGCCAGGTAGACCAAAGAAAGTTTTGTTTTGAGTTGGTGGGGTTTTTTATTTGGTGGGTTTTGTTAGGGTTTTTTTTTTTAATTGGCAAGGAGAATAGGTATAATGAAACTCGTGCTCTCATATCCATCCTTATTTTCGCTAAGCACCATGTTCTGTAGCGCATCGCCTACTGAGCTTTTAGGAAAATGTTTTAATAAGCACTTAAGAACAGATGCTTGTAAAAACAGACAGTCACATGTGGAACAGGAGGAATGAGTGGAGGTCAATCAACCTGCAAGTCTGAAGTATTGCTGTTCTTCTCTAATCCTCAGATCCAAACCTACTAAGTAACAATATGCTTGTGCAGCTACAGAAGAGCAATCAAACTTTCACATTTAAATTTGGATGCAGCCAGGCTGGTAGATTATTACCACAGTTTTTTCTTACGGTGTGTTTAGGTTATGAGAAGACTTCGGGAATAGAAGTGCACCCGCCGTGCTAACCATTTCTTACATTGTTATTTATGATTACAGGCAATAGGGCTTTAATAGCATTTTCAAGGTCTGTGGTTCACTTCATTTTTTTTTTTTACTCTCTAGGTCTAATACAATTCAATGTAAAAGCAAAAGTAGTATCCATGGTTATTTTTTACTGCGTTCCACTTCACTAACGAACAAAGCAACGATAACATACATTTCCAGGAGTTAGCACAGCTTCAAGATGAATCTCTTGCTCTTGGCAGAAAAATCTTTCAATTAATTTACCGATCTCTTCAAATCTTTCTAATAAACCAGCAGTGAGGTTGTTGGGGGTTTTTTGTTGCTTGGTGGGAATTTGTTTGGGTTTCTTTTTTTTTAAGAGCAAAAGAAATGTCCTCCCAAGTGGTCTGTCTAGCCCAATAGTGTATTTCCTAAAGTGGCAGTAGAAAAGAACTTGGCCTTGACTTGAACTCTTGAACTTGGCCACTCTGCTGTCCATTCTCACACTCCACTAGAATCATTGAATCAGGGATGTTGAAGGATCCCTGCCTATTTGCTTTTTGTGTCCATTTATGGACTTGTTGGACAGGGGTATGTCTAATTCCTGGTTTACCCTGTTCATACTTTTCACCTCCATGACCTCTTGTGGCAACAAGCTCCAGACATTACGTGAGGGGGGTAGAAAAAAGTACCATAACTTTCTTTAATCTTTCTTCCTTTTTTTTTTTTTAAAGGATGTCTTGTTGGTTTCAGCCCCATCTTTATAGTAATTGTGGGATTTGGCAAATAACAATTCTGTCTTGACCATTTGTTGCATTCCTTGATCACCTGAAATGTGTAATCATATGCAGATGGACAGTCCCTTCAAGTGCCAGTTTTAATTGTTTCAAGAGATTTGGACTATCACAGGATTTAGAATGGCTATGGTTTGTTGACCGTGCTTTGTTTACTGAAGTTTATGTTGTTAAGCTTTTCTCATTTGAAGGAGAAAGTTTGGTGGTTTTTAAAATTTTTGAAAAAGGATGGATTGATCTTTATAATGACATCTTGTGGGCTAATTACAGTATACTTGAAGACATGAATATAAAATGTGCTAATTGTCTAAATGTTAATGTGTATGTTAAATATAGTGTGTGTGCCTAAGATTTACTCTGAATTAACTCTGCAATCCAGGTAAACATTACTTGGCTTAAGCTAATTTCTGCTACAAAAAGCAAGTCAATATTAATTTTATCCTGTCGTCTATGCAGGTATTAATTGATAAACTTCATGTGCTCATGTTTTATGTATGTCAAAGTGAATGCTTTTCTTTCTTTGTTTTTCTTTCCCTTTATCAGCTATTTCCTCGAAGGTGTACGTGGCTATATGTCATGAACAATTGCTTGTTATCAATATCCGGTAAGTTACTGTGCTGTCTTGGAATGGTAGTGCAGGTAAACGTTTGGGTTCGTATTTGAAGTGTGGTTTTGTTTTCTAATTTCTAGGTAAAGCTTCTCAGCTCTATTCCCATAATCTTCCAGGACTGTTTGATTATGCAAGGCAAATGCAAAAGTTACCCGTTGCTATTCCAGCACATAAACTTCCTGACCGAATACTTCCCAGGTAAATACACATCATCAGATATATCAGAATATCTTAATTCTGCGAGTTCAGGATATGCTTGTGAAACCCCGGGAATACCGAATAATGTGGAGCTCTGTTCACAGATTGCCATTAATAACTCATATGGGCATTAATCAGAGAGTAGACCCCTAAATTTACACAAATCAAGATATGAATATACTCTTACTAAAGAAATGGGGTTTGGTACCTCTTATCTTCTTGTCATGAAGCCTCTTGTTTCTGGGCATAGCCCTTTTCAGGTATAGTCTAGTATGGTAAATCGTGGTTGTACTTGACGCTAAACAAAATCTAGGGTCAGTATTGTACCTGTGATACTTCAGGCAAGTAGAAATGGCGATCCTACATTAGTTACTCTGGGCACTATCTTTCCATTCTGTTTAAAAAAAAAAAAAGTGGGGATGTGTAATCTCTTACCGCAGAGAGAATCTCTTACTGTTCATGGGTTATTTTGAAACTGGGAAGAGTAGAACTGGAGTACAGATATGACATTTGTCATTGGCAAGTCATTTTTTTGGAGGCTGGTGTAGAAAGTACTTTTGTCCCCAGATGCCTACAGCACATTGTACATGCAGTCCCTCCAACTTTAGTTACTAACAAGTGCATACAAAATCCCAGAGACTGGGTACAGTGCTGGCTGCCAAACAAGCTTTTGGAGCCCATTGAAATACACGAGGAGGTAGGTAGTAACACTAATCTAGTTTGCAGAGAAACCTTTGATTCTTAAAATGCATAGTGAATCCCTGGTTTTTCTCATATAATAGGCTTTCTGTTAGGAAATTGTATTCTAGAAGATCTGTTTCTCTACTGCCCTTGGTTCTTTTAACAGCCTATTAACATTTAATTCTTGGGTGCTGGAAAAGCTTCTTGTTCAGTCATCTGCAAATACAATGGTGCAACACTTGTCTGAAAACTGTTTTCTTCCTAGAGGCTGAATTCTAATTACCTAAGAGATAATTTGTGCTTTGAATTGTTGTGTTCTGTGTGCCTGCACCACTGTTCTGCTCCTCTCTCTTCCAAACTAACTTTGGTTGGGTGACTTTGGCCTGAGGACTGCATCAGCAGTGGACTAATAACCATAATTCTCATAAGGATCATGGGAGGAAAATCTCCAGACTACATTCAGCCTGGAATGACACCTCACCTAAGTTGCAGAGGAGTCAGAAAATTTCTTGTCCAGTCATGTCACTTCCCAACAAAAATGCAGCACAACCTGAATGTGCGAGTGCCAAGCCAGTCATTTGAAGGCAGGAGAGATTCATTTAGATAATCCACTTTGCTATTTTATCCCTTGTTGTAAATCATCAGGGTAGTAACATTTAGCCAGGCAGAATTAGTATGCAGCAGAAGTTGGAAGTAAGTAGAAGAGCATAAATTTTTTTTCCTACCAGACCACAAAGTGTATTCTTCAGCAAGTTCCTGGATATACTGTGATGATGAATGTTACATGAAAATGTAGATATGTTAAAAGCAAAGTTTTCAGCAGAGAAAATACAAAGCAAAATAGAATTCAAAGTAATTTGTGACGTTCATACATTCATCGGCAAAACAGCCTAAGCTCCGTTTATGATACTTGGTAGGCAAACATTCAATAGCAGAAAATATGTCGGTGGTAAGTCTCCTTTCCAGCTTCTTTCCCTTGAACGTCCTTGAGCAGTTCCTTTCAAACCTTCCATGACTTCTTCCAACCAAAACTTGTGGCCAGTGCTCAGTTTTCATGTTGCTCAGTCCTGCTGCATTATCAGTCATTTCTGGACTGCTTCATTTGAAATGCAGTGCAAGTATTTTCCCAATTCATAGCTTTGACTGCAGCATCTGTCCACTTATTCTCATGTTTTCTACAGCATGATATTAGCTATTTTTGCTGTTAAGACTACTGTGGCCAATCTCCATATTGTCTGTTGTCTTCTAGTCTGTATAGAAACACCGATTCCCACTACCAGCAAATAACAACATCTTCCCTGGCTTACCTGATAATTATTTTCATGATTTCTCAGGGAGTGTCCCCTGCATGTGAGAAAAGATCTTGCAAAGCTGCTTTCCAGACCTCCTTCAGGCCTCCTCTTGAAATGCATGCTGTGCTGACTATGAAAAGTTTTGCAAAACTTAAGCTGTTATTTTGCAAGGGCCATGGCCTAGCAAGCTATCCAGTACAGCATCATTTCCCACCCCCCTTGGGTCCACGTGTCTTGACTTCAAACTATAATGTCTTTGGAACAAGAATGGACTTTTACGTTGTCTATGTAGTATCCAGCACAAGATGTAATAAGTTACAGCATTACAAAGAAGAATGATTGTGGGAGTACAATAGACTATCCAGGCATGTGTATAAATACATATAATTAAATAACAAGAGATAGTGGTAAATGATGCTGGAAGGTACTGAGGTACCTATTCCTCTCCTTCCCTGACTTTTAACTGCATTTGTAATGCTGTATAACTGAGCAGCATCTCAGTGCTAACAGAGGGATCACCATGTATGTTCTAGGCATATCATTTGGAGACGAAATATACAAATAAATATATTTTTAGCTTTTCCATGGGGCAAATAGAACTTTCCCACCAACAACTCTCTAAAAAGCAAATTCATTAAATTGTTTTAGTTGATCAATAATTCTGTATTTATATCTTGTAGGAAGTTTGCAGTGTCTACAAAAATTCCTGACACTAAATGGTGTCAGAAGTGTTGTGTTGGTAAGTAAAGATCTGCAGAATAAATGCTAAAAAGCAGTACAAATGGGGGTGGTATTAAGATTACTGAGTCAGATTTAGGAGGTGAAGGGAGAAGAGACTTTTGTCATTATTATGAAACTGCGTTTGCAGACAGTGAGCTCATTCAGGTTAGGCCTTGCATTTAAGCAGTGAACACTTTCCCATTCTGCTCTTTATATTTAAAGACAATTCTCAGGAAATGCAAAGCAGAATGCATGTCAAATTTAAACCAACTCTCAGGAAGAACCTGATGGAGTGAAATAAAGCAGTTATCAGGCTTAAGTAGCCTCACTTCCTAACACAAGTTCCAGTTATCAATATTGGATGATATAAAGCAAGGAATATTTTCAGTTCTTTGAGGACAGTGTTGTCTCTGAAGCCTTTGGGGTGTGTTCAAAGTGCCAGCTACTGAAGTGTCAAAAACGCACTGTGTTAAGACATGTTTTAGAATGCGGATGGGGGCAGACAGATTTTCAGCAAACAAAAAAAAAAAAACCCAAACCAAACAAAAAAACCCCTGAAAGGTTATTGTGGATGATCTTTTGGGATCAAGCTCTTGTTCCCACCTGGTGCAGACATGTTTCACCTGGTGTCCCATAACCGAATGTTTGGTGTGAGGAGTTGTATTATACAGGAGATCTGTCACTTACCCTGACAAAAATCTCCCTGATGTTGCTAAAACATCTGATGTTTGTTATCACTTCTTTGTCCAGCTCACCTGTTAAAACTTGACTTTTTCTGGGATACAAATGCTGTAGGGTGTGGTAGGGTGTTAATGACATGTACTGTGTAGGTGCAGGCCTTGCCCTGAGTGAGGCAAGCTGTGAATGTTAACAGATGCTGAAGGGAATAGCCGAGGGAGTGGAGTGACAGGGATCAGAGTAGGTACAAACGCTGGCTTTCTGACATGAAAATTAATTTGGAGGTCTGTATGTTTTCAGGACGGTGTTTATGAAATGAGAAACCTGGTGGTGTGCTCCTCTGTAATCTTAGTTTCTGTACTAACAGGCACAGAATTTAACAAGCGTGCGGTGGGTCCTGGCATTCAGAGATAGCTTAGCTTAATAAGCGTGTAGTCCTCCTTGCATGAGAGGCGTAAGTGATAATTTGTGATGGCAACAAGGGTAGCTGCAAAAGGCAGGTTCAAGGGGAGAAATGATAGATTCCTCTCTCCTGCCTGTGCAGCCTGAACCTCCATTCCTTCTGGCCTGAGGGAAGTAGCATTGCCACAGGAGGCAGAGAAAGAACTTCTGGTCTTGTTTCTCCACCTTAGAGGTGTTGGCAATTGCATGTTTTTTGGTTTCTGCTGCTGAGTTCAGCCTTACTAAGGGTCACGCCAAGCGTTACTTGCTGCAGTTTGCTGTTGGTTTGACTGATGTTGAGTGAAAACTTAGATTGATGAAATTAAGCTTTAATGTTTAAGGCGCCAAGGGGTTGCTAGTGGATTTCCTTGGCAGTAAGGTAGTGTGAGCATATTTCACTTATGGAGATAGTATTGGATTGTAGAAGCTCGTTATCTGAACTGTGTTGTTAATTGACTGATGGCCCACAGTCACTTTATTGCACTTTAAAATCTGGTCTTTAGATGTTATTGTACAAAGTGCGAAGTAACACTTGTTTGTCTTACTGAATAGTGCTTAAGGAGTGAAATTTTGTCAATAATATAGAATTAAAGTTGGGAAACTTCATATTTCACAGTGCTCAATTTTGCAACTTAATTGTTCTCTTCCAATTTTTCATTGAGTTCTGACAAACAATAGAAGAGGAGCAGTTGGGTGGAAATAGATGATCGCACTATAAAAAAACAAACAAACAAAAAAAAACCCCAAAACCTGAATTTCCTGCTGATCTAGAAGTGTTCATCAGAAATACAGAGCTCCTGGATTTCAGACTTGCTGTGATGGTGCTTGGAAGGCAGCTGAGCAGGTCGCAAGTGACAGTGATTGTTCAGTGCTTGCTGCATACCTGACTGCGTGTCACAGAAAAAGCCATTCTTTAACAGCTTCGTATGATGCTGTGGAGATAGCTCAGGCAAACTAACATGGTGAAGCAAGATACTTCAAATGTGTGTGCAGTTAACTATTTTTTAAGACTATCTAAAATAGTAAATCCCACCTACTGGTCTGGAAAAAAAAAAAAAAACAAAACAACTCCAAACAATTATCTTTATTTTGAATTGGAGAGGTGAAACATACCACAGCGCTCTTGTAAAAGTCATGTTTATTATGGTTTAGTTGGTACCAGCTACTAGCAGTTCATGCCTGATAGAAGCTCCAGCATGCTCACTGTCACCGTTTTTATAGTGTGAATGTTGACTTTTCAGCAGCTTCTGTGTATAAAAGATTAGAGTGGTGGTGGTGGGTATTTTCCAGAAGTGTATGGCCTCTTACTTGGTTGGAAAATGTTTATAATTTGTATTTGCTTAGTACACTAATGTACTCTACCTCTCCTTTTTTGGCAGTGAGGAATCCCTACACGGGCCACAAGTACCTTTGTGGAGCACTACAGTCTAGCATTGTTTTGTTAGAATGGGTTGAACCAATGCAAAAATTTATGTTAATCAAGGTAATATTACGATAAGGTGAAATACTCCTGTATTCCACTCTATTATCTTGTAATGACTTGTTAAGAGCCATTTCTTTAGTTATTAAACTTTTCTCTTGGTTTTTCTTAAATTACATTGAAAGTAGCTATTTAAATGTGTAATATGTATGAACTGGCTCAAAATATTTATAGGAATGTTCTTGGTTTTGTGGTGCACTTCAGTTAAAGAACAAAGCCCTTCTCTCCTCAAGCATTGTCTTTTAGTTGCACAGTAAAAAACTCTTGCTGACAGACTGAGGCATGGCGGAGTGGAGTGTTAACAGGGGTTAACGGCAGGCTTGCTCCCATACCAGAGAGAAGGTGGCCACTTAGTCTATGCTTTGTGACGCTAGAGGTGCCCAGAAATGGGTGTTATCACCCCATCTGACACTACCTGAAGAGATGAAGCCAGGGCAGACTCCTGTTTGTAGAGAGGCAGCTGCTATGACTTGGTCAGCGTGGGAAACAAGGCGTAGAGACTCCATAGCCGTGGAGAGCAATGACGGGTGTAGCACTCTTGTCATCTGTGTGCGGCTGCACAGGACACACGCGATGAAAGACATCTTACCTTATTTAACTGAATCGGCATGAAGACTCTTCAAACTTCTTAACTCGGGCTTTTTGTATCTATCATTTACCGTTATCTGAAGAAGTAAACTTCATGTTACAAAACATATGGCATAAAATTTACTGTAAAGTTTAAATAGCCAATAGCAACTCAGACTAAACTTGTTTTCCTTCTAATATCTGTTTTTGTTTTTTAATCTAGCACATAGATTTTCCTGTACCTTGTCCACTGAGATTGTTTGAAATGCTGGTAGTCCCTGAGCAGGAATTCCCTTTAGTTTGTGTCGGTGTCAGTAGAGGAAGAGACTTCAACCAGGTGGTGAAGTTTGAGACTGTCAACCCAAATTCTACCTCTTCATGGTTTACAGAAACAGGTTTGTGTGCTGTTGTAATTGCATTCAGAAATGTTCCTTGCTGTTCTATTATATCTGAAGCACTAGAAAGGTAGTTTCCTCTGAGAAAAGTAATGGTTAAATCGTTAAGGCTAAGTGATCAATTTAAGTTTTCCATTTAAAGGGGTGTCTGGTTGTACCTGCTTGCACATGTACTTTTTCTTGGATGTTTCTACTTGTTGAACTGATTTGATTTCATGAGATTTTGAGTATAGCAGAGGTTGGAGTTGTGGTTTCCTGTATTTCCATAAATCAGGCTGTACTTGACTATTACCCACTGTGCTGTTCTGTGCTCTACCCTGGCACCGTGACTTCTGTTTATTTAATGGAACTTAATAGAATTGTACTCTGAGCAGTTTCTTTCAACATCACTGTAGGTGTGGTTTGGCTCTCCCGCAATAAGCCAGTGTGGTTAGAAATGGTGTTATCAGCCTGCTGCTGAGAGAGAGAGCGTATTTATATTATTCTGATGTTTAAGGAAAGCGAAAGGGATTAGGACCACTGGTAGCAGGAAGAAAGTACCTGTCCGTCAGTGGTCTGGGTGCTGTGAGTGAGGAGGCCACCATCTGAGCAACAATAGAAATTCTCTTAAGAAGGATGTGGGCTAAGAACTACTTTCCTAGACTTGCAACGTTCCCCCCTAAACCTAGACACGGTAGTGAGCTGACAGCAGTCATAGGCTTGGAGGTTTAGAAGCAGTAAATAGCTTTGCTATTACTAGGCATAGAGCTCTTGTTGATCAATGATGAATTTATACATAGCCCTGTGCTGACATATACACGTGTATGAGTCCAGCTGATTGCGTACTGTGGAATTCACCAAGTACAGTTTCCACTAGGAAGATGCCTGCTGACCTTCTTGCTGCTGAAAAGCCTGTCAGATTTTGACACAGTTTAAAACATAGTTACAAAAGACAAAGTGATCAGTGGATGGCCAATTAATGTACTTGCCTACTTCAGAGTTAATGCATTTTGTTTTCAAACTCATACATATGCATGACTTCAGTAGAATCCATAAAAATAGTATGCTGAAGAGAAATTGTTTGACACACAATGTCCTGTTGTCATTTTTCTCTGTATTGTCTGCAATTGTCTGTGTGTAAATACAAGAATAGTAATCCCTTCCTGGTTATCTTTTTTTTTTATGAAAAATTTAACATTGCATTGTGCCTTCCAAAACCAGTACTTTAGCTTCCTTGAATCATTTGTGTGTTCTCTTGTTGTGTCTGTGTTGTTATTTTCTCCTTTTTGTTTGACACTAATTTAAAGCCTCATGTTGTATTGGTTTATTCCTGTCCCCTGCTGGCAGGAGAGTGATAATGCAATAAAACAGATTTTTCAGTTTTTTAAATTAGGAAAATATGTACCGTATGGTCACAAATAGCTTCCATCAAATAGTAGTTTTCATTATTTGACATTGGACATTTTTTGTAAATGTCTGACAAAGATGTTTTTAAAAAATTAGCTGGCAGGGACTTACTGCAGGGTTTTTTTCCCCCCTTACCATCCTTCTTCTGTTAGCTTCAGCCAGTGCAGTGCATGTTTGCACACTGTATAATGTGGTTGCACAGATGTATATCTTCCAGTCCTTCTGTTGCATGCTTTCATCATGGCTACATCGACTTTTGGTTAAGATCATGCACTAGAAACTGGATAAAATCATAAATGTATACCTTTCAAGATAAACAGCAAAAAAGAGATGGAGGGACCATCTCAAGGAGCACATTTGTGCCATCATCCTTGAGGAGGTTTTCTGCTTCTCAACAGGACCGTGGATTTTATTATTGAACTGAAAGCTGCTTTTGTATTTTAGGTAACATGCTCTAATCTCTAACATCTCGAACAGATTTAATGAGTTTCTCTTTTCTGTATGAAAGAATGCCTACAGAATTGGTGGCAGTAATGCTGAATTAGTAAGAGCTGCTTTTTGTGTAATGCTAACGTTAACAAACAAATGGACCAAAACTACACTTCTCTTTTGAGTTGACGTGTCCACTAATCACTTGTGGGTCAGATCCTCCTGTTTGCTGTGATGGAGACTGCTGCAGCTGTAACGCAGAGAGAGGAAGGTAACCCTTCTTTTAAGAGTTTGGAGAAGGAAATAATCCCCTATTTTTGGAAGACCTAGGGATGGAAAGTCTGAAAATAGCATCAAGAATTAAGTACTCGCAGAAGTCCCTAGCAAGATTTAGAAATAAAGGCAGAAGAAAAATCAAATGAAACAGCATTCAGGTTCAGGGTGGGCAGTTTCATATATCTGCCTTTTTTTGCAACAGCAATATTAAATGACATCAACAGAGAATGAAGGGAGAACAATGTACACGTGAGTTTGCTCTTGTGACATGACTCAGAAAAGGCTGGATTAAGTCCATACTTTAATATTACAGCTTCAGTTTTCCTGTCATAGTCAACATGTTGGATAAGTGGACATGCCTCTCTAAGAGAAAAGAAATGCCGCCGGTAAGATGATTATTTTAAGTAGATAAAAACACACTAACCCATTAAACTGTCTCAATATCTAGAACTTCCATTTCAAATTCCATGGTAATTTATGTTATGAACTAACAGTGTCATTTTTTTATAGACACTACAGAGACAAGTGTTGTACATGTAACACAGCTGGAGAGAGATACCATTTTGGTGTGTTTGGATTGTAAGTTTTAGTATTAAATAAATATATACTTATGCTTGTACATGCATACTGCCTGTCTTCAAATTAGGTCATATATTGAGGATTAACTCTTGGTTGACATATCCTATTTATTCTCTAGGCTGCATAAAAATAGTGAATCTGCAAGGCAGGTTAAAATCCAGCCGCAAGCTGTCATCGGAGCTCACGTTTGATTTTCAGATTGAATCAATAGGTAAGTTGGATTTCACTATTAATATTGAATATTTGTATAGACTAGAGAGATGGACAGTTGCCAACCATATGAAATTTGACAAGAGCAAATGCTGGATTCTGCGCCTGGAATGAGCTAATCCTGGCTATACATATAAACTGGGGGACAAGAGGCTGGAGAGCAGCCCTGCAGAAAGAGATCTGGGGGTTTGGGTTGATGGCAGGTTAAATAGGAGTCAACAGTGTGTCCTGGCAGCCAGAAGGGCCAACTGTGGCCTGGGGTACATCAAGCACAGGACCACTAGCTGGTCGAGGGAGGTGATTGTCCCACTTGACAGCACACTGGTGTAGCCCCTCCTCCAGTACTGTGTGCTGTTTTAGGTGCCTCAATATAAGAAGGACATCAAACTATTAGAGTGTTCCAGAGGAGGGCGACCTTGTCTCAAGGACAAGACTTAAAAGGAGCAGCTGAGGTCACTTGGTTTGTTCAGCTTGGAGAAGAGAAGCCTGAGGGGTGCCCCCATTGCAGTCTGCACCTTCCTCAAGGGGGGCAGCGGAGGGGGAGGTGATGATCTCCTCTCTCTGGTGACCAGTTATAGGACACGAGGAAATGGTATGACCCTGCATCAGGGGAAGTTCAGATTGGACGTTAGGGAAATTAACACTCAGAGGGTGCTCAGTCACTGGAGCAGGCTCCCCACAGAAGTGGTCATGGCACCAAGCCTGTCAGAGTTCAAGGAGCATCTGGACCATGCTTTTAGTCCTGTGAGGTAGTCCTGTGAGGAGCAGGGAGTTGGACTCGATGATCCTTACGGGTCCCTTCTAACTCAAGATATTCTATGATTAACTTGTTTACTGTTACAGTACAGACTAGAGATACTAACTCAAGTCTTTGGCATTTGAAACACTATCTCATGCATTTCACTCTGCGTGAGAAGGCTCAGTGAAAGGTTCAGCACGCTATGTAACGTGCTTCCCTAGGAGCAGTTGGAATGGAGTAGTAATCAGTGGAGATTCCAGGGTTAGGCTAAATGTCTTGGGAATATGATGGAGACCTTCAGCTTCAAAAGGAGACCTTAACAACCTACATAAACTCAGTGAATCACTCATGGCTAATTCATTTTGCATGTGTGTTCACACAGTCCATTTTTATAAAGCAGCTCAAATACTAAATTATATGATACTTTACGTAAATTTTTTCTTATGAAGAACCTGAATGAATTAGATATGTGAAACAGAAAGACGGAGTACATTTATTTTGCCAGTTCACCAGTGGTAACATACTTGGATTGCATCATATGCTCTTGAAAGAGGGATGAGGAGGGATGTGCGCACAGATGGAGGGTAACACCAGAAGAGGAGGAAGAGTGGGAACAAAAATAATAATGAGTTGGAGGGAATTTTCTTCTGAGGAGAAGCTTTAAAGTTTCAGGCACTTCAAATATAATGTCCCACAAAGAAGAGGACAAAAAAAAAAAATATTGTCATGGAAAACATTACTTTTCTGGCTCCTGTTGGTTAGGAATGGGGGGAAGGAAGGTGCTCACTGTGGGACCTCTGCATGTGCTGTAGTCCTCTCTCTGCTTGTCACAACTGAGCTACGGAGTGTCCTGTTCTGGCCTGTTCTCCAGGGAGCTCTGCTCTCTTTCCTGCATACCTACCCAGAGGCAGGATGCTGGATGCAGGCGGGACAGATTCTTCCTTGGGACCTGTAACACTTGTCCTTGCTTTGAGGAAGGCACTAGACCCATTTATTTTCATGGTTCAAATGCAGGCATCTGTTGCCACATTTGTGACAAGGGGAAGGGCTGGGAAGTAGAGGGATTTATAAAGCTTTGCGTTGCTATTGCAGAAGGACCATATTAGCCAATAGTTGCTGGGGAAGGGAAAAATGTTACTCCAGTATCCTGTCCCTGTAACTTTTCTGCTAAAATTCAATATATATTTCCTGCTAGTGTTAGAATGAGGAGGAGTTTCCCCTTCAAAGGAAAGGACGTGTTTAGGACTAGACAGAAGGACAGTTTTGGAGCTTTTTCTCATTGGATGGGAATGTTTTTAAACCCTGTTCATTAAACAAATAAATATATAGATGCAGCTATTTTTGAGGCAGGTTCAGAGATTCCTGTGAGACGTTTTGCAGTCTGGATGGGTGAATGTGATACAATAAAACTTACATGCACAAATTTCAAAATTGCAGTCCTGCTTTTAAAGCCAAAAGCATATGAGTTGACATTATGCCTCAAAACTGATTCCAGTGTTCTTTGTTACCAGTCTGTCTACAAGACAGCGTGCTAGCATTTTGGAAGCATGGCATGCAAGGAAGGAGTTTTAGGTCAAATGAGGTGAGTACTGCATTTTTCTACAAATTCTAGCTTCTAATATAAGCCAAGTAGAGGATAAATGCATAACATGTGGTCTGAAAAAGAGTAAAACACTTCAGTAACTTCCTAGGTTAGACCTGGAAGCTGGAGTCTCATTCTAAGCGTGTTTCATAAGCTACAAACTAAGAAGTGAAGCTATACAAGAGCCCCTGTCAAGTCTTAACATAACAAAGCAGAAGGCAATAAGAGACTGGGCCATGATGCCACAGAAATCCTAATTCTTGGTAACATTAATCTTCTTCACCTTAAATTGCTTTGAAGACCCTTTCGCCTCTCACACCTGGATACCAAAATTTGGGCTTTGCCAGTGTTTGCACGTTCCACTTTAGCTGAGCTTTAGCTTTTTGTCACAGTGTCAAACGAGTTGCCCACTGTTTTAGTCTCTTCCATGTTCCCTCGGCTTATGAGTACTTCGAAGATTTTAGTGCCCAGCTTTCACAATAACTATTTTCCATTCCCAGCAGAAAATGCCAGATTGACCTAAAGACTTTTTTCTAAAAATTGTGTGTAGCTCCTTTTTTCAGACAGTTTGATGTGATTTTTGGACATAGTATAAGTATCTTCCCAACGCTTTTTTTTTTTCTTGCTGCAAACTTTGTGCATCTGTGTGTTAGTGGAAATGCTGTGCTTTGTAGGATTTTAATGAGTCTTTTAATCTGGTTATTAAAGAATGTTTAAAAACTTCACCAGTTGTTTCATCAATGTTGCATTGGCTGAGAAATTGAGCTCATTCTGACTAACTGTATTTTTAGGTACACGTAGTCACACCATGCCAAACTTAGATATTCCACATTGTTACACAACTACATTTATTTGCAGAAAGCCACAGCTGACCTAATCTGTGCTGACAGTAAGTTTGTGGGGAGTTGGACCAAAGACTAGAGTCAGTCTAATCCCTGTTTCCAAGTCTGCAAATGGTTCTTGTGGCATTTGTGCGTGTTTGATCCCCAGGCATGATTGTCCTTCTCCAAAGAACTCATAGCGGTGAACTGCAGCACCCTGCTGTTAGCACAGACCATGAGGAGGAGATGACGCCGCTAGGCACTTCTCCAGCTCTAGGCTCCTGCTAGCGGCATTCTGCAAGGCTGTGTGGATTACTGCCCCTGTTGGCACTCGGTAGCTCTGTTCCAGCTGTTAGAGGACATGCCCCAGAGTGCTGCAGCACAAGTGGGTGCTCTGTATTGTTCATGTAAAGCATAAGGAATGCTGTCTTCTTGCTTTTCTTATTGTCAAGCCAAGGCCAGCACCTAAATGAAGAGCAGAAGGCAGAACTGAGCTGTTGCCAGAAAGCAAAGCCACTCAAAACGTTTTCTCTATAGAGCATATCTAGGCTAAGCTCTCAGACATTTTAAATTCCATATCTCTCCTGGCTGTCCTACTACTAGCCACAGTTAGTAAGAAAAAAAAATTAACTCATCTTCATCTGTAATATGAAAAGCCTGCATTACCAGGCCCAGATCTTGACCATATTCATTACTTTTGGGAAATTTTTATACTATGTAGTATGTAGGAAGCAGTTACATGGTACAAAAACCTGATGAACCTGGCTTTGCAGCACATTTGTCTTTGAAGACATTATTAGTTCAGATTCCCTAATCTAATACCAGTTTGTCCAATTGGGGATGATTTGAGCTGCTTGCAAAGTTATTTCCTTCAATAACCATGGCCTTCCACAGTGGTTCGATTGAATGGGAAGAATGAAACAGGGAACTGCGTGAATTCTGAGACAACACACTCAAACTTTGGGCCAAGATTGTGCAGACTCAGCCCCACAAAAAGCAGGAAGTAATTTTCTTAACGAAGCGGTGAACTTTGTTGTTGTAAATTACAATTCTCTTGCAAGTTCTCTGTGCCAGAAGTGAATTCACTAAGTCAGCTAACAATAACCAGGATCTGGGAAGGAGAGAAGAATCTCTTTCCTCAAGAATGTGAAATGTGGCTGTGTAGAGAAGGAACTTTGTAAACAGTGCTGCCTGTTCACGGTGTGACTTGATATCCTCTGGAGTATGTAGTGGGCTTCAGCTAACTTTATTAACGTGATGTTTTCTTTGGTGGTTTGATATTCATGTGATTGTAAAGATGTATCACGTAAGTACAATTCACTCGCAGTAAACAAAGATCTATTGCATTAGTCTGAAATGTCAAAATACTATGTTATTTTTTCGCAATGAGCATAAGTACCAGAAATTAGATTATGTTTGTCTGTTAAGCTTTTCAGATTATGAATTTATTGCATCATTACTATCATTCATAATTTCAACAAAATGCATTTTATATGGGATTTACCTGACCTATTTTGGATATCTAGTGTGATGCAAACTGCATCCTTATAGCTACGTTTTCCAGTCGTGGCTGTAAAGAGAATTTCACTGGTAGCTTGTGGTTGTGCTTGCCATTGCTACCAGAGGAATTCACATACTGTGGCAGGAATTACAGAAAACTTAAATTTCATTTAAAAGTGACAGTTGCATTAAATTCTCAACCTGATTTAAATCAGCAGTAAATTGGTAGCATCAGTCATAGTCAATTCTTTTCTCTAGGTTGATTCTACAAACAAAAACACTTGTGCACTTAACACATAAACACTTGTCTTGTTTTTATTGCCTAGATCACACAAGAAATTTCTGATAATACGAGGATATTCAGGCTTCTGGGATCTGACAGGTATGAAGAGAAGTAAACATGGCATGCCAAAATAGAAGAATAATGTGTGTTCTTCCTACTTTGTAAAAGTTCTTTTTGCTTGTTTCTTGTGTTTCCTTTTCTAACCATCTTACTCATTCCGTTGTGTCCATGTCTACCTTTCAGCCCTTCAAATTTACTTCTCTTCCTTAAAAAAATAAATAAATAAAAATGCTTCTGAACGTGTTTGTGAGCTTCCAGAAGCACTCAGCCATGCTAGCAAGGTCCTGTTTGGCTGCAGCCAAAATCTCCAGGAGTGTCTTCCTTTCTGTGCTGTAATTCTTTTGTTTAACTTGGTGAAAACTTCACTTTCAGATGCTCCACTGCAGTAGCTCATCAAGATCTACTTCTTGAGACAAATGCAAAAACTACTTAAAAATTTAAATATCTCACTTTCACCCCCAGAAAGGAACTCTACCAGTTGTCCTCCCAACATGACAGCTCAGGTCTTGGAAGAGCTCTTGATAATTCCCAGTGTAGCTGTTCTTTGGCATCTGCTTTGCAGGACGCTCGCACCATGTCTGCCTGACCCATCAGATACCAGTTTGCCAAGTCAGTAACTGCTATTTTAGGAGCGTCACTGACTTCCTCAACTTTCTCTGCCCTGGTGTCGAACTCTGTACTTCTGGAACAGCCACGAAAACAGCAGATGTTTTGTTTTCTGGGGAGTGCATGCTGATGTGACTGTTTCACCAGTAATGTATTCATATGAAGTGCAAAGATAGGCTTTAATTTTTCTTTTGAGAATTGTCTTCTGCCACTTGCACTAAACTCGCGCTCTCATGGCATCTTGGAACTACCAAAAAAGCTTCACATCAACCAAAGGCTTTCCCCATATTCTGCTTCTCCAAGCTTGATGCACAGCCCTGTAATTGCCTATAATATCAACGGCAGTGAATGGTGCTTTATCGGCTGCCTACCAGCAATTTTTCCTGGCTTGGGGTTGAGGGTTCTGATAGCTTTTTGGTAATAGGTGGTTGTAAGTAATAGTCATCTCTGACCTGAGGGTTTTACCCTCTCTGTTCTAGTGAGGTATGTTTGGGGCTCAGCTTTTCTTGGTTGTTGAGAGACGGCACAGCGCAATTCAAAAACAAGTCTGACTTCACAGTGGAGCATGACATTGTAAATCAGTGCCTTGGGAAAATAATGTCCTCTTTCCCCAAATACGGTTCCATCTATTTCTGGCTTGCACTGATAGTTTCCCAAGTCTAAGACAATGTTTATAGACTTTGTACTGCAATAAACATTAATTCCAATTTCTTCAGATACCATTTTGCTTGCAGCTCTGTCATATTTTGTGCTTGAGCTGTGAAACCTCCACATGGAATTGGGGTTCTGAGAAGCCAAAAATTGACATCAGTCTGATAAGAGCTTGCATGTTGCTTTTTTTCTGGTGAGCAGGGAATGCCTCATGGCAGTCGGTGTCATTCCCTTTGTGGAGCATATTGAGCAGAGGGTAGGTTTTCTGAGCAATAGTTTTGAAGCAAGCAACCTCTCCTTGGGGGAATGCACTATAGATGGATTTGAATTTCCCACAATCTTACCTTCACTTCAAGGTATTTGTGGAGGAGAATTCAATCACGAACATCCTGGTCCATTTAGCTGTTTTAGCAGTTCTTGTCTGATTAAAATATCTCAAATGGTTTGTGAAACAGAATTGTGACTGCTGATTTCTCTCCTTTGAAGAGAAAGGCCTGATCTAGGACATGCCTATGGTCTTTGAAGTTGTCGTGTAGGTCTAGCTAACCCAGTCTCCTGTCTCCGATGCTGGCCATAGAGTGGGTTGCAAGAAAAGAGTAAGAGAGAAGATTCTGCACGTAGCAGTCTGTTCCTTGAGAACTCTCTCAGCCTGCAATTGCTTGTCTCTGGGACTTTCAGAGCTGCAGAAAGTTTCTGTGGATCTAGGTTATATGGGCTCAGGGAAAGACTAGAAATGCTCACAGAAGAGTCCACTTTGGTCATCTGTCGTGTCCAATGGCAAAGGGCAGACTGACTTCCAGAACTGGAGCCTGATTAGTGGGTTAGCTTTGCAAAGCTCTCGGGAAGCAAAAGGCCAGGCAGTAGGGGAGTGATGGACCCTCTTCACAAGCCCCCATGGAAAGGACAAGAGGCAACAGGCATACATTGCAGCAAGGGAAATTCCAGCTGGATAAAAGAGGGGTAAACATCACGGTGTGGGTGGCTGAACGCTGCAGTAGGAGCCCAGCAGAGAGGCTGTGGGAGATTCTTGAGGACCTTGCCTGGACAAAGACCCTGAGCTAGCTCTGAGGTTGGCTTTGCTTTGCGCAGCTTTTAAGAGTAGAGGCATCCAGGGACAGAGAAATGATCACCAGTCAGATGGATCCCGGGAAAGAATATTTACAGTTACATCCAGGGATGTTTTTAAATGAAGGCTTACTTGACGTTGTGGCTTTTTTCATTTCATTTTAGGGTCGTGGTGCTGGAGAGTAGGCCGACGGATAACCCAACAGCCAACAGCAATTTATATATCCTGGCAGGGCACGAGAACAGTTACTGAGAACAGTGCACGGCAGGCAGCTCACCGCGACAAGAGAACACTCCTGCTGCACCAGCATTCGTGTCTGGCTGAAATTGCACAAAACCTGCAGTAACTCGACTTCAGTTGCTTTATAATTTATTGTGGGCATGAGGGGAAGAGGAGAATTGTTTGTGGTATGGACACATAAGCATCATGATAGCACAGAAGTGCTTAATTTACTGTTATGTAATCTTTGTACATATGCAGTATTTTTCAGTGAAACTTCTTGCTGAAGACCTACACCTTCTGTAGATAGCGGTCCTCCTGTTAAGTACAAGTGTCTTACCTGTACAGATGTTAAAAGTCACTGAGGATGCAAAAATGAAATCGGGGTACTATTTTAAGGACTTCTCCTGTGTTTATTATAAAGTGGGATGCTAGCAACAAATATAGTACATTTAACAACACTATTGTATTTTATTTTATGTAATTTACTAATACAAATAAATCTTAACTTTTAGAAATTGTAACTAAGGCTGTAATCAGATTACAATCTTGTTTTAATTTTGATGCAACACACTGGTGTTCATGTTTGCACAACGTATTGAGATGTGATGTATTTAGTCACAAAGGTAAGCTGTGACTTTGTGGATATGACTTGGGCTTCAAAGTTCCTTTTTTTAGTTTACTTGGGTAGTTTTCTTTGTGAAACAAACCAGTTAAACACCTGTATTTTTATATTTAATTAAACCTGTCCTTATGATTACTTCTCTATGCTTGAAAACAATACTTTCTGGATGGGTGTCAGTCCCAGACTAGTGGTACCTGGCTGTAACACTGCAATAGGTGTTTGAATTATTAGTGTATACGATGATAAAAATTAATATTACTGTTTGTCTTACTAAATAGTTTCATATCACAATGAAAAGGAGCAACATTCCACATTGTGGAAATGGCTCAAAGATGTTGCCATTTTGACTTTTTTTGGCCTTATAACCATTTTCACACTTCTTGATTTAGGATGTTAACACATGGCCAAAATAATTTAGTTACTACCTCATTCAAACAATACAATGGTTACTACGCATCACAGGAACTTAGTTTTGATCAGAAGTATTTTTGATTGCTATTTTCCAATGGAGTATGTAAATGCCAAGTTTTAGCAAAATGCACACATTTGACTTCTTTTTTTGTATATGTTCTTTATATTTTATTGTGATAATATACACTAAAACCAAACTAAATTTAAAGTGATTTATGGCCTGCATTATTGTTTTGATTGGTAATGCTTTGAAATATGTTCCCTAATGTATATAATGTAAAATAAACTTTTTTTAACATGTTGTTGTACAATTAGATTACCACCTGCACTAATTTTCCACGTAAGACTAAAATGGAACATACTGAGTTTTGAATTCTGCTATTAAATGTTTGTGCCAAACGCAAGCTGAGCATTGCTGAATGTATGAATGGTCAGACTGCTGGAGCTCAACTCAATTTAAGCTAGCACTGGAGGGTAGGCATTATTACCCTTTCTGGCCTTTAAGCAATGGATATATGTATTTGAGCTAAGTTTTTCCAAAGTCCAGCTAGTTTGATTTCTTCCCTCCGTCACCTGCTTTTCCACTTCTTTTGATTGCAAAATCGGTATTTTTTTTCAGCAGGGCTTTTTTTCTACCCCTGGGACTCGAGCTTGCTGCCTCTGCTGGCCCCATCTCGTGTGTTCCCTTCCACTGAAGCTCAGATCCGCCCTGTGGGAGAGGTGGTAATGCACGCCCCGCTCCCGAGAAGCTCAATTCTCAGAAAAGGCGAGAACTTGTATGTATTTCACGGTATGCTTGTGCTGCTGCCCAAGGGGGATTTCCATCCGGCCTCCCATGGACTATTCCTCACTTTGACGTGCAAAAAGTAGCTAAATTTTTAACCAAGTACAGTATAGCTGATGTGCTATAAACATGCTTCCTCCTGTGGGCCTTCTGCAGTGTCTGTGGCCAAGTATCTTGCTGTTGGGGGCTGAATTACAGGCAGCAGGAGCTAAGGGATATTGGGTTTTATTCTGGTTGAGCATTTTTGGTACAAGGATGCATGCTGGGATGCAGCTGGAAGAGCTAAAAATAAAGAGGACAGGGTAATGGCATGTGGGAAGAAGGGGAGCATTGTGCTAGGGCAGGCTTGTCTCAAATCTATGGGTATAGCCAGGATAACTTTGCTTTCCATGTGCTACTCTCCAGCCCAAAAGATGAGGAAGAAGCAGCAAAGGGTTCCTACTGTTCGAGGAATTGTCCTATTGCAGAATTTCGGGTCTGTGCTGCAAAACTGCCTTTTCCCCATCCCGAGCTGCTCAGCTCCTTGGCTGGCAGCTGCCTTCAGCTGAGTCTAGGAACCTGGATGTCCGGTAGAGCAAAAAGTCTTTGTGGGAGCTTCCACCACCCCCATCCTGATGCAAGACTGGGATCAGCATATGGCTGACTGAAGGGAGCACAGTCAGAGCCAGGAAACCGCATCACAGGCACCATGAGGTTAGAGGAAGGCTTCTGCCTACAGCTAGTTGACGCAGCTTCTCTAACAACCTGTGTGGCTTCCCTTTTTCTCTCTCCTCCTAGCCCCTTCTGCTCTGTCTGGCTTCTAGCTAGCAGTCCTAGCCACTAACGGGCAGAAGCTACGTGAAAATCATGGGGAAAGCTGGTAAAACCAGCAACTGTGCCAAAACTTCTTGCTTCCCTTCAAGGAAACATTCCAGGTTGAACTAAAATATGGGTTATAGGGACTCACGTTCCAGGCCTGTCTATTGAGGGGTGCAGGAGGTGTCTGGGGAGGGGGATGTGGACCCTGGTGGGCTCGCAAGTCCTGCTGGGTTCGCTGTGCGCTCAGCATGATCCTCTACAATACAGCTGCATTACTGTTGCTAGAGATCTTCCCTCCTTGGGCAGCACCTCCTCAGGTTGCAGATTTTCCGTTTAAAGCTAATTTAAATCCAACACATTCAAATTTAGGTCCCCCTTGTGTTGCTCTGACAGGCAGCTACACCTAGCAGTGTCTTGCAGGCGGAATACAGGAATACATCAGCAGCTCCTGGCAGTCCCTCCTGGCGCTGCCTTCTCACCTTCCCCACGGCAGCTGCTGGGGCCAAAGGGGTGCTGTCACTCTTTGTAAGCCCCTGTTGCTCAGCCAGCCCTCAGGACAGTACAGCGAAGGGCTGCCATGACCCTCTACCTTGTTCTCTCCCTCCTCCAGCAGCACTGAGGGATCCCGTGTCCCTCTGCCACCCACAGACATTGTACACCCCCATAAAGCCACTGCTGCACTGGTTCCGGCCTTTGGTGTCCGTTCCTTACGACAGCAACGGCAGTGAGTGTCATCTTCACTTCTTGACATAAGGGCAGGTCACCCCACTGCCTGGGCTCCCTGTACCTTCCCATGCTACTGAGCTTCCTCTGTCCTCTTGTGATTCAACTCCTCTGTCACTGTGTCCCCACGAAAACAGCATTCAGCTTTCAGCTCTATGCTTGCTCTTCCCTGCAAGAGCTTGTGCCAAAATGAGCACCCAGACAGGTCCTTATACACCCTCACCTTGGAGATGGGCACATCCACACATGGTAACCACCAGCAGCTGTGCCTGCCTGCGCTTCACCTGCCTGTGCTCTCTGCCAAGGACGGGGCACAAAGCTGGTGGCCTGGGACAGCAACTGCTGGGTGAGCAGTATCCTATTGCTCTTAGTTGTACTCTGCCCTTCAGTGGACTCATGGGACTTCTCCCATCCTGCCATACAGGCTGGTTTATTTGCCACCAGCAGTGAAGCAAGAGCTCCTCAGATAGCTGTAGAGATAGTTATGCCTTTTTCAGTTGCTTTCCAAGCAAAACCATACCCTTCCATGCAGCACACGAAGTGAGTGAGTGTCCAGGCGGAGGCCATCAGCATTGCCCCATTGGCACCAATAAACCCAGGATGCCCCCAGACAGGGGGGCACTAAAAAAGCACTGAAAGCCAGGAGAGGAAGGCTATCAGCGGCTCTGAGTGGAGGGAGAGCTCAGGCCCGGGTTATCCTGTGGCCTTACTGGATGTTGGAACCGATCAAACAGTGCCTGCAATCTCACATTACCCAACACTGTTTTGTTTGAAGGAAAGAGATGCTGTAGACCATTTGCTGGTGTTTAGGAGTCCTGGCACCTTCATCTCCAAATGGAGGGGCTGGAGAGGAGAGCAGTTTTACACCCAGTGTTGCACATACTTGGGATTAGATGAAGATTTAAACTTCAACAGACTGATTTTCCATCATAAGGCAGAGTGCAATGGCTCTGCAGTCTCTAAGATGCTGCGATGGTGTCCCTGAATGTGCAGACAGGCTGCTAGACTAAGCAAATAGCTCTGAGACATGAATATTCCTGCCTTTCATCTTTGTTCCAGCACGCTCAAAGCAGAAGTCTGTCTCCTTCAGACAGCAGTATCTGTCTGGAGGAAAAACGCCTGAGGCAGAGCTGCGGAGTGAAGACAGCTTTTTCAGAGAGGCTCCGTCCATTACCTGCTAAAGTACTGCTCAGCATCTCAAGAACATCTCCCGTCCTCAGAGCACCTCACAAACACTAAGTGAGCCTCCCAACATGCATACCATTCCTGACAGGTGTCTGTGCAAGCAGACCTTGAGAGGAAGGGAGACTCAAGCAGCCTTTGTCCAAGCAGTCTGTGTGGGTACTTAGCTCTCCTCCCAGCTGGTCCTAAACCTTCCCTCCAGTGACTGGCAATGGTTTTCATACATCTCCCTCCCTGTGCTCCCTAACAGCAGCTCACCATTTCCTCTTCTGGTCCGCAGGCTCTCCCTGGCCCCTTGCCTTGCAAAGCAGAACACAATGATTTGCTTTTCATATCCAGCATCATCCTCCTCCTCCTGCCCTGCCAGGCCCTGCAGACCACCACGGACTTTGTCCCCTTTAAACCACTGGGCTTTGTTTGCATTCTGGCTTTGCTTTTTCTGGCCCTTTTTGCAAGAACCAAGCTCACTTTTCACCCTTCAGGCTGCTCCTGTGCGGCTTGAATGGGGTGTTCATTTATTTCTCATCTCAGTCTCCATGTGAGATGACAGCGTCTTTCAACCAGGGAGTGACAAGGCTCTCCAGGGAAGAGTAACACCACTCCACCGCCTCCAGCTCTGAGCAGACAGCTAGTTGCCACAGGCAGATGCCACCTCCTTGCACTGCAGGTCACCCTGGCAAGGGACGCTGGTGAGATGCTGGCAGTGAGATCAGCCGTGGTCTACAGGGACCAAAGCCTTGGGGCCACGATGATCAGCCAGGAGAGGGGTTTAGGGGCCCTGCTTGCCCAAGCACAGCTCCACCCGGGTGTGACATGGACCCAAAGCCCTCCCTCTTCCCCAGACCTCCGGAGGGCTGTGTGGGGCCACCACC
>VWZL01001103.1:574942-704289 GCA_013396915.1 Stercorarius parasiticus | reverse complement strand
GGGTGGGGGGGCGTTATGAGGAACTACTGGCAGAATTTTGGTTAATTAGTGTTCGGGCTTAATGACTTTTTAGTTAAGCTTCTCTGAGTTTAAATGCCATTTTGCTGAGAAGGCCTCATTAGGACAAACTAGCAAGTCTTCTCCCTTGGGATGGTGAAGCTTGTGCTTGTGGTGTGGAAAGAATTCGTTTGGAAGGGAGAAAAAGTGGTGAGGGCTCCCCTTCTACTTCTGCAGCCAGAGACCAGAAAGTAGAAGGCTTAAGAAACAAGAGGTTTCTGACACCGTTGCT
This sequence comes from Stercorarius parasiticus, assembly GCA_013396915.1. Taxonomy (NCBI): domain Eukaryota; kingdom Metazoa; phylum Chordata; class Aves; order Charadriiformes; family Stercorariidae; genus Stercorarius; species Stercorarius parasiticus. The sequence continues at coordinate 704,000 of VWZL01001103.1, read as the reverse complement.
TGAACTGGCTTCAGATTGCAGAACTTGATGCTTTTTAGTCACACACAGCAATACTTTCTGAGTCTGTCACTGTTAACAGTGATTACCTGCAACTTTTGCATAAAAGACTTGCTCCTAGGGCTAGTTGAACTATTGCATCCTGCAGTATGAATTGGAAGTCTTAAGTGTTACGCTTATACTGGTTCAGTATTTCTTCCTAATTTCCTCTTGCGATGTGTTGCCTTGCTTTTCTGGGCGTGCTCTTTGAGGTCTTCAGCACTGCGGTTTCATCCAGTTCTTGGAAGTCTTCTTGCTTGTCTCATCCATAGCGTGTACTGTTAATGTCTTATCCCTGATTGATAGTCACTTCTTTGAAACTACACTTCTGCACTAACCATACAACTCATTGCTGCTTGTGGTGCTTGTAAGCGCTGGGACAGCCATCCGACTGAAGCCTGCTTGGAAACTGGAGCTACCCAAGGTCTCAACCCAGCAAGAGCTTGTTCCTTTGGAGGATGGTTTATTCCATGGTGTAGCAGAGGTTTATCTAATTTGGAATGAGGTTCGGTGCTAACTACTGAAGGACATAAGAGTGAGGATTCGAGGCAAGTATGAGCTGAGACTTTGGAATTACTTGCTACATCTGAAGCCCAAGATTTCTTCCCAATGGACAAGCCGTTAGTGGAGTCACCCTGCATTAAAGATGCTTGCTGAAGGAGTTGGATAAATTCCTTGAGGGGGAAAAGGAATTCTGGAGTCTGAAGTCAACAGAGAAGGCCAACAATGACAAGCTACCAAGGATGACAAACTGGCCCTGCAAGGTATAGTTGTCTTGGTTTTGTTGTGCTGTGCTCTGTTTCTTACAGTGGGTAGAGCGGTGAGGTGGAGTTAGTTCTGAAGGCTTCACGCTCAAACTTGCAACTGTCTGGCAGGTGTTAACTCTTTTAACCTTGGTTCTTCATGAGATCACTACCTGTTTCTTATCTTCTCCCAGGCTGTTGCCCTCTGTGCCCCAGAAGCATAGTCTTCTGCTGCTTATTATTGCTGTCCCTGTAAAGGTAGAAATGAAGAGTCTGTCCCTATTGTCACCTGATATACTGAACAGCTGAATACTTGAGTTACAGGAAAAGTAAATGGCAGATGAAAATACTAAGCTATTGTCTTCATGGCTTCTTCGTTAATGGAGAAACCAAATTGGGTATTTTACTAACTTATTATGTTATAATATTTACTAACTTATTATATTATTTAGCCCTGATAAAGGCCCCATAAAGTAATGAACCTGTCGTAGGTGGCAGGTAAAACCGTGAACATTGCGGTGTACTTGCTTTGACAATCATCTGTTGTTCACAAGTCAGGTGTGATACTGCAGCTTTGCAGCCAGTGGGTTTGAGACACTGACCCATGGCGCTGCTACCCAAAGACATGAGCTGTACCTGGAGGCCAGTGTGTGGGACTAGTAAAGTAGAGAAAGTGGCAGCATATGCCAATGAGGTCAAAGGGCAGAATGGTCCTGGAGGGAAACTAGTGCAGTGTGACTTTGTCTGCTAAATTGCCAGAGCATGCTATCTCGTACATCCTGTTGTTACTAGAGAAGAATCTTCCCTTCTTTTCCCCTGTTTGCTGACCAGATGCTGACACTCATTCTCAGGCAGTGACAGCAAGCTGCTTTCTGAACTCTGCCTTGAAACCAGGCAGATGCACAGATAGGATTGTGATGATTTCCTGCATAGCTGCAAATGAGGCTTAATAGTTTGGGAAGACCTATGTTGAATTAATATCTCCAATGAGGAGAGTGGTGTTTAATTTAACATTGTTAAAGTAAGTATACCAGGATGGAGTGTTTGCAGCTATTGGGGAAAGCTGCCACACGTGGGCTGAATCATTAAAATGCTATTGCCCTTTTGTAACTGTGAGTTGGCTTGCAATGCAGAGCTCAAACTACAGCCTCGGAATCACCTTCTTGAAAGATAGGTATTGTTGAATCATTGCAAACAACTCATTGGGAAAAAGAAAGCTATTTTGATTCTGGGTCTTTTTAATCAAGCAACAAAGCGAAGAATATGTGGTAAGAGTAAATCTCTTCCTACATCAACAGATTCTTAGGAGACCGTGCCTTGTATTTCATTAGATGTGAACCTTAACAATAGAACTGTATTTGCACTGAACAGCTGCATTTGCAAAAAGCAGCTATTGTACTATTCAGATCATAGTGTAATTCCTTTTCTTCCGATTCTCTTTTCAGATGCTGTCGAGATAGACTCCAGTGCACTCAATTAGGAAGAAAATGATGTGTACTGAGATGCTACTCTGCCTGGTCACTGTAATTTTGAAGCAGTAAAAGAGAAGTGTTACAGAGAACCTTGGTTGCTGACGGAAGACAGTAATTGTGATGATGAGGTACAAGAAAAGGAAGTAAGAATAACAGCTGGTGTCTGAAGTTGTAGTTGCAGAGATAGACAGAAGGTGAGATGCTGGGGCTGAAGACACAGGATTCAAGACACATGAAACACCAGAGCTCTTGGGTGGCTGGCGATGGAGATACGTGGCTTTTAATACACCTTGGAAAAAGGACTCAGAAGGGACACCTGCAAAGTGATGCCTCTTCCAGCATCGGGTTTCCTGCACTAGTGAATTTATATACTTTATTCTAGTTATAAACTTTTGGATAGTTTTTCCTAAACGTCTTTTCTTGTGTCTTCATCTTGCTTGTTTATGCAGTCAGAATTTCTCTGCATGCCTGTGACTTGCTTCTTCCCTCATATGTTGGTTTTTACGGTAGACAGCATGTCATCCTTACTGATCGATACCTTAAGGAATTCAATGATTGAGAAAAACAGAAGAACTTTCTTACCGTACAGATATTCCACTGTTTGTGTACCTCAAGTTGTTTTGCATCAGTTCGGCAATTAACAGGGGGTGCTCTCAGAATCTGTTGTGGTCAAAATGATTAGGCTGATGTGGCTTGACAGCTGAGGTGGATTTGCTTCATCAACTGAGGAAACTGTTCCAGACAGCGTGCTTCCAGGTACTCCATGTATCATATAGTCAGTCTTCTGTACCTTTCATGGAGCAAAAGACATGAGAAACGCTGCTTCAGTGATTACAGAGTGCTTGGGAAGCTGTGGCTGACAAAGATACTTCTACCTGACTTTTTTATTACCTAGTTCATCAAATCAATGACAGTCCAGTTGCCACTTGCTACTCAGAATGGCACTTATTCTTGTCACTGCTTCACTGCAGATATAGAACATCCTTAATTTCTGATTGCTTTGGGTTTGCTGTTCTTCTGATGGCTATGGAGGATAAAGTTAAGATCCTCCTACGGTTCAAGTCTGTTTTTTCACGTGCTCACTGGTGCAGTGTAATATTGTTGCCGTCATACATCAAGAGAAATATTAGCAAAAATCTGAGTCTTGTGGCCTCGGTGAATTGTTGCTGAAGTGTGGATCTAAGGCATTTGTACTTATTTTAATTTACTGGATTTTTAATTGGTCAAGATAACAAAACATGGGCAGCGTTGCCAAATATCAGCAGAGATGTACAAGAATAGAAGAAAAAAGATTTTTATGGAGTGTTTGCACCATGAGAACACTCATCCATGCAGGCCATACATAAATTCACTTTCATCCTGGAATGTTTTAGTGATAAGCAGTTGCTTGTCAGTAGTTTTGTAGTCATTGAGGGAAGATTAACAAAAGATACGTTGACTAAAAATAAGGGTTATAACATCAGCAAAGACTCTCATAGTTACTGAGGAAACTCCTTCCCTCCCTCCCAGAAAAACTGCTCTGTGGCCAAGTCATTTCTACGAATAATCTGTTGGATAAACTGTCTGCGAAGTTTTAGAAAATTTTAGGTTTAGAGGAGGTTTAGAAAAATGCTTATAATCAATAAAACTTCACCCTTTCCCATAGTGCTTTGGAAAACAGATTGGTCTGTTGTCTCATTACAGCTTCTTCCATTTTATTATCAGAATGCTGTGGGAAATACGATGGGTTTTTTCCCTTCAGACAACTTCTTACAAGCACTTCGGCTTCCACCAAGTAAGACTGGCTGCATGGCAGTACCTGTACTGAGCAGTGAAGTGCAGCTGTTCTTTAGCAGGTGTTGGGTTTTGATTTGTTCTGTGACTTCTCACCACAATCTCAGTAGGTGAGTAGTCTTGCCCAGATGTGAAAAAAATCATCTCTAATCAACAGTAGGTGCTTCATTTTTATTTGAGTTTGTTACGTTGCTTTAGAATGATTGCCTTCTGTTATGCACTTTTCTGAAGCTGCTGGAGCTTTTGCTGTTCCTGATGGGACTCAGTTTGGTGGTGTTCTTTCTGCAGCCTTTCACGTGTAGGATTTTTCTGGTGTGTTCTGTGTTTAGCAGAACAACTGGGAACCACAAGCCTGATTGCACTGATATTTAATGATGATTTGGGAGTGTTACACTGGTGTTTCTGTGTAACATGTGAAGTTGCTTTGAGAAGTCTTCAGAGAGGTTTTTTTCGTTGTAAGTTGAAATTTTTCGGCTTTAGAATCGCCATAAATTAGGCCATGTGAGGAAGAGGTAACTGAAAACTGTTGCTAAGGAAGTGTGGTTTAGTATCAACCAGATTGTTAAATTCACTGTGTGAGTTTTCCTTTCGTATCTGTTGTCGAACACCTCTTTCTAGTGCAGAATGAGCTGCTGAGTGCCTGACTACACGCTGGTTTGGGTCATCTTGTGACCAGCCTAAGAGTTGTTGTGTTGGACCAGTTGGAGACCAAGCCTCTGTGTACGCTCAAGCTGTTCAATCTAGTCCTTTAATTGCACCTTGTTTCTGGGTTTGGTCTAGGTCCCTCCTGCTTCCCATGAGGCTTGTGGGAGTGTTTATATTCTAATTTATTATTTAGAGTTTTAAAGGAATGGTTTGAGAAAGCTTTACAAAAAATAAGTTGCTATGGGTTATAAAGCAAGATCAGATATATTTATCTTTGTATTACTCATTAAGCACTTTTTTTTTTTAGTTGGTTTCATTGACTTTTTCTGTCAGTTCAGGCTTATGGTTGCCTAATTTTTAAGTTGTTGCCATTCCTCATAGAAATTCCTTGCTTTTGTTGACTTTAAGGGAAGGAAAACAGAAAAAAGCCAAGTGGTCTTATCATAGGATTTTCCTGATGTGCTGTGAATTTTCTTAAGAAGACACTGCTTGTCTCTGCTCGGGTTCTTAAACAGAGTGTGAAAAGCTGTTGAAGAAACGCTGGCTCTGCTTATCTTCAAATAAAGAGAATCCTGGACGTTTCCCTTTTGACAATTAAAAAAGATTGAGAAGACTGAACATTCCAAAAAGTGATCAGATGAGTGAAAACGGAGCCGTGGCGGCAGGGTTTTGTAGCTGATGTAGATTGTATTTGCCCATCAGAATTTGTTGGGGTATTCTGAAGAATCAAGGCTTTTGTGAAAAGATCTTGAGGTGCTCTTTTAGTGATTTCCCTTATGATAAGACAGACATTTTTGTATGTCTGTAAGGAGGGTAGGGATGGGTTCTGTCATTTATTTAAGGGAGAGGTTAAATGTTTAGATAAGAATCTTATCTAAACATCACTAGACTTTTCAGAAGTTGTTAGTCTGTTTTTATTGTGTATTCCTAACATAGGAACTGTGAAGGATCTGGTGGGATTCAAGCCATACTCCTTCTTTTCAAGGGTGATAAGGCAGGGTGGCCCAGTGTTGTTTTTGTTGGTTTGTTTTTTTTTTTTTTTAATTTAAAATCTGAGCTGACTTTATGAGAAAGATGGAAACCCCCTGGTAATTTGATCTTCTTTTTTGAAATTAGTCAGGTGAGCGTGTATGCTAACAGATGTGCTCATTTTTTGTCTTCTCTTACTAAATCTTGTATCTTACCCAGTCTTGCATCACATCTCAGATAATGGACTTTTTGGGACTTGCTTTGAGTACTGTCAGATAACACTATTTCATTCTTGGTCTGAGCCTTTAGGTACTACAGTAGTGCAGATACTAAAATTACACGTTTCTACAATAATTGTACACCAAGCTATCCTGTAATTTTCCCTGTTAGTCTAGTTGTTTTCTTGCTTTTGCTTGTATGACTTTGAACCCTAAATGATACTAAATCTCAATTAAGTAGCAATGAAGCTTATTTACTACCTACCTATATAGATAAACTACTCTGGCGAGCCAATGGCACCTCATGATGTTTTCCTCTGAAGAGGTGGATATTCTACTAAAGTAGAGCATGATAGAGCCAGAAGATGGTGGCCTTTGAGAAGAATGATGTAATTGGCCCCCAAACATAAATGCTTAGGAAAAATGTTTGGAACTTTATCTCCCGAACTGGGAGTAGGTTATCGCTGTTGACTCTTGTTTCAGCTGACTATGGATAATGTTTCGGGTCACGGCCTGATCTGGTATTTTTGTTTGTTTGTTCTTATTCCTCTAGACTCTGTGTTACAGACCGAAAGAGTTGTGATGAGGCTATTTAAGTCTACAATCTGTTTTCTAAGCAAAGGAGAAAATAGAGCTGCTCTTCATCACTCCGGTTTATCATGCTCTGTATTTTTACTGTCGGATTGACTTGGTAATTTAACACTTCTCGAAATACAAAGTGCTAGAGTATACTGTGGAGACAATGTAGTACAAATTTGTCCAGTTCTGCTTTTAATAAAAAACCATTAAAGGCAGCATCTTCCAGCAGCTCAGATCAGCTCTGATCTTTAAGAGAATACTTCTGCAAGTCTGTAATTTCTGGTATTAAGGTGTTCTAAGCTGGTACAGTATTTCAGATGTCAGTGTTTGAATTGTAAATAATGCTTGGGACTGCATGCTGTTACTCAGGTACCTCCACAAACACACTCTGTAGCTGTGCATGGTGAAGTTCTTAGGAAAAATGAAACTGTTGGCATAATCAAAATAGTTGCATTAGCAGGAGAGGAGTTCTCCTGTTCTGTTTTTGCCAGAGTGCTTTTAAGTTAAAAAAGCAATAACTTCTGTAGATGTTCTTTAAGACTTGCTGCATAAGGGTATGCAATCTGCAAGAAACTAAACACATGATATTTAAATCTGAATGGCAGTTAAATGAGCACGAGGACTATGCCCAGACATGAAGTTTTCAAGCTAATGAGTGCCTTAGCAGGCAAGTGCATTTCTATTTGAGGCTGCTGTGTGTTTGAACTTCATAACGCTTAATTCTTGCTATAACTCCAAACAGGAATGAAAACTCAGGTGTGAAATTAAATAATTATGGCACCATTATTTGAATATAGACATGGGTTTAATATTTGGATGAGACAGATTGTTGGGTTTTAGTTTAAGGTGGTTAAGCTCTTGTGTTAGTGATTGAGAGAACTGGAGGCATTTTGAGTTGTGTGCAGTGGAAGGGTAAAATGATGAAATTTGGGCTTTAAAGATGCGTTGCGAAAGTTAGTAGTCAGCTTGTTCTGGCATAATATTTGCCATCAGTGTAGGATTGAGACTAAACTGCCTGTCTGCTTAAGCTCTGAAGCACTGGGCTTTGCATACCTGAAACTTAAAACTGGTTAAAACCGTGCTATTTCGTGAACTACAGAAGTGCAAAGGAAATCTATACTGGAGGCTTGTTTCAGAAGTTAAATGACTGTCTGGAGAAATAATGGGAGGAGCAAGGAGGATCGTGCCTCAGTGGGATTTACACCAGTGAGAATTTACAGACACTTAGGACGTACAAGTAAATGTATAGTTACGTATTTCAAAACCTCTGAACTGCCACTTAATGCCAGGACAACACCTTTTAGTCGTTTTTGAAGTGTTTTTTACTCTAGAGGCTGTCATCTTTGCAAAAAATCAGTGTGGAAACAAACCTAAACCAGTTTTATTTTAGTGAGAGCTAGTTGAGAATGGATCAAATAATTTGAAGGCTAAATACTGCTGAAATCATTGCTGTTTCTGTAGTGTTCTCTGTGAAGAAAATTCTGTATTTTGTTGTTATAGATTGTGATGAACAACGAATTGTACAAGGGAGAAAACCCTGTTGGAAATGTCTTGTACAAAGAGTGGTTTAAGAGCCAGGGGAGAAAGATAAATATATGCAGGGTTTTAAAACAGTTTTCCTAATTGCGTTGCTAAACACTGTTACTAATTAGCTGTTTTCTTGACATTAAATGTCACTTACAGTGATTTGAGTACATTGGAGATTTATATTTCTATCGGGTGTAGATGAGTGTTTCAGTCATGTTGGTCTGGTGTGCCTTAATAGAGCAATGTTTCGAGTTGGATTTTTCTGAGCTGTTTGGCTCATTCTTTTGTCATCTTTTTTTTTTTTTGCAAGTAAAGCATGTGGTTTGGGGAAGATCAAAACTCAAAGCTTGACTTCTTCTATTTCCTATAGGTTCAGGTGCAAGTTCATCCTAAACTTTCCTCTACTGAAGATGCGTTACAGTATGTGGAGGAATTAATTCTCCAGTTGTTAAATATGTTGTGTCAAGCCCAACCAAGAAGTTTTCTGGATGTAGAGGTATAGAGAATAATTATTACAAATCAGTAATAATTTGAACTGTAACATGAATTTGAACTGTAACATGAAAAGTTAAGATATTAATCATTTCACAATGTAAAAGGGAAAGTAGTAATTATGTATCTTTATGTGGCAGAACCTTCCACATAAAGCTGCTGAGTTACCTTTCTGATTTCCCTATCAATTTAATTTGTTGTTCAATGCACAGTAAAACTATCTTCGATCTGTATTACTGTATAATAGATGGTGAGTGTAACTTGTGTACATAAAGCTAACTGGTTCCTTTCAAAAGACCTTTTTTCCCCCACTGATGATGCCTGCAAACTACAGCTGCTTAGTCTGAGGCTCTGTGCTGCTCTCTCAGCGTGGTGATTTAGGCTGACATACCCCCTGCTCTCCAGGAAATTTGAACAACAACAGTTCACTCACTTTCTCAGAATGAGTTGAGGAACGTTTCTTTCCTTTATATAGAAACCTCTTCTCTTACAATTCCCTTTTCAAAGACCTACAACCTGTGTTGCTCAGCAAAGCAGCTTGATGTTTGAGAAGAGGGCTTGATCTGAGAAGAGTTTCTCCATCTGAGAAACAAATCAGTTAAGCTAAATCAGTTAAGCTTATAAGCGCATGAATATTTTGGTAGCCATTTGTACTTAACCAAGACTTTGGTGCCACGCTACAGATTCTATGTGCCTGGTGGTTTCCAGTACTCAGGGGCTGTGCCTGGTCTGGGTTGGGTAACAAAACAAGATGCAACTTCCTCGCGTTCTGAAGAAAGTGGACTAATGGTAAAAAAAATAAAAAAAATCTGTCTTTGAGCTCAAGATTCATGAATTTCACCCTTCCTCTTCTCTTTTGAACACTGACACCTCTTATGGTGTTTCCAGTGTCCCCTTTAATGGCTGGCCTGTTTTGCAACACCATTCTGGTCTGGCAGCTCAAGAGACAAGAGGTTTGTGGAAGATTGTTTAATGCTGTGTTTTAAACAATGCTAAAAAACAACTTGACACACAGTGTTGCATTATGAGTCTTACGGCTGTGAAGTCAGGGTGAGAAATGCAAGAATTGGACATGATCAAACAACCTCAGTTTACCTCCTTTGTGTTTATGCATAGTGATGCTGTCTTTAATTATATGGTCACGCACATTTATTTTTCCCCAGGACACCTTCATTGTTCAGCCAGCAGGCTGGACTTTGTTAGGGGAGTGACTTGATATTAGATAGTGAATGAGAATTCTTTGTTTTGGTAGGACCTCTGCTTTCCTTTTGCAGAAGTGTTATGATGAGGGGAGAAAAAGAAAAGCCTGTACTTTGGAAAGTTGTGTGCCACCTTTATAGAATTGTATTCTGTCCCAGTTTTTTGTCAAAGTTTTTTTTGTTTGTGTACCTTGTCCTGTAACAGCTCTTTGTAAGTGGTCATTAACTTCATCTTCCTCATTTCATGGTTGCTCAAACTGGGGGGGGTCATATTTACGTAAGTGAGCACTTGCAACCGAAACAGTCAGTGGGAACTATAGTCTGAAAAAATAAAATGTGATGTAATCTGACAAATCAGATTTCTGGCATCTCTGAACACCAGGGCTACCAAAAACTGTGAAGCTTTTGAACCTCCAGAGACCTGTGTGTGAGTTCCAGCAGAGGAATTGTTTAATGCATGGGAGAGTGTAGGTGTCCTCAGGCACCCTGGCTGCTGGAAGGAGTAAATAAAATGGGGTATATATGGTCCAACTGTAGGCTATGAAACTGTTTTAAAATATGGGAGTGCTGTTGGACATTCTCTTTTCCTGTTACGTTCATTGCCATTGTCAGAGCAGTTTGCATGTGTGCAATCAAGACCAAGTGCTAACCAGTAAAGGTGAAGCAGAAAACTCATATCTCATTCAGTGACCATTCTGTAAAGCAAATAAAATGCTAGGGTAAAATGTAGTCGTGTATTTAAGTGATGAATTACCAGGCATGTGCACAAGGGGACCAAATTGTGCCTGCAATGGCAACTTAATTCTGGCATTTCTCAAACTTTGAGCACCTGATTATTCTATGATAATGATATTCTGATACAGCTTTATGAATGTAGTGAGCAGTGTGTACCAAAATTATGAAATTTACGCCTGTTGTACAAGCTTTTATAGCTGAAATACTAATATTAGCAAACATTCCTTTAAGTCATGGAAAGCGATTTGATAATGTAGTAACTGCTAAGCTCATTCAGATTGTCCATTTACCCTTTAGTCCTCTTTTTTTTTAAGGATCGTGTTCAAAAAAGCTTTCCCCATCCTATTGATAAGTGGGCAATAGCTGATGCCCAGTCTGCTATTGAGAAGAGGAAACGAAGAAATCCGTTATCTCTCCCAGTAGAAAAAATCCATCCCTTATTAAAGGTAAGCAGTAATGTATCTTGCTTTTAGAGTGCAATTAGAAGTTGACACCTTTGTTTCTGTGATGGCTGTATGCTGTCTGAAATGTAAACAAAAAGGAATAAGAATATCTGTGTTTGTTACATAGTTTTAAGTGTTCCAGTTTAGTTAATTGCATATATTTCTCTTTCACTTAGTTAGTTCTGTACTGGACAAACAAAGCCAAGAATTTGTTTGCTATGCATTTGGTTGTTCTTGTTTCATTTTGCGTGACTAAGAAAACACTCAAGAAACTTCTGGAAATAGCCCTAAATGTTTAAGTCAGGGTTTTGGGGTGCTCGTTGGCTGTTGTCACTTCTACAGTTAATAGAGCAGCATCTACAATGACACTTTTCTTCTCTAGGCCTACACACTGCTGTTTTTCTGTTACTAAAATAGACTGTGAGTGTGTGGTGATTGTTTATTGAATAGGGTCTTAAACTTACTGATTTTAGTTGTATTTCATTTAGTGTGTGTTTCATGGACTGAGTAACAGTGGAATGCTTTTTCCCCCCCCCTTTCAGGAAGTTCTAGGCTACAAAATTGACCACCAAGTATCTGTTTACATAGTGGCAGTATTAGAATATATTTCTGCAGACATCTTAAAATTGGTTGGGAATTACGTGCGGAATATAAGACATTATGAGATTACAAAACAAGATATTAAAGTGGCAATGTGTGCTGATAAGGTAAGCCTAACTCTTGTTTCTCATGTTAACATGAAGTTTTAGTTAAGTCTTGAGAGTACAATGTCTATTCCTTATTGAGTACATGGAGTGTTGTAGCTTTGAAAGAAGAAATTACTGCCATAAAACATGGTTCCAGTAAAAGAGCAAAGCTACCAAAAATCTAATTGAGCTTACAGAGCTGTTGCTTGTGCTTATTAATAATTAATAAATTAAACAGCTCTTCTTTTTGATATTACTTGTATAATCTCAGCAATGTGTGAATGCTTTAAAAATTATTCTGAAGCAGCACTAACTTAAAACTTTAACATTCCGAAGCTCTAATAGTGGAGCCTTATTTTGTAGCTTGAAAAAAGAAGGCTGAAATTAAGCTTGGGTGTTCTCCCACAACAAGTAAGACTGTATTGCATGTAAAAAGTAGTGTTTTGATGATCCAGCACTTTAAAACAAACCCACCTGCATTAGCATCTCAGCCTAATTGTTCTTAGTGGTCCACATTCTTCTCTGAGATAGTCTTTCTTGTAGCTTTAGAAGATTCATTAGGTTTAGACCTGAGTTGCCTTTCTTTCCAGCAGTGATAGAGCAAGGTCCCCTGTCTGTCTTTCAGGTGCCTTTCTACTCTAGCTTCTGTGTCCACCTCATTAGCATCTCAAGTTTTTCCGTTGTTTAAAAAACAAAGCTTGAAGTTAATCCTTTAAGGGATGGTACAAGAATCTCAAATCTTGCTGAAGTCTTTTTCAGCAGAAGGGTTTTCAGATTTATCACCTCTCTTCAGTGTTTTGTCTTGCTCTATGTTAATCACTATCTTTGGTTGGGATCATCTCAGTGTTTTAATGAATACTTTTGTCTCATTACTGCTTGCTTTTTTTTCATCCTACTTTCTTCACTTTTCTTTACTCTGTCTTAAGATATCTTGTGAGGTCTTGAAAAGTCAAGTACTTCTCAGTCAGGACAGTAATCTTGGTCACTTCTGCTTTTGGGCATATCTGCCTGGGTCAGTAGGGCAGGGTTTGAAGGTGTATATTTGAATATTTGTCATAGAATAATAGCAGGAACAAGCCCTGTTGCTGCGTGCTTCTTTCTGTCCTAGGAAAGGTGTTGAGCAGAAGAGCTCTGATGAATTGATTTAGGAACTTCCATTGGAGGAGCTCTTTGATATGGACACAGAAGAAACTTTTGAAAGGCTCTAAAGCAGGCCTGTTGGCTCACTGACTCAGCAGAACAAGCCATTGAAAGATGCTCACAAGGTGTTTTCTTTCCAGTTGTGTTGAGAAGCTTCATAGTATATTATGTTCATACCCATTACATGTGTTCTGCTTGGTTTTATTTTTTGAAACAAAACAACTAGAGCAGTTTCTTGGCCCTGTGTGCCATTTTTCTCTCAAGCGCTTTCATGCTTGCTTTTGTGCCATCCATCTCTCTGGAAAATCTTGCCTTGTCTGTGAAAACCAAACTCCATTAAAATGCAAGCTGTTTTTTTTTTTTTACTATCTGCTCATCCTTCTGATTCCTTTAAATTCAATATCTGGGATACAGTTATTTTAATTTGTTTCTGGGGATTTCATGGTAGTGAGATACGCGCCTTGTGAATATAGCCTGGAATCTTCTAGCTCATGTATGTGCTAGAACTGCAGGTAAAGTTATGAATGTTGGAGCCTCCTTGAATACCTGCATTATTCTATGTAATTTCCTACAGTAGTGACTCTGTACAGTCCTATTCCCCAGAATTAGGATTCTCTTTATAACCTGAGTTCCATGTACATTCATTGTCTTTGAAAGATGAATTACCTTTGGTTCTTAGAGCTTCAGAAGAAGTCAGTCTTAATGCAAAATGTCCATTGCTCTGCTTTCAGAGAAGCTTAAGACCAGGGTGTATAGCAGGGACCTTTGAGTCACTAGGAGAAAGAACCTGCTGTGTGCCCATTTCCCTCCTCACTAGGCCTGTCTGTTTTTGAGGAGTGTTAGGACAAGACCTGGGTGAAGAATGACTGTTCTAGGTAGGTGCGTTTCTTCCAGTATCCAAGTCTGAACCTACCAGACCATCTCTCGAACTTACAGATCTAGGAAGTGTTCTCTTGTTGATTTGTCTAATATCAGTAGTCAATAGCTTGGTTAACTGATGTGTCTTCTGGAGAAGTGCCTGTAACATGATTTAAAGAGAGAAGACTTCTTCTGTATATACCAGAGTAAATGTCATGTTTGTTGTGGCTCATTCAGAAGTTTAATTCTTGATCTCCAGTTTTATAGTTATTTTGAAAAACACTCTTTCATTCTGTTTTCTGACACTAAAAACTCTAGTTCGTGCTTAATGTGTTGGCCTTTCCCTCTGTGGTTCTTCGAGGAGTATTTACAGCTTTGATCCTGCAGTCTTTTCCTCAGTCTTCTCAGTGATGGGCAGCAGTCACATCAGTCTCTGCAGTAACAGGCGTAGGTTGCCATGGCTTCACCTCCATCTGTTTGGAAGGGAGGCTGGCAAGCAGCACTTAAATTCTCATTTATTTTGAAGTTCACATGTATTGTTTGATACACTTCACAACTTCCTGGAAGGGGTGTAGCTCTGGGCAGCATATTTGTTTATAAATACTGTCCCATCTGTCTGTTTCAGGACAAAGTCATCTTGTATGTTCAACTACATCTTATGCTGGTTTGTTGTTAACGATTTGCTACATCATTGTAGATTGTTTGTGGACCCTCTTTAGGTTTTCTTTCTGCTAATGATACTTCAAATTAGGATGCCTTTTACTAATTTGCAGTCAACTTATTTAGCTTACCTTTAAGATGTTCTTCGAGTATCATAGGAACAACCCAAAGTGTGACTTCTGTTTGCCACTTCTAAAGTCATTGTAATGACTCCTGGCTCAGATACTACGTTTGGAAGAAGTGTTCAGTGATCCACTTCCCTTGAGAAGTTCAAATTATTAATTCCTTCTGTTTGGTAAGCCTTGCTTACGTATGAATTGGGACTTCTGGTAGTCAAAGTTTTTAGAGCTCCTTTTGTCTGTGTAGTTCTGCAATGTGACTGCCACCTTTTCTGAAGCTGCTGCCCTTCCTCAAGGGTCTGTTTTAACAAGAGAACTCAGGAGTTATTAAGGACAGAAACCAGGCCACATACAGTGTGTAGGCAGGCCAGTATTCATTGCAGGTAGATTACAGGGTTCTGAGCATGATCGTGTGTGACTTGCTGTTAAAGCTAAAGCTGAAAAACCAAAGCGCGCACATTTTTTGACTACAGATAATATAGTATCTTCAGAAACTTAGATTATGTATGGCTAATTCAGAGTAGTAGAATACAGCTAAATGTATCCGTATACTTCATAGACCTCTTAAAATTGTAACTGGTTTTAGGAGCACGTTCTTGGTGAAATGCCTGGATTGGCCTAAATGACTGGGAATTCTTCAGAAGTTCCCACTGCAAGTAATGACCTGCAAATTCATAGCAAAGAATATTGCTTTTGTAATGCTCAGTCAATTGCAGAATGATAATACTTAAATCTTACTGATGATCAGTCTGATTTCATGGAATAACAGATTTCCTTTACTGGTAACTTACTAGTAGATCTTGAAAAGAAGTTTTTCTCACTTTGTGGATTTTCTCCTCTTTGCTACCTAGGTATTAATGGATATGTTCCATCAAGATGTAGAAGATTTAAGTGCACTAACTTTATCTGATGAGGAACCCTCCGCCTCAGGGGAGCAAACCTATTATGACCTAGTGAAGTCATTTATGGCAGAGGTTCGACAATATATAAGGGAACTAAATCTCATTATCAGAGTTTTTAGAGAGCCATATGCCTCCAACTCCAAACTATTTTCATCTCATGTAAGTATTGTACAGACTACAAACAAAAAAAACCCTGCTACAGTATCTATAAATCTAGATGAATACTTCTAAACTTAACTATTGTCCAATTTAACATATCAGTAATAGAGGAAGCACTTGTCTCAAGTTCTGAAATGGTAAAGGAGCACTTGTGGGGAAGCACTGGTTTTGTAGAATTGTGGAAGAAACTGACCAATTTACTATATTCATTTGCAGGCCTGTAATTTAAGATTTGTCACTCTTGATCCTTGCCATGTTTGAGTCATTGTAAACTTTTATATATTTATACATATATACAGTCATTATTTAAAAAATAAATTCTATGATCTTATATAAGTTATACAGAAAGAACATAATAAACCATACTATAAAATTTTGTTCTGTTGAAGGAAGTGCTTGATTTTAATGTCGTAACAGAGTAGCTTTGCACATAACATTCTTCCTCTTAGAAGTTGTGTCCAACTCCCTGTTGATTTTTGTCTGGTTCTGTTGTGTTTTGTAGGATGTGGAAAATATATTTAGTCGTATATCAGACATTCATGAACTTAGTGTGAAGCTATTGGGTCATATAGAAGACACTGTTGAAATGACAGATGAAGGTAGTCCTCATCCGCTAGTAGGCAGCTGTTTTGAAGACATGGCGGAGGTAAGAAAATACTTGGAATTTTTATATCTATTCATATGTATTTTAATGACTTGCACTTAGCTGCCTTTGTTTAGGTTGAGATCTCTTCTTCCAGCCCCACCATGATGAATAGACTGCCCGTTTTTGAGACTGCTTTTGCCTTTTGAGTCTCTAAACCTCACTTTTTATAGGACTGTGTAAACTTCAGAGAGAGCAGGGGCAGGGGGGGAACCCAAATACCTGTGACTAGACTTTGACAGGAATGGAGGTATCCTGTAAATTGGCTGTAGGTCAGGATTGCTGTGGAAAGACAAAGTGGAACAAGAGCCTCTTTGCCAACAGGCTTGCTAAGCTGGTGAGAAAGGCTTTTGAACTGGGCTCGTTAGTAGACAGAGACCAAAGCTTGCAGATTATAGAATTGAGAGGAGGAGGAGATGTGCATAACGGAAAGCATGACAAGTGCTCTTGTACCTTCCTGCTGAGAAGGTGGGATGACCAAAGGCTCATCTGAAGTGTCTGTTTCCCCAGGGTGCATGTACAGATAGGAGGATCTGGGAGTCTGTGCACGGTTGCAGAGCTGTTATGTGGAATTAGCAATGTGGCAGGAAGGGTGGCATGATGGAGGGCTGTATGAATGAATATAGGCACTCAAGAAGGACAGGTGGGGAAGATGAGGCCAGAAGGCTTAACAAAAGATGAGGTCAAATACATGGAGCTCTGTTACAAAATGAATGATGACCTAGTTGAATGCTTAAGGATCAGGATCAGAGAAGGAGGCCACCAATGGGCATGTTGTGGTCAAGCTTCTACAAAGAAGTTAACAAGTGGCTAAAACCACCTCTAAAGTAGAAGTCATCTCCTTATCACAGGCCCTGGTTCTCCTGGGAGAATAATGTTCCTGACATCTGCTGGGTGGACAACATGCTGTGGTTCAAGCAATCCAGAAAACTTCTGCAGGGCACTGAGGACAGTATTTTGTGGCACATGTTTATGGGCCACCTAAGAAGGGTGCTGCACTTAACTTCTTTCTCATGAACAAGGAAGAACTGGCAGGAGTGTTGTAGCTAATGGCAGGTTTAGCCACAGGTGGTAGAGGTGATGGGGTTTAATGTCCTGAGAAAAGTGCAGGAGATAAGCAGACTGGTGACCCTGGGTTTTGGGAGAGTAGACTTGGCTTGCTCAGGGAATTGGGAGGAAGGATCACATCGGTGGCTGCCTTGAGGGTAGAAGGGGCTCAGGAGAGCTGATTTATTTTCAAAGGCGGTGTGTTCAAAGTACAAAGAATATGCGTTCCTAGTCCCGAAATAAAAGGGTAGGTGTAGCAGGAGGCTGCCCTATCTCAAAAAGAGTGATGAGGAGGATCCTTGAAACTAGAAGCTGGTCAGCCTCTCCTCAGTCTCTGAGAAGATTAGCAAATCTTTCTGGAATTCACATCCAGCCATGTGAAGGACTAGCAGGTGATTGGCAACAGCCAGCACAGATTCCCAAAGGACAAACTGTACCTGACCAATTTGACTGGTTTCTAAGATGACATGTTTGGCTCCATGGAGAAAGGAAAAAGCGGTTAATATCCCTTATCTGAACTTAAGCAAAGCCTTTAGCACAATCTCTCATACTACCCATATAGTCAGCTTGGTGACATGTAGACTAGCTGGTTGAATTAAAGAGTGGGTGGGGAAATTGGCTGGTCTGGCAGGCTTGCTGTCATCACCAATATGAAGTCTATCTGATGGCCAGTGGTTGGTGGTGTTTCTCAGGGTCTGATATTGGGGCTGATCCTGTTTAATGTCTGTATTAGTGTTGTGGGAGAAAGTCTGCCTCATCAAGTTGGTAGGTGATGCCAAATTGGCAGGGGACATACAGGAGGACAGGGCTGCTTCTTCAGGGGACCTGATGGGCTGGACAAATGGACATAAAGGAACCTCATGGAGTTAAGTAAAAGTAAACGTGAAGTTCTGCATCTGGGACCAAACAATGGCATGCAGTGGTCCAGCTGTGTGGCTGAGGAGCAATACTGTTCAACAGAGCTTGGAGATCTTCAGGAATTGTCAGTGAAGACTGCCTGCCTGTTGGGTTACAGTGGATTAAAGTGTAGCTGGCATGTTGAGGGATCACTTCTATGTAGCACTTGAGACCGTATCTGGCATTGACTTGAGACCGTGTCTGGTTTTGGTCCTCCCTAGTACAAGATATGCTTATACATAAGGGTTGCCATGATAATTAAGGAGTTGAGGCCTGTGATATACAAAGACCATTAAGAGTACTGGGTTTATTCAGTCTTAAAAAGAGAAGTCTGAGGAAGCAGACGTTATTGCTGTTCAGTTACCTGAAGGGAAGGTGTAGAAAAGACTGAGGCAGGTTGGGGTTCACAGTAGAGAACTGTGAGATGAAAGAGAGCATGTGAATGGTAAAAATGGTAATCCTGATTAGACACCAGCAAGGAAAAACAGTCTGTAATGAGAACAATTGAACACTGAAATAGGCTGCTCGGAGAGGTTTTGGTGGCTCTGTTCTTGGAGGTACTCAGAACTTAACTGGATGAGGCCCTGAGCAGCCTTAGCTAGCTTTGATGCTGGATCTGGCATGGGGCCTGAGGTGGGCCCTGCTTCGAAGAGGGAATTGGACCAGTTGACCTCCAGACGTCTCTTCCAGACTGAATTACTCATGAGTCTGTGCATGTAAAAGTATTGATTCTTCTCTATAAACGTTTTGGAAAAAGTATGCAGAAAAGTCAGTCCTATGGGTCAGGTTGGACGGGGCTCTAAGCCACCTAAGCTAGCTGAAGATGTCCCTGTTCGTTACAGGGGGGTTGGACTAGATGACCTTTAAAGGTCCCTTCCAACCCAAACTATTCCACAATTCTATGTAGCATATGTATTTTCTTTAAGAAATATGAAGTTTAGGTATTAAATCAGTTTTGTAAAATTATTCTGTATTTCTTCTTAGGAACTAGCATTTGATCCATATGAATCATATGCACAAGATATTTTGCGACCTGGTTTTCATGATCATTTTCTAAGTCAATTGTCAAAGCCAGGAGCAGCATTTTATTTACAGGTAACTTTCTTTTAAGTAAACTTTATTATTGATATTACTGTTTTAATTACATTGTATTGTTGCTTCAATACATTTATTGTTTTAAGACTGAAACTTACTTTGTTTCTAGTCAATAGGTGAAGGCTTTAAAGAAGCTGTTCAGTATGTTCTACCCCGGCTGCTCCTTGCCCCTGTTTACCACTGCCTTCATTATTTTGAACTGCTAAAAGTAAGAACATTGTGTCAATCTGATGGCTTTTTTTTTTTTCATAATTCTTAGTGCTGGGTACCAGAGCTTTGTATGTTTAGGTAGGGGTAAAACCTTTTGCTAGAATGTGAATAATAAAACTGCTATGATGGAAGAAAACCAGGTTATATGCTCTGGTGCATGCTATAACAAACTGAATATCAGCTTGTAATTTCATGGAAGGTTTACAGCAGCTAATGATTTGTGTTGAATAATCAAGTTACTATTAATTTAGAAAGCAATAGAGATCTAGATACTCATATTCTTGGATTGATTGTTTCAGCACTGGTAAGATAATGGCAAATCACTGTACTACAGAAAATGTCCAAGGATTTCTGAAGCTGTTACTTTGTAAATTTAAAATCCCAGTAAGATTTCCCTTCAGATTTAATTTTATTTTCATAAAAGCTTCAGTGTTCTTGCAGTGCATATCTCATGGTGGTTGTAAAGGTGATATCCTTCCCTTGAAGGGAAGGCGTGGTTCATACATACACTACTTTGGCTTTTTGTAATGAGACCTCACATCGGTAGGGTAACAGTAAAGACTCTGTAATGTACACATGTAAAGAAAATAGCTACAGAATGTTTTCCTGGGGCGTTTATCAGTTAGCATTGAATAATATTCTTTAAGAAGTGTAGAGGATTTTCAGGAAGACTTTAAAGTGGAATCTTCATTTGGACTTAAAGGAAACTCATAAGGGATACAGTGTTCCAGGCTTAATTACTTGAGGAAATTTGGATCAGAAGTAAAAAAAAATCTCTGCTCTTTTGAAGAAATCTGGGTGTGTTTTTCTTGAGTGTTTGTTTGGTTGTCTTGGGATAAGCCAGAAGTTAGGTCATCTTTGTGTCAAAGTGTATACAGTTCTAACACCATTTTTACTGATTTAGGCCTACACGTACGGCTTTGGCACATCGCTCATCTTGTATAACACGCTTTTTTTTTTAAATTTTGGAACATATGCTTGATCTGTTTGTCTAGCTCATGAGTTTGGTCTGACTTTTCAGACACCTTTAACTTATTAAGCATTTCCTTTCATGACAGGCCATTGGAAGGGGAGGTGTGATACAGCTTGTCTGCATTTTGTATGATAGACCTGCACAGACATAAAGCTTCTCTGCTCATGCGTTTATCACACAGTCTCAAAATGCAGTACCTAGGGGCTTTGCATACTTCCATGTGAGCATGGTACTGTCTTATGTAATAGACGAAGCATGAAGGATTAATGTTGTCCGATCCGACACACAGGCATCCTCATTGCTTCTTGCCATTGGTAATTTTAGTGGGGGAAAGAGGGCATGTGTGCTTACAGAAATAAGGAGCAGCTCATGTTCACGCTTCTTAGGGCAAACCGGAGTCTAAGCTAAGCTCAACTCCAGAAGGTTATTGATCTTTTTGCAACTCCTGACGTGTGCTTCATGTAAAATTCTTGTCTCTTCTCATTCATGCTCTCCACACACCCACCCTCTACCCTGTGTAAATCTGGTGTAGCTGGGTTGGATTTTGTGCTGTGTGTCATAACCTTCCAGACTTCCCACTGTGTTGCTCATGTCACTTTTTAGCTGTGGTCTGTCAGATGTGATATGTGCAATAGACAGTGGTGGATAATACGAGCACATAAAGAGAGATATTTTTGCTCTCACAGCAGTAGCTTCATCTGTCAACTAGTACATACATGTGCAAACAGCATATGAATCCCTCCCTCAAGTAGTCTCTGCCAGCAATAACGCTTTCTTTCTTATATTTGGAATCTTCAAACAGATTCAAACAGCTTGGTTATACTTAAAAATGGCCTGACGCAGGAGTATTTGCTACAGAAGGGTATGGGTGGAATTTTTTTAGCTATATAATCCTGACAGTTTCACTGATGCAAGGTTATATTGAATACTTTTGTACAGTAAGAGATGTGATTTAGTAATTGCAGGCATATCTATGCATAATCAAGTTAAAAATGCTATGAAAATTGATCTCTTGGTATGAAGAGACAAAATGTTGGCAAAGTAGTATGTGGAAAAAAACCACTTTACTTCTCTTGAATATAGATATACTTAAGGGTAAAGGGGTTAGCATTTTTCTTTGAGCTATGTTGTGTCGTCTTGCACATTTTGAAGGTATCTATTAAAAATGCATTTCAAAGTTACCTTCTAACTATGCAGACAACAAAAAAAAGTGAATTTCTATCCACTAAAGCCCTCCTGAAGTTTGGCAGGGCACCATGAATGTCCAAATACATATTCTATATTTAGCTGAAGCTCCTTGCTGTAACTTTGATGGAGAATTAGCGTATGACTAAGGGCTGTGTTTTCCTTCAAGCAACCTGAAAGTCCCCAAACTTTTATATAAGAAACTAAGTATAGGAAATAGCAGCTTCATATGAGACTGCTTTTCTGCAAATTTGCAGATAATATGAACGGGCTTTTCTAAATTTGGGCTCTTAAGTGACAGGGTGTTAAAAATAATGCAGTCATTTAGGATCTTGAGTTATTGAAGAAAGAAGTTTACAAGACTTTTAAATTGAATTGGGTAGAGTTTCAGATGCTGTAAATTTCTGCTCCTATGTGATACTTTTTCCTTTCTTTGTGTAAACAGAAGATTAGTTTAAAATTCCTTTTTTTTCCAAGTAGGAATGGCTCAAAGCATATATAAACTTTGCTTAGATAAAGTAATATGTTCTGATAATCAGGAGAGCTAGATAGATGATTTTTTTTTTAAATCAAGTGCAGACTCGGATCATGTGACTTACAAATGGAAACTTCTTGTCTCTTTGCAAATATTTTTTAGTTGGAATTCTACCTATAACGATCTCAAATTCTCAGGATGCTTTCATTTCACGGCAGCATCTAGTATTTTATTTATTTTTTCAAACTTTGTTCTTAGATTATAAATAACTTGCCAATCTTTACTGACTGGCAATTCAGCTCAAGTAGAAATACTCCTCAATTAAACTTTTTTGTCTTCCCTTTTCACTATTCTAATGTAACTTTAAAACAAAATAATAAATTCTGTTTTGACAAGGTCTTCCAAGATAAGAAACCACTTGTTTTCCAACCTGATGATATTAAATTTGTTACATGTTGCTGGAGAAGGCACAGGGTGGTGAAATGTTAGTAGTTTAGGGCTGAAGTATCTTTAGGTTGATCCCATAAGTCTCTTGCTGTGCGTTATGTTGGGCTGCACATCCCAAACTATTTTGCGTTTTGACTTCACTTTGATTCTCAGCCTTGTTTCAGCCAGGCTCAGGATCCAGAGTATAAAAAGTTGAATGAAGTTGGTTTGTGATACCATCTGTAACTGGTGTAATCCAGCCCAGAGTGGAGAATCACTGAGTCTTAATTAGTTAGACTTTGTCCATCTGCAAAGCTTTTACAATATCTGCAATTATAGATCATTGTCTCAAAACATTATCTGCGTTGCTTGTATTTAGTATAGGCACTGTAATTAACGGGCTCTCTTACTTTAGTCAGTTCTTAGTCTCCTTCAATTAATGTTAAAAACAAAATCACAGATTCAGACCAGCTATGAATTATTTTAAGAAAGAATTTACTTAGTGTCAGCAAAGGATTTTATTTTCTGAAATCACTGTCTGGTGTGCTTCTTTCCAAACACAGTAGTGACTTGTATGTACTATACTCTTTTGAAATAAAAGTAAATACAGAAGTATTACTGTTTTACATGTATTTGTATAGGTAACTGCAGATGAGGATGACTTTTTTTTTTTACATTCACTAGAGATAGTGTGCAAGTTCATGCCTCTGTGACAGATGAAGGGCTATCTGCTGGAGGAAATGTAGCTTGACCAAACTGTTGCTAGTGTGTGATAAGGATGGCAAAGTGTATTTGAGTGTTTCTTGGGAGAGAAGGCTGGGGTGGTGTAAAAATTGGTCTCAAGTCTAAGAAGAGATTTCCTAGAATATGACAGCAAGTTAAAAATTTAAGCAACTTGTTCATATGTTTAAGCCATGAAGACTTATATTACAACTGCAATGTTGTAAAGCTACAGAAGTTGTGCCTTATGGTAGCTGTTGGAGGTGGGTGATACAGCCAGGTAAATGAGTTTCCGTATTTCTTTCTTGCTTGTGTGGTTGCATTGACAACATTTCTGTTGCTTTTCTCCTTTAACTGCTAGTGGGTTTTTACTTCTAAGGCAGCTGTGTGTTTGGCAGCCAAAGGGAAGATGATAGGGGAAAATAAAACTTTGTCACACATGTGCAAATGCACTTTTTCCACAAACTTAGTTATTGTTAATCTAACTAATTGGGCTCTCTGAGTTAACTCTTTAATTGAAAAAGTTATTCAGAATGTATTTAATTATTTTTTTTTTCTAGCTGTGGTACTTGATAGATTTCCTATGTGTTTGCATCAGAGATACATATATGTGCATGTATAGCGCTTCATTTGTCAGTGACCTATGCCATCTGTTATGGCGTTGTGTTGCAGTTATGTTCTGTTGTATAGCATTTTTCTTTTTACACAGGATGTATCTGGGCTTTTGAGAAGCAGATGTCTCTTTTCGGGGAATTGCTGGATAAAATCTAACAAAAGTAAAAATAAAAAATTCCTCCTTCCACTTTGCTCACAGTCCTCAGTGATACTTGAACTGTATTGTTAATCTGCTATTGGACCAACAAATGCTGTACTTTGATCCCTTGAAGCAGGGAGTAGGATGGCACAGGGCCAGGCTGTTCTTATCTGGAGGGTGCCCTCTTTGGGGAGTCAAATGAAGCACTAACTGAACTCTGACTTTTGACTTATGTGTTTAACTGTAGGGTTCCTGCGTCCTGTTTCCTGATCCATTTTCTAGGAATTACCTGCAGGGCAAATTCTCCCTGGTACTGTGGGAATTATGAGAGCTGTACTGGGGCAGATTGTTCTCTGGGGCTGGTGATCTGTTCCTGGTCAGTGACTGCTGCTAATGATGGTAGGTAGCTCTTTAGCTTAACTGGCAGCAGTTTGTGATGAATGCCCAAGCTCTCATGAAGATAGATGGGTGTTAAAGGAACTTGGACGAATTTTGATCATTACCCCCCCCCCCTTCCCAAATATAAGTCTTGACACAAGTAATCCATCCAGGATTGAATGTTAAGAAGCTTATTGTAGCTGAGATTTTCAACTCCTATAGGATGCCATTAGTTTTTGTGACTGTGGCAGTCATCATACGGTTTACGATATACTTGTATTGCTGTATAGTCTTGCAATAGCAATAGTATATTTCCCTGTCCTCCTCTTCAGACTCTGTTCCTGTAACTTTCTGTACAAAAGGGAGATCCTCAGAGAGAGGCAGCGCTATGGTTGCGACTTTCATATACTTCTTCAGTGGAAATGTTTCTGGACATGTAGCTGTGGATTTAGTCCCACTACCAGCACGCGTTTTCTGTTTGCTCTTGTAGCAGTGGAGGTCTATGTTTTCTGTCAATACTTTGATATCTTCAGTGGAAACCGATGGAAAGATGTAGGAAATAACAAACACAAATAAAACAACAAGCTGCATTCATGGTTTCTGTAGACTTGGTCTGCAGATGGGATTCTGCTTGTCATCCCTCACTTCCTCTGCTGTTTTTTCCTTAATCAACAGGGTTCCTCTTTAAAATCAACAGGATCCTACTGTTGCTTCCCAGAATGATCTCTGAAATTGTGAATTCATCTTATGTAACAATCGAAAATTCATACATTTCTATCCAAACATAGAGGTGCCATTCAGTTGAGCTTGTGGCCTTGCAAACTTGGGTGGCAAAGATCAGACTTGACTTATGTCGAAGCAGTGAAAGTGGATTTTAATCCACTTTGGAATTACAAAAGAGAAGAGGAAGATGTTTTCAAATTGAATTGTCTTTACTCTGATGGCAAACTTGGGGGAAGAAAATGGAAGACCTCAATTACAAGTGTGGAAGCACATAGGTAAATATTTTGTGATATTTCAAATACTGATCTAACTAAATGTTATCAACTTAATTGTGAATTTTAAATTTCTAATGTATTCTGCAGCTCTGCTGATAATGATGAGATGAACCAAAGTGACAGTAAGAAAGAAGAGAATTTCAGAGCGTGAAGGCTCTGGAAGGATCAGTGGGAACTTATACTCTTGTTGCAGAAAGGTAATGAATCTGCTGTGGAAGAGACATCAGCATATGTGAAAAGAACCAAACCCATATTTTTGAAGAATGCAGAGCCATTTGAGTTTTCCATACACTGAGAAGACAAGGCCTCCTGTAAACAAAGTAGCCATTTCCCTAGTAATGGAATCTGGGCATATAAAAGGCATATATGGCAGCTGGTAGCTTGCAAAAAATCTGAATGTTTAGGAAGTGGTTTTATGAGAACATCAAGGGGCTTATTTGAGAGCAAGACTTTGTTTTTTGTATCTGTTCCTTGATGAAGGAAATGTTAATTGTGTAAGCTCAATGAGAATTGCTCACATACGTGAATCCCTTCCCAGTTGCAGAAATTAGAGCAAAAATACACTCTTTCCTGTTGGGCTGAAATACCTAGCGGGCTGGCAGTAGCACTCGAGGAGACCTAATCTGAAATATGGTCTTCTGACAAGCTGTTCCCGTTCATGGGAATGCTGGTGGCAAGATGGCCACGCAAGAAGCTTGTTAAAGAAAAACTTTGAACTGTTGAATTGGTAAAACATCAACTGACAGACTTTGGTGTGGTATATATTTTTAAATAGCTTTTCCTGACTATTCCTCGGAGTCTGTCCTGATTTGAGAAATGGCACTTACTTCACAGTAGTGTAACTTATTTCTGAAACAGATTTTAGTTTCACACACACACACACCCCCGACCCCCCAAATAAGAGCATCCACATTGAGTAATCAAAGTAGCAATTCCTTAAACTCTTATGTTTCTTTAGTCCAAATTCACTTTTTTAGGCTCAGGTGAAGTTTGATGTACTTAAATTTTCCATATATCTTTGAAATCTATTTTAAGTCACATAGTCAAGCTGTGAAAGAACTGGGAAGCTTTTACTAAAAGTTGAAATGCTGCTTATCTGCCTCTGTTCTAATGCTTTACTTGTACAGTGTGCTTCCCAATGGGCTGGCTCTATTTTATACTATGTGAGTTAAAACATAATTTGAAATAAAAGATGAGGGCTTTTTAGCTTCTATCTCTCTTAAAACATACTTCCAGGAGAATGCTGGAGGCTTTTTGTAACTAATTATCTGATACCTGAGGTTTGATATTTGACATGTTTATGTAAGATTATGTGATTTAATGTAACTTTTTAAAATTAAACTGAGAAGGCATAGTTAAAATTGAGTGGAGAAAAAGTTTTTACCTTTAATTCAATATTAAGTTCTGTTCCACACTTAATGCAAATAACACTTCTGCTGTAATGTAAATCTAAATAAACAGTTATATAAATGTATGCATATTTTTACTGCACTGTGCTCAAGATTGTCTGAGTTTGTATGAAAACAAAATGACTTTTGAAATTCCAATGTATTAAAGCTGTGCATGTATGTCCAGGAATATGGCACATGGAGTTTCCTTTAAGATTCAAAAGTGAAGTGCCTTTTAGACTGCTACCATTTTCCAGAAGTATATAGTGTTCCCTGCGGTTATCCCCAGTTGCTGTTCCAGCTGATTTCCTGATGCTTTCTAAAAATTCAAGTTTCTGGATATGAGAGCACTTTTTTCCCAGCATACTGCTGTTTTGGGCTGAGTCTTTTATTATGTGCAGGAATTGCATAAAGTCAAAAATTGCTCTCAAGCAGCTCAATGCTATTGAGCCAACTTCCAGGATTATTTTATGGCAGGATGCTATCAGACCTGTCTTCCTGCATTTGTCAGAGGAGAAACCCAGTTCATTTTTGTTCTTGATCATTATAATAGCCTGTTTCGGTATTGTCTTTTGGAAAGTACCCCATTCTCAGCACATTTAGGAAAATGGTGGGGTGTAAGAGCAGAAGCTGGAGTAACTGGTGTTAGAGTACTTCAAGTTCTTGTGAATGTTGCTTCTCTCCGCATGCTCTGTGTTTCCCTGCAGAGCAGATAGCTAAGTGACACTACAGATCAGGCTTGCTTTGCCAGCTATGCAAGTGTTTTGTTGCCTTGCTGTGGGCTTCAGGATGTCTGAAGAAATAAGACAGAAGAGGTTTCTCTGAAGCAGCAGCCATTGTAACATGGGACCACTTAAGCACCAAACTTCTTGGATTAATGTTTTGAGGGGCAGTAAGTAAGTATATCATTAGCACCTACAATCAAGTGATCTTGAGTTAAGTTAAGCAGATTCAATTGTGATTTCATGGACTCCCATATGCTGTTGTGTCTTTTGTGTATAGAAGCTAATTTATGATCTCTCGTCCCAGATTAATTGGGGAACCTGCAGTTCACAAATTTCAGTGGTTAGATTTAGAGTAATCTTCTAGGAAGACAGAAGTCTAGATTGTGATGTAAACCCTGAAGTACAAGATTTTATATCTGTCATAACACCTACTAGTATTGTTAATATCTGCATGTTCTCATCATAAATATAAATGTGTCTTCTGTCATTGTCTTTCTAGATAGATGCTTCCCTGACAGCATAAGAGGAGGACTGCCATAGTCTAATTTTGCACTGCATGAGCAGGACTTCTTTTCTAACTGTTTGTAATTTCCTGGGTTTATAAATATCTAATCCTTATGTTACGCAATGGGTAGAACAAAATACCTTGTCTTCCAATTCTGATATCTTTTCAGAGCTCGTGGCCTAGAACGTAGAGTGCTGTTTTAATCAGAAATTTCCTTTAGCAGTCTATTTTCCAAGTTTGTTTTCCTGGAATGGTCTGTAGTATTGTGAATCATTACGATCTTTATTAAACCAATATTTTTCTCCTAAGTTTTTTAAAAAAGCACAAAGTCTGTAATACTACTGATAATCAGAAGTCTGCATCTCTTTCCCATAATACCATAATAGTCTTCACAGGACACTTGATCTTAAAAAAAAAAAAAAAGAAAACCAAAACCAAACCACACTTTTATTTAGCATCTACCTGATTTGTTCATTAGGGGGCACTGCACAGCTATAGAAAATCAGTGGGATTTGCAGACAAACTTGGATGCGTTTCCAGGGATGGCATTTCACTTTCCATATCTTCCTCTTCCAAACTAACTGGGGGCAGTGTGAGATGAAAGTCCATGCTGTAATTTAAACTTGGTTCTGATTAAGTCTGTTATTTTATAGCAATTTATGGTACTTATACAATGCTAGAATATAAACTCCCAAATTTCTTTTCTGTGTGCAGAGAAGTGTCTTCATAGCAGTTCACAGCAATGTCTGATTTGCCATTTGTGTTGGTCTTGCGCTTAAGAAGATGCGTACTTCTACATACTACTTTCTAAATGTTAAACCTGGATCATAGTTACACTCACTGGGCTTTGATTTAGTTTATATACACAGTTGGAAATATGGGTTACTTCCAATGGATCCTGATGGGGAAATGTTAGTCTTTAATCATTGCTTTCTCTCCAGCACTATACCAGCATGTATTTTGCTTTTGGGCATTTGTGGAGTGTAATTTTTATCCATTTTTGTTGTGTGTTTTACATTCCCTTTGCTCCTTACCCTGTCTCCTGTGATATCCTTAAAAGCAAATGGCAGAATATTGTGGGATCTTTTTAGGCTTCTTCTCAAGGAGATTAGGTTAAAACAGTGTTGTCCATTGTTGAAGGGTAGTTGCCCAGAGATCATAGGAAATCCAGCCAAACTCTTTTGATGGAAGTTGGCAAAGAGGCAGTGTGCAAGGCGAAGAGCCTCCTTTGAACTGTTGTGCGGGAAAGATGCAAAATCTTAGAGGTAGTTACATGTTTTTCTTAGCTTCTTTCAGGACTTCTGCCAGTGGTCCTGCACCTGCCCAATTTGTCTGAAGTCCTCTCTAAATCTAAATGATCTGCACAACTGAAGCAAAGGGAAGGTGATACCTCCGTGTTAAATCATAGAATCATAGGATGGTTTAGGTTGGAAGGGACCTTAAAGATCATCTAGTTCCAACTCCCGTGCTGTGGGCAGGGACACTTCCCGCTAGAATAGGGTGATCAAGAGCCTCATCCAGCCTGGCCTTGAACACTTCCAGGGATGAGGCAGCCACGGCTTCTCTGGGCAACCTGGGCCGGTGTCTCACCACCCTCATAGTGAAAAATTCCTTCCTGATATCTAACCTAAATCTCCCCTCTTCCAGTTTGAAGCCATTACCCCTCCTCCTACCACTACATGCCCTTGTAAAAAGTCCCTCTCCAGCTTTCTTGTAGGCCTCCTTCAGATACTGGAAAGCTGCAATAAGGTCTCCCCAGAGCCTTCTCTTCTCCAGGCTGAACAACCTCAACTCTTGCCAGGCTTGATGAGGCTCTGAGCAATCTGAACTAGTTAAAGATGTCCCTGCTTACTGTAGGGGTGTTGGACTAGATGACCTTTAAAGGTCCCTTCCACCCTAACACATTCTGTGGTTCTGTGACCTTGTACTTGGGCTTGTTGAACTTCATGAGGTTTGCATGGGCCCACCTCTCAAGCCTGTCCAGGTCCTTCTGGATGGCACCCCTCCACTCCAGCATGTTGACGGCACTGTATAGCTTGATGTTGTTGGCAAACTTGCTGAGGGTGCGCTCAATCTCACTGTCCATGTCACCGACAAAAATGCTGGACAGCACCAGTCCCAGTACTGACCCCTGAGGAATGCCACTCGTCACTGGTTTCCACTTGGATATCAAGCCATTGACCGCAACTCTTTGAGTGCGACCAGCCAGCCAGTTTCTTACCCGTCGAGTGGTCCATCCATCAAATCCCTCTCCAATTTAGAGACCAGGATGTTGTGTGGGATAGGGTCAAACACTGTAGAGGAATATGATGAGGGTAGTCTGTTCCTTCTTGGAGTGATGTATTTTCTGCGAGGCCTTTTGTGAAGTAATGCGTCTTGTGGTGCATTGTCAGTCCTATTTCAGTGGTTGTGGCACAAGTAGGCACTCATGCCTAATGTTGCGTAGTCCAAGAGTATGACAAATTACACTATGTGAATCAAAGCTGCCTAGAATAAAGCTTGTGGTCATCCTTGTGACTGAAAACACAAAGAAAGTAGTCTGGCATTGACAGCTATAGCACTGAATGATTAACTTTGGTCAGGGAAAAAATTAATGCTATTCTATGATGCGTTCAAATGTCAAAGATGAGTATGTTGGATTTTGGAGGATAATGCTTACATTTCACACTGGAAGCAAACAGCGCGATTGTACTGTTTCCAGGCGTGTCTGTTATTCTGGTCCATGCCAGCTTCACTTTTACCGCCTCTGTCAAAACAAATCTTTCAGTTGTGTGGAGCCAGTTCTTCGTGGTAATAGTCTGAAACACTTGTCTCTTAATAATCCTGTAAATAACTTTTGTCTTGGTTTTACATTTATGCATGGCTGCAGTCAACAATTTTTTCACTGACTATAATGTGAAGCATTTTAATGCTTAAACAAAAATTTAAGATGAAAATCTTACACATCCTGGGATAAAAACATGGCAGATCTTGTTTTATAAAACTTACCTGTCACAGAATATTATTATTAGCCCTTCACGTTCAGTTTTAGTTTATAACTTTATTATTTTTTTATTTTATTCTTTAAGAAAAGTTGAGTTAGTATACAAAGGCATTAATGTAGCTGTATACTCAGATAGAGACTTAAGTACCGTGGTTTTACAGGCTGGCCGTGGTTAGATGCCCGTGTGTTTTCTGATGAACGGCCAAGCCCCTCCATGAAGGAAGAACGTTTACTTCTCCCCAACATCACTCTGGTTATTGTTTTTCTCCTTTGTTTTTTTGCATGAAAAAATATGACAGTCCTGGTGAATAATAAACTGGACACAAGTTAGCACAACACCCTTGCAGCAACAAAGGCCTGTATTGCTGTTTTAGCAAGTGTGTAGCCATCAGGTTGAGGGAAGCGGCAGTGCCTAGCTGTTTAGTACTGGCAAGGCTGCATCAGGAGAACCGCGTCCAGCTTGGGCATCCTTTTGACTCTGGTGTACTGAAACAGGCCCTCTGGAAGGGCTCGTCAAGATGACATGAGGAATGGAGGATGCGATGATGGAAAAGTTGGGGGATTGGGCTTATTCATTCTGCAGAAAAGGAGGCTAAAGAGTACCTTCCTGCTGTCTTTGACTAATTGATGGGGTGGGAAAGAGGGAGAAATACTTCTTGCAGCTGCATAATGCCACTATGAGAAGTCAATAAGGGAAATCCTGATAAGCTACTTGGAAAAAAATAATTTCACCGTGAGGGATTTCAGACATTGGAACAGATTGTTCAGAAAGGCTGTGGCCTCTCCATCCTCAGAGCAGTCTAAAACTCAATATGGCCCTAGGCAACCTGATCTGTGTTGGCCCTGCAGTTGAGCTGGAGGTTAAATAATAAAATCTCCAAGGTCCCTTCTAACCTGAGTTATTGATTAGGCTGTTGTTAGTGAGTTGAGAGCTCTTGCAGTCTTCTGTTTAACACCTCTGCTGGGTTCTTTTTTGGAGACGTAGAGTAAATCAGACTAGTTTTGCCATAAATAATGTGTTCTGAGTGCGTCTGTGTCTGGAGGACTAGTGACTGCTGCTCTCGTTTTACTGAGATTAAGCTCTTAGCAGCCAGTTGTCTCTCTCGCCTGTGTCAGTAATATGCACCTGGTTATTTAATTAACTTTAATAACAAGCAGGACCATGCAAAAGCAGCAGATGGTTGGATTTCTTCTTCCTAGGTCAAACTTTTGGATTTGTGCATACCAAAATGCTCGTAACACTTCTTGTATTTGACTTTCAATGTTCACAGCAATTGGAAGAAAAAAGTGAGGATGAAGAGGATAAAGAGTGCTTAAAGCAAGCAATAACTGCCTTACTAAATCTTCAAAGTAGTATGGAACGGATATGCTCCAAAAGTCTTGCAAAACGAAGGCTTAGGTAAACACGTTTCCATTTTTCCTGCTTTCTGCTCTTAATGCTTTGCTGTAAATCCAGGGCTCCCAGTTTCCGCTTTTAGTAAACAATGAACAAAACAGTTTGTGACAAGCCTGGTTTTTCAGAGGAAGTGACATCAAAGCCAAGATAATTTGTTATTGTTTTAAACCCCTTCTAATTTCTATGTGTCCTTGCATGCTACTAGTTGAGACATTCTGAGAATTCACTGGTAAGTAGAAAGTCACGGCACTTGTGGATTAATTATGCTCAGATAATAAATGTCCACCTAAAAATACTGTAAAAGTACATTTCTGTGTGATTAGAAGGGAATGTTCTTGAATTTGAAACTACTTAATCTTAAGTTTTTTGTGCAATAGGCTTGTTAAAATTACCGCTGGATAATAGAAATAAATGCATAGATAACTAGTACTTAGTTACACTGCTGTAGCAAATTCTTAAATTATGCCATCTGCTGTTTGATTTAATGCTAATATTTGCACAGTTATTTAAAGATGTTAAAACTTTGCTTTTGTGCTTAAAATTGTTTCAATATTTTCTTTGCGAGAGAAGTTCTGTGCTGCAAAGTGTAATCTTTAGGCTTGGACGTGAATGTATTTAACAGCTTATTTTCTCTGAATATGCTTCTTTCAAGTTAGTGCAGTTTAAAATTGTCAGCTATGGAAATGAATGGTTTGTTAAGCTAAGCAGCACTAAATGGCTTGACTGATTTTGGTTGCCTGTGTTTAAGTAAAACATTTATTGCATAGAAGAGAAGTAGAAAATTTATCAGATGAGGTACTTCAGAGAAACGTTAGTTAAGGCTTGCAATGATGCTGATACTATGCTGAAATTGCATTCTCAGTGGAATTCTCATCACTCGGAAAGACGATCTTGCGCTTTTGCTGTTAGTGGTGGTTATGGTTTTTAAATACACGTGTACTAATAGGCTGCTTTTCTCCCATCCTTCACCGAAGTGAGTCTGCATGCCGATTCTATACTCAGCAGATGAAGGGGAAACAGCTAGCAATTAAGAAAATGAATGAAATCCAGAAAAATATTGATGGCTGGGAGGGTAAGGACATTGGACAATGCTGTAATGAGTTCATCATGGAAGGAACACTCACACGCGTAGGAGCTAAGCACGAGAGACACATATTTCTGTTTGATGGCTTGATGATTTGCTGTAAGTCAAATCACGGCCAGCCAAGACTTCCTGGTGCTAGCAACGCAGAATATCGTCTAAAAGAAAAGTTCTTCATGCGAAAGGTACAAATCAATGACAAAGATGACACTAATGAGTACAGACATGCTTTTGAAATCATCTTAAAAGATGAGAACAGTGTTATTTTTGCTGCTAAATCAGCTGAAGAGAAAAACAACTGGATGGCAGCATTGATATCTTTGCAATATAGAAGCACGCTGGAAAGGATGTTGGATGTAACAATGTTGCAGGAAGAAAAAGAGGAGCAGATGAGATTTCCAAATCCTGAGCTTTATAGATTTGCGGAGCCTGACTCTGAAGAGAATATTGTGTTTGAAGAAAACATGCAGCCCAAATCTGGAATCCCCATCATCAAGGCAGGAACTGTTGTCAAGCTCATCGAGCGGCTGACTTACCACATGTATGCAGGTGAGGCACTTCACTGGTATAGCCAAAACTCAAGGTGGTGACTAGTTCATGCTTCTTTTTCTGTGTTAAATACATGCAGCAAAATATACAGTGTTGCAGAAAGTGAATAAAATATAAAGTGTGTAGAAAGTGAATATGCTTTGCAGTTCACATATTCTAACATGCATTTTGAGATCTAAATATGCACCTCTGTAGCCATAGCAATTAAAAGTATGAATCCTGTTTGGCTGAATGTAGTGGGGTTTGCACGTGCATGAGGTTATTCTAATGCAAGGGATGGGGCGGGCGGGGGCCTGCAGGAATTGAGCTCTGGACAATACTTTTTCCTGTATGCGCCAGGCTACAAGAATTGCTTTCCCTTGAGACTTCCAAAGCTGGGTGGCAAGTGAAGCGCCATCGTTGCAGGAGAGAATTATGGGCCCCGTGTTTTCAGTTAAGGGTTGTGCTCCACCTCTGTCTGTGCTGGCATGTAATGAAAAGACCAAATACCAGCTTGCTAGAAGCAGTCACTTGCGTAATTTAACCTCAGAACCTCACCTTAATCAGAATTTCAGTGGGGATTTGATTTACGGACTTTTGACTTCAGGTTTCTGTTTGTGTTGAAGATACATCAAAGGCATTTGTGTGATCATCCAGTCCAACCTCAGTGTGTGGAGTTCTTCGTGATAATTTCCCAGGATTTTCATAAGCTGTGCTGAAAAGCATGGGCTTGGGTTTGGGGTTTGGATTTTTTTTTGTTATTTTTTGATTCTTCTGGCATGTCAGTTATTCTAAAACTTCATCCATCTTGGTTTTAGTCCTTCTCATATTCAACTGTAGATTCTTTCGGGTTTTTTTCTTTCTTTTTACTCTTTACACTCTGATTATCCTAAAATGTTCTTCTGCAGCTCAGTTCTGGATACCCAGGAATATTTGTTTGGAAGAAGTGGGCAGTAAGCAGAATATAATTAGTGTACTTTAGTGCTTTTATTTATTGTTAAAATGCCTGTAAATACATCTGTTTACTCCATTACTTTTATTGCTCTTCTCCACATTTCCTTCAGTTGAGCTTTCTTGACATTTATTAGAAACTCAAATGCAGTATTGCGTTGTCAGTTTTTACCAGAGCAGTTTTGTGCCTGTCTTCATTTTGTTGTAACTTCGTAAACTTTTAGCTCTTGGCTTTCAATTCTACAGGCATGATTTATGATGTAATTTTATGGTTTTGGAAGTTAAAATAAAAGAATTCAACCTTTTTTTTTTTTTTTTTTAAAGCTAGCATTGCATTTGGCAGAGAATTAACAAAGATATACTTCATTAGTGCCCTTGGGAAGATTTCCTTGGCTTTGGCTAACTTGTGCACCCTTGAGAATGGCCCTTTGCGTTCGTGCTGGGGCTTTGGTGCCGTAGCCTTGGCATTGCTCCAGGTGCTAGCAGCGCTCTCCACATGTCGTCTCTGTCCAGGGAGCTGCAAACCACATTCTCCAGTTCCAGAAAACAGAAAGACCTGTTTTTAAGGAACATGTGGCTTGTTGAAATATCTCTTCTATTATTTTTTTTTTGCCTCTGCATGTCTTTTTGGCCTTTTTAGTGCATAGGATATCAAGGAAGAATTCAGATTGATTGATGATTAGATCTACCATAATCCACAGTGATCTCTGCCTTTAACAGTGCCTATTTAATAAAGCTTTAGTAGATTGCTTGAAGCCTAAAGTTGTAGGTATCTGTGACATTGACCAAACTATTGTATGACAAAACTGAGAACACGGGTATTACTAGATAGGCTGAAAGACTTTGACCAAAAGAATAAAAATGGTTGTCTTGTGATGTATTTAGCCTGTATTTGTAGCCTTAAAGATCTTAGTGCAACATACGTGGGCCTGATGCTGAATTGCTAGATTGCACGTCATTTCTCAACACCCTTATTTTTCATTCTGTACCTTCTGTTTTATAATTGGTTTTCTATGAGGAAAAATGTCATCGTTCTAACCGTTCTGTGCTGTCTTTTCCAGGGGAACAAAGAAATAGAGATATAGTGACTCAGCCAAAAATGCTCTGTTGTACAGGAAACAAGGTCCATTTACTATGTAAATCATTCAGTGTTTTGTTGCATTTTATGAGATGCAGTGAGTAGGGCAACAACTTTCCATAGTAACCCTGTAGCTCTTCTTTCGTACACCTACCAGCTGAGTTCGAGGCTTCTGTTTTGCTTGGAGAGATGAGTACACTGGTGATATCAAGTCAAACAGCTACAGACTGTAGAAATGCTTTTCTTGCCCCACATAGGATTGTGCATGCATGATTGTAATCCTAAAAGAATTTATTGACTTTATATTCATATGCCAGAATAGCAAGCCCTTACTTTTCTGAGGCGACTTTGCTCAAAGATGGTGTGATGGGCTATGGCAGCCCTCGATCTGACAGCCAAAAGGCA
This sequence comes from Stercorarius parasiticus, assembly GCA_013396915.1. Lineage (NCBI taxonomy): Eukaryota > Metazoa > Chordata > Aves > Charadriiformes > Stercorariidae > Stercorarius > Stercorarius parasiticus. The sequence continues at coordinate 667,804 of VWZL01001103.1, read as the reverse complement.
GTATTTACCATAGCTGTGACTCTTCTACGTTTTTATCTCTGTAGGTCAAATACTGTAAGGACTGGTTACAGACGTAATTGCAGAGGTGGTACTGATTTGTTGCAAGTAGTTGAAGAGCAATTTAACTAGTTGTATATTGAGGAGTACGTGGGCTGTGTTCAGACGGTGGTCAAATCAGGTCTCAACATTTTTGTCGTTTGTGAAGATCCACACAATCCATCTCATTGGCAGATAGGCATGTTGAACCTTTTCTTTTCTTCCCTCACCTCCCTGACAATGCACAAACCAGCTTAGCGGCTGAAATACTTCTGTGTTTTGCTGTGGAACAGGGACAGCCTGGTCACCTGGCTCTAACGAAGCAGCGCTGCTGGGGGTAGGAGGCATCCAGGACAGGGTGACAGCCCTGATGGCCACCTGGCCGCAAGGTGCCGCAGACTGTTCCAAACCAGCCTGCTGTGGAGCAACAAAATAGGGAGACATCTCCTCTGCAGCTTTCCATATATTTTTACATGAGAGAAACTGCCCTCAGATTAGGAATTCAGGTTCTGACCCTATTTGCATATTCTGTTGGGATTTACTTGTTTTTATGTGGTTCTGCATTCATTATCTCCTCCTTTGCCTGATTCTTATTTAAGAGCAGCTGGGTTAGGTGGTACCAAGATTTGAAAGTCGTGGCAATTTTTTTTTTATCTATAGGGCAGTGCTCTTCTATTTTTAAAGCTTTGATATGTTAAGAGTGCTTGTGCGTCATCATAGTGTCCGTTTCCTTTCTTAAGGAATTCAAGAGTGATTATTTATAAATCCTTGTAGAACAAGTTATTGTTCTTTTTTAGCTTTCAAATTGGCTGTATTGAAGAGAGAATTATCACATGAGCAGACATCCTGACTAACTAGTGTTGTCTGTATTTTTTTTAACGCTTGCTCATATATTGTGTACACTATTTTGAGTTAACAGATTTTGCTGGTAAGATAACAAGGTTAGATTTGGTTTGCTGATCTACTTCATTTGAAATTCAATACGTATTGTGGATTTAAACGCTGACCCTACCTGTAAATAACAGTAGCTATGACTCAGAGCTTGCAGTGATCTGAAAATGTAAATTGCTATGGAGGCTTTCTTTTTCATGTAGACAAAATCTTTTTAGGGTGAATGGTGTGTACAGAATGCAAGCTGTGAAAATATGAGTTACTGTGCTTACTTCTATACTTGTTTTTTAGGACAACAAAAATTGTGTATTTTCATGATGAGGATGATGGGGACAGGGATGACATTCTTCGTGCAAAAGGATTTGGAGTTTTGCCTTTGGAAAGGATTTTAGACTGTACAGTTTCAAGGAGAGGTGGGAGAGGCGTTATGATAAGGAAAATGGAGTAATGAAAAGGAAAATGGAGTAATGAAGGACATAGAGATGGTAAAGCAGAACAGCCAATTTTTTAAGAAATGGGAATTGGCATACAACAGAAATGCAAGGAAGTGCTGTGTTACACAATGCACGGTTAATCTGTACAACGCATTGCAGTAAATTGTTGCCCAAATGAAGAGTTTAGTAGGACGTAAGAAAGGTAGCATGTTCATTCAAATGGACAAGATGCTTGTGAATGGTTACAGAGGATTTAAAAAAAGCTCTTAAAAAACCATATTCCAGGAAACAAGTCTAATGGCTTAATATAGCGTTAGGTCAAATAATGCAGGCATTTTTTTCTTCATTACAGCTTATAGGAACTCCTGCTTCAAGTCCTGTGTGCTCCTCCTTAGCCGCTCTGTGTTAGGAAAATTACTAGTTGGGGTTTGTTTTTAAAATCTGTATATGGATTTAATACGCAAAGCCATTGCAACCCACTCATTAATTTTGTTCAGTGATAACGATGTTAACCTTGTCTCTGGTCAGCTCTGTGCAGTGCCAGCGTGCTGTCACTGCATTTCCTCATACTTGAAAACAAATGGTTTTGCTTTTGTAATTAAGGGAGACACTTCGGTTTTCTGTTTTGAATACTTGCTTGTTTTTAAAACGCAGTTGATTATTTTAAATGAACTGATATGTAATTAGTCAGCTTAAATGAAATCTGTTGATTTTCTTGAAGTGAAATAAATACAGCCTCAAGGTATAGCTGTCAGTTAGCTGAAGAAAGATCTAGCCCGCCTTAACCACGACTGGTTATCAGTTGTACCAGTTTAGGGAAAATATTTCCCCCTTGAAGAGGCCATTTCTGCCCAATGCAAAGTTACTGGATGTTTCTTTTGAGTTACCTTGTCCTGATCATTGTCAAAAAAAAGTTGTTTCTAGATGGCTCATAAATAGAATCACCTATTTATTATTTTCAAAGTTGTTTAAGAAGAATCCAGTCTTTTAATAATTGAAGAAAAAGTCATTGTTTTGAATTTTCAACAGAATAAGAATTGTTTTTAAATTCTGCTTTGTACTGCTATTTTAAGAGGTTCTGAATTGTTACCAAAAGCAATTTTAGCTTACATCATCTTCTCTGTAATTCATAGCCTGGCATCCTTAATTTTAAAGGATACTTATTTTAAAGCATATAAAAAAAATCAGGTAATTGCTGACATGGGCATAAAATTTTTCTTTGTCTTAGATCCCAACTTTGTTCGGACTTTTCTCACAACATATAGATCCTTCTGTAAACCTCAAGAGTTGCTGAGTCTGCTAATAGAAAGGTAAGCCACTGGTAAAAATACTGTTCATACAAAGTGCAAATTTTTTAAAATTTTTTTAATTTTTACTTGGAGTAGAGTTTATAAGATTCTTGTTTTCCCATTGGTTTTGATTCACACCAAACACTTCTTTAAAAATTGTCAAATTCAAGGATTACAAGTAAAATGTGCAAGTTATATCCCAAAGCTTTAGGATTGTTCAGGTAGCTCCAGCAACTTCCAGCATCCCATGGTTTTGTCTTTGAAATATGTCGTCTTACTGAATTTAGCAAAATTTTCTTATGTGCTTACCAAGATGTAACATTCTGACATGTGGAAACGTTCAGAATTTCGAGTTATCTTTAATCAACATTTTATTCATGCATGCTGTGAGCAAGATTAGTGTAATAGGAGTCTAGTGCTTATACCCGTTTCTGTGCTAGATTTGAAATTCCAGAGCCTGAGCCAACAGAAGCTGATCGTATTGCTATGGAGAACGGAGACCAGCCTCTTAGTGCAGAGTTAAAAAGATTTAGGAAAGAGTACATTCAACCTGTGCAGCTACGGTGAGTATTGCGTTGATGTGAGCCAAATTCACTTCCTTTAAGTCTTTTGAAGTACCATCTTTTGGATGCAGTAGCTCTTCGTGATACCGGCAGCCGTTCTCATAGATGCTTTGATAGAGAGCGTGTGTGGGCAGTCAACCATTTTGACCTTGTTACTTGAAAACCTGGTGGGAATTTGATTTCACGGTATGAAAAGCCATGGGAAAGGCTTGTGCTGAATTTTAGACTATTAGCGTGCAAATTAGTTTCTTACACTCACCATTTGTTTTAATCCATGTTTCTACAAGGCTATACAGCATAAGTGTACCACAAAGATGTAGGCGAGGAACATTTTAGATCATGTTCTTTTCATGAGCAATAGCATTACTCTGACTTCTTTAAATTTAAAGTAGAAAAATGCTTATAGCTGGTTGCTGGTGAAATGCCGACAGTAGAATAATTGCATTTGGTCTGCTGATTCTGATATTCCTGTGAGCCCTTGCCTACTAAAAGCCTTGAAATGCTAGACATGAAGATAGACTGTATTGTAGAGTGCTTATTTATCCTTTATTTTTGCAGAGTATTAAATGTATGTCGACACTGGGTAGAGCACCACTTCTATGACTTTGAAAGAGATGCTGATCTTCTGCAACGTTTGGAGGAATTCATTGGAACAGTAAGAGGTACTTACGGTTTCTTAAGTGTTGGCATTTATCATAAAGCATCCCTTTTGAGAGGTATGGAATGGGATCACTTTTCCTTTCACCGAGCAGATAAAGAAAAACAGGACTGACTGCTTATTAAATACTTCACAAAGAACATAAAATAAATCTCAATTAAAAAAAAATCAACAACAACAAACAACACTATTATTCAAAGTCTGGCCCCTATTCAGAAGAGTGAATGGTATTTACATCCTGATAAATAAGTATTGGTTTTGTTATAAAGGGACTGAAATAATGCAAAATAATAAGAACTGAGTAATGATCAGGACAGAATAATTGTTTTCATTGTCGTCTTAAACTATACACAGAGGGAATTTTTGTAAAAGTTGGATGGTTTAAACCACTATTTCTTCGAAGTGAGGGCTTTCCAGCTATTCCACAGCACATATTAGACCTGTAGGACACCTTTCAGTTGTGATTGTACAGATCTTTCCTGTTCGCTTCTAAGAAAAACTGAGACACCTACAGGAATAGTTTGTAGGAAAATGATGTGTTAGAGAAGTATTTAATGGTTATTTAGCAATTAAAAAGAGAGGGAGAATGGTCCAGCTAGTTTAATGTGAATTACTCGTATATTTTCAATGGACTTACCATTTTATGCCTGAAATTGGCTGAAACAGGCATTTGGCCTTTGGGTTTTATTCTGAGCTTTGACGCTAAATGTAGTAGAGGGAGAAGCTTCTCTCTGTTTGTTATTTTGCCCTTCTGTGTTACCTGAGGTAAGCATGGACTCTTGCCGAAACTGGAAAGTTCAGGGTGTTTACAGAAGTGCATTTTGGGCAAAAGAAGGCTAGTTCCCTTAAAATCATTGTAAAGCCAGAAAAGAAAGGCAAATACCTGATTTGGAGCAGGAGCGTAATTCGGGTGTTCTGAATTTTGCTTGGACAAACTTGGCATGCTCAGCATTGGCTGTTGAGGAATTCTTGTCTGTATGTTTGAATGCTTTGAGGCTTGTGTGAAGAAGACTAAATGCACTTCTAAAGAATATATGGTTGCTTTAATTTAGTAGGATTTGGGTTTAAATCCAAAGATTTCTAAATTATACTGACCTCTTTAGAAAAACAGTATTAAGAGTAACTAAAGAGTCATTTTCTCTCTGTGTGCCAGGCAAAGCAATGAAGAAATGGGTTGAATCGATCACAAAGATAATCAACCGGAAAAAGCAGGCACAAGCCATTGGGCCAAGTCACAACATTACTTTTGAGAGCCCACCTCCAGCAATTGAATGGCACATAAGCAAACCAGGACACACAGAGACTTTTGACTTGCTCACTTTGCATCCAATAGAAATTGCTCGGCAGCTCACTTTACTTGAGTCAGATTTTTACAGGTAACTTTCCTCCATTGAAAAAACACATGATACAAACCAAAATATTCTCCAGCATGAAATTGTTTCTGCGGGCCCCTGCTGTGAAGCCCCACGGTAGGTCAAGGGATTTTACCAGTGCTGTATATTAATTGCTATTCTTTCAGAAAAAAAATCTAAAACCAGTATTTGTCTTATCCTCCCCAAGTTAACATGCAGTACATGTGACTGATCCATACTGTTAATTGCACTGTGCTGCAGGTTTCTCATGATATTTTCTGACTAGATCAACCTTTGAGAAGTATGAACATAATTAAATCAGTTTTCTTCAAACCCTAGTTTGTGAAGCAAATTATGGACCATGTCAGATCTCACCAGCTGTCTGTGAGAGGTTGTTCAGGCGTTGGAAGCTCACGTTTTATTATGATGAATGGGATGTAGACTTCATTTAAATGAACAGAGGTGGTTAATAGTCACATAAATTAAGAAATATTTACACACTGAAAAAGAAGCATAGTAATACCGATCACTTTGTCACGTGGGGGGCCTAACATTATAGAAGAGAAGCGATACCTTAATTAATATTTGGAAATAAATTCTTACAAATTCACCAGAAATAAAGAGGTTTGGGGAAAATAATACCACCTTTCCTGCTTTTAATTACATTTTTTGATACATGCATCTCCTTTTCTAGAGCTGTGCAGCCATCTGAACTAGTTGGAAGTGTGTGGACAAAGGAAGATAAAGAAATTAATTCTCCCAACCTTCTCAAAATGATAAGACATACAACTAACCTCACTTTGTGGTTTGAAAAGTAAGTGACTTTCCTGAATCTGTACCTACTCCATTTCTGGACATATACAGTCCATTCAGAAGTATACTGTGAAAAATTCTGTTTTGGGAGAATTCCAGTTTTAAGTTGTCTTTAGATGCTACAACTGGTCCCTGGGAGAATTTTACCATAATGGTCTCAGTTTTTTATTCTTAGAATATTTTCAAATGTTTGTTCTCGAAACATTTTCAAAACTGTGTCAAGTAATTTGATAAACATTTAATATTTGTTTGCGTTACGACTTAATGTTTGATTTTGGAAAACTAATCACTGCTTTGATACAAAATCAAATGTTCTTGTGTTTTTAGATGCATTGTAGAAACAGAAAACCTGGAGGAAAGAGTAATTGTAGTGAGCCGGATAATTGAGATCCTGCAAGTTTTTCAAGAGCTAAACAACTTTAATGGTGTCCTTGAGATTGTCAGTGCTATGAACTCCGCAGCAGTGTATAGGTTGGATCACACATTTGAGGTACAGTGAAGTGTTTTCCATTTTTCGTATGGAAGTGTAATGCAGTGCGCCTTAGCTACACTAAAAAACTGTATTTGCAGTAAGCATGTCCTTCAAAGAAGGAGCAAGGAAGGTAAATCCCCTGACAAATGAATCAATCGGGGTGTAACAGAGAGGCTTTAGGCTTTTTTTTTCTTGGTTTCAGAAGCAAGAAATCAATCCTCATTTAAGAAATGCAGAAAAAGCTGGCAAGATCCTGAGGTGGTGGGACACTGTCCTCATGGTCACTGACTTAAATGTCAGTGGGAGACCATTACTGTCAGTATTGTTGCTGGGCGACACCTCTGCCGTGTCTTTCCAAACAACCTCTTCCATCTCTCTTTCTTTAGCAAATTCCAAGTCGCCAGAAGAAGATTTTAGAAGAAGCTTATGAGCTGAGTGAGGATCATTATAAGAAATACTTGGCAAAACTCAGGTCCATTAATCCTCCTTGTGTGCCTTTTTTTGGTAAGTACATTTGGTTTGAATGAGCTGTATCATGCATAAAAATTTGGAAAGTATTGAGCTAGGGCACTAAACAGAATATGAACAATAGAGAGAAGTCAGTTTTAACAGGACAGTTGGGTGTGAATTGCAGGTGCCCAGACATTAATTGCCTATATGTGAAAGAAAAATTGAAGTGACTATTAATTGCAGATGTTATTTGCAGTAAAAATAAGTATATCTGTGATACCTTATTTATATATTTACTCATTTTTACTTTCAATGTGGTTTGAACGGTGTTGTGACCATGAATACCTTAAACGAGAGGCAGTTACATTAGAAATAATCATTGCCATTGACTAGGAGAGAAAGAAGGACCCCCTTCCCCAACAAGAATTCCAAGAAATAAAGCTAGAATTTCAACTTTTGTAATTTCTTATAACTAGAATTGTATTTCTATTAAAAAGTCTTCTTTCTATAAAAACAGAGTTTGGGAAGGAAGCCGCCTCTTTATCACCAAATGAACAGTTCTTCTTTCAAGTAGATAGACTTAGAAGAGTCATAATGACAGTTACAGATATATTATCTGTGGATTTGAGAGTGTTCTTTTCTTTGTAATCTTCAAATGAATTGATGCAATTATGAGGCCAGGAGCAGAGAGTAGAACAGAAGAATAAAACCTGGAACTAAAATTTTTGGAGCTTAGCTGGGGTCTCTAATGGAGTAGAGCTGAAGTGAGGCAGAGCAGTTGAGAGAAAGCACTTGAGTTCGGTGTACTCTTATCTTGCAAAATGCCAGTAGTGTTCAGTTGTGTGAGTTTCCTGAACAATAGAAAGAGGCATAGACTCTGAGATTTTGATGCAAAAAAGGCAGCCTTCCAGAAAAGGCTTATTAGAATATTTAAATTGTTGCCCTTATTTGAAAATTAGATGTGATTCTCTTATTGACCCTAACAGAAAAATTTTCTAAATAATTAGAGTGCACAAATTAAGTTTTTAAAAAATTCTTTGTATTGCAGTCATGGGACTTCCTCCTTGTTTTGTAGTATATGTTGAGAACCTCTTCTGTGTGCTCTTTAGGGATTTACTTAACTAACATTCTGAAAACAGAAGAAGGCAACCCTGAATTTCTAAAGCGACATGGGAAAGAACTTATAAACTTCAGCAAGAGAAGAAAGGTAGCTGAAATAACAGGAGAGATACAGCAGTACCAGAACCAGCCATATTGTTTGAGAGTGGAATTTGACATCAGGGTAAGTGGCATCATTGCCTTGAGTCCATGCACTGAGCTACTTTTGTGGTGACTCTGTCAGCTGCTAGGCCCTAAGGAGAAACTGAATTCACATAGTCAGACTGAACAGAAGGTCTGTCATAAAATATCTCTCAGGTCTCATTGTAAGAAAGGGCAGAAAGCTTAATGCTTGCAGGTTGGTGCATTTTGGGGTTTTTTTCCCCCAGCTATTGGGATGTTGGTAGGTAGATCTTCTTACTGATCAGTGTTAAACAGGAACAGAAACTAACAGATTCTCATTGTTGTATTTATTTGTCCAGTGAGACCAGTTGTCTTTTTCCTCATCTGTTACGCTGCCTTCATGATTCCAGTTTTACCTGGTAGCACTGTGATTACATCATGTGTTGGTGGTGATGATACTCACATTTTTCTTTCTCCTGGTGTTTATTCTTCTTGGTCTGTGGTGTTCTCTATTCAGTCCTCTCTGTGTTTGCTTTCCTTTCTTCCTTTTTTTTTTTTTTTTAAAAATATCTTTTGAGCTGTATACTTCCAGAGAACCGTAAGACAGGTTAACTGAAGAGATTCTGCAAGACTTTCTTTTGTTATTTGCTCTCCTCAGGGTTTGACAAGAATGCATTCTGAGAGCAGTCTTCCCTGCATCAGTGTAAAAATAGACTACATACAGCTTCTTCTGAAGTATGTGTTTGAGCTAACCTGGTCTGATTTTTGCACTGCAGAAAGTATTTAGGACAGCTTGCACAGTTATTTTTCAGTTAAAGCGTAGCAGTAGCAATTTGTTTGCCAGCAAAGGGCTGGCAATAAATAGATTTAATAACTTAAAAATGTATCATCACTTCTGACTCCAGCATTTTCTCTCTTCTCTGGAACAGTTGGGATCATTTGTGCAGTAGAAACAAACAGTATTAGCTGACAAGTTTTCTACCTCCTTCTATTTCAGAAATTTTTTGAAAACCTGAATCCAATGGGAAACAGCATGGAGACAGAATTTACAGACTATCTGTTCAACAAGTCATTGGAGATAGAGCCACGAAATGTCAAGCCTCCACCAAGATTTGTTAGTATTCAATGTATTATTTTTTTTATTTTTTTTGAAAAAATGCTTACATTTGTCTTTCATAGATAGCATAAGTCATTTTAGATTTCTAACTTCATAAATACAAAACTACATTCAGGGGATCTTGTGGCCTTTTGATTTTGTTTGATACTATCTTTTTTGTCATTTCAGCCCAAAAAATACAGCTATCCTCTCAAGTCCCCAGGTGTTCGTCCCTCTAATCCAAGGCCAGGTACCATGAGACATCCTACACCACTGCAACAGGAGCCAAGGAAAATTAGCTACAGCCGCATCCCAGAGAGTGAGACTGAAACTACAGCGTCTGCACCAAACTCTCCTCGAACACCTTTGACCCCTCCCCCTGCTTCTGCTACTTCAAGTAACACAGATGCCTGCAGTGTGTTTGACTCAGATCCTTCAAGTCCGTTTCATGCAAGTAGGTGCTAATAGATAGTCTACCAAGAATGTGTGTATTAGATTTTGTGGTATTAAACAGGTGTTTAGTCTTCTAAAGTGACTATAGAAATAGTTGCTTTTGACTGCTTGTGGCAGCAAAAACTTTCAGTGTGTTTTATTCCTTTTTTTTAAGTAAGTTTTTACTGTAAAGGGAGAAACTGAACAGAAATAGGTGTGTTACATAGAGGGTATTACAGGTCCTTGGGAAAACTGTCAAAATGGGAGGCAGAAATATGTCTCTAGTGCCCATATATGTTCCAAACAAACGTTTGTGGGATTTGCTGCCATATATGTATATGTGGCGAATGTATTCGGTGAGTATCCGGCTGATGGTGAACAATGAGAATAAAAATGAATGTTTTGTGAGTGCCTTATTCTGCTGTCTGCTGTTCTGAATTGGTTTCAGTGTACATGGATGGTTTTCCTGCAGAACTTAAAATCAGTATTTCCCTGCTTTAAATCCATCAGGACCCATCCATGCTTATTTTTCTTCTGTCTTCACCAACAAACAAGGAATCTCATATTTTATGATGTGTTTCCAGTAATTTATAGTGGACGTAGCCTCCTGTCATGTGTGAGGGCTTTCAAAGGAAGTACAAGGTTAATTCTGTGTTCAGCTGGTTGCCACAAGGAGGTCAAATGACTTGGTAAAAGCAGAAGTTGCTTAGCAGAGCAGTGACTTTGTTGAGTGTCCAACCCAGGTGTACGGAATGCCTCTTCAGAAGATACATCTTTATTGTTTGGTTGGCCCATTAACTGCAGGTTTGGGATATTGTTTTAGTGCTGTTGTGATACAAGAGCAACTTTGTGGTGTGGTTTTGGTTTTGAGGATTACTCAAGCTTGTGCACAAACTGATGACCACAGAGATGATTGCAGCTCAGAAAAGCAGTTTCTCTGAAAGCTGCAAGTTAGAGGGTTGTTTCATTGTCTTTCTTTAACGCCTTCTTGATTCATGTTACTCTTTATCAGCAATTACTTTATTATTTATGACAACTTTATTGGCAGCAATAAAGGAAATATACTGAGTCGAACAAAAGTTCATCATTATCAGGATTCTTTTTTTATGTCTGCTAGGATCTGCTTCTGTGTCATCCATAAACTTTACCAAAAATTCAGATGAAGCTCATGTTCCCCCTCCAGTTCCTCCACGAAGAAGACCAGAGTCTGCCCCAGCTGAATCCTCCCCATCAAAAGTAAGTAAGGAGAAAAAAGGGCTTTTTTTCTGGGAGCAGAGGGCAGGGTATGATAGAAAAGTAACTCTTAAAGATAGTACATGTATTTTTGAAGCACTGCATATGAAAGAGCAAGCAGCCATGTATTTCAAGCCTTCACAGCTCTGCCTCTTTACGTCCTGATCACCACAAGTGAAAATTAACAGAGAGGACCTAAACTTAGGGTTAGAAATGTCTCTTATCTACCGATCCACTATGCTCAGGCCCTCACATTGTCTGGGAGAAGTGGAGGCTTCAGGCAGATGTTTCCATCTGTGATAATTGTCCCAGAGTATCATTTTGGAGTGCAGGAGTGGGGGTAAAGACCTGAAGAATGTAAGTATGTAGTAATGATGGAAAGTGATGTACACACCTCAGTCCTCTGAAAAGGTTCATTAGAATATTTGACACTGATGCTGTGGTGCCCAGTGCTTTCTTTCCCTTCTTTGATTACCTGTCCTGCCTCCTGCCTGCTTAAGCCGTTACTACATTTTCCTTTTGTGTTTGGGATCTGACCCAGCCTTTGTTGCAGACAGTGTCAAATGTCTCTTGATTTCAGTGGGAGCTGGTTTGTGACTTCAGTGAATTGGGTGGATTTGAAAATCCCACTCAGAATTTACTTTAGAGCATGTATGTCTTTGAAGAGGGCTTGTATATGGCTCTACAGCAAGTTGTTGTTTTCAGACTACAGGTGACTCTGCTGTTAGCCAGCAGAGTTTAACACATCCCGTTCCTACCAAAATGTAATTGAAAACGATCATACACGTGGTAGGGTGTTGGAGAGCAATTACCCTGTCACTGTGGTCTGCAGCTTGGGAACTGTTCACTTCAATAATTCTGACTACTTAATTCCACCTTCTGAGCGTAGTTTATTTTTTTCCTTGTTCAGCATCATTTGCCTCTCCCTTTTCCTCATTTTCTTGGAGAAATATCTGGTGTTATTACCCACCCCCAGTGCTTTTTACTGGGGAGGTGGCGGAAGGTGTCCAGACCTACTCAGCAAGCATGGAACTAGCTTGGAAATCGTTGCTTTGACCATTCTTTGCCTTGCCTTTGTCCCTCTCCATGCATCTTCCTTCCTTCCATCCTTGGCTGTTAACTCATGCATTGATATAGCCCTGCTCTCCCCCTGCACATCCAGTCTGTCTTTTCTGTCTGCATCACTCTGAGAAACATGTTTTTCAGGCACTGCCACCCCCTTTTGCTTCCTTACTCCCCATCTTCATTCTGCACCTGCTTGCTGTGCTTCCTTTTTAACTGGATAAGAGCAGTCTGCAGGGCAGGAGCTCTGCTTCCATTTCACAGCAGGGTCTTGTTCTTTACTACCACTCTAAAATTTTATTGAATGAAATGTTTGTGTACCTCAGATTACTTCTGCGCACCTGGACAGCCCACCAGCAATCCCTCCTAGGCAACCAACCTCTAAAGTGTATTCACCAAGGTACTCAGTGCCTGACCGGACCTGCATCTCTGACCCCCCTGAAAGCCCTCCTGTGTTACCACCACGAGAACCTGTGCGAACTCCAGATGTTTTCTCTAGCTCACCACTACACCTCCAACCTCCACCACTGGGGAGAAAAAGCGAACTTGGTAACACCTTTTTCCCAAACAGTCCATCACCATTTACTCCCCCTCCCCCTCAGACACCTTCTCCACATGTAGCACGGAGGCATCTTCCATCACCACCTTTGATACCGCAAGATGTGGACCTCCATTCTGTTGCTGGACCACCTGTTCCTCCACGACAAAGCACTTCTCAACATATCCCAAAGCTTCCTCCAAAAACTTACAAAAGGGAGCACACACACCCATCGATGCATCGAGACGGACCACCGTTGCTGGAGAATGCCCATTCCTCCTGAACTATCCCTTGTGCTGGGAGCCGCATTTTCCTGGTGCTACGTCTGTTGCTGGCAATGGATGCACTGAACCTGGTGGTGCCAAGGAGTTGGGATGTGTATGCCAAACACTAAAAACTCTCCAATAGATTGGAAATGCAGTGTACAGAAATGGAATTGCAAAAACAGACGTTCTAGTGGAAAAACCGGTTAACTTGCTAGTCTTGTTTTAGTATGCAGGACATTGTTCTAAAGTAATTGGACAACTGATTGTACCAGAAAACAGACTTGAGGGACTTCTTTGGCCAATGAGCAGAGACTGTGTTTGTGTAATGATCATTAATGTCCAGTACAGGAAGGAAAGTCTTGTATCCATCAGTTCCTTACAATGGCACAGTTTTTGGAATGAAAACATTATGCACTTTTTTTAAATCTCAAACAGGGAACTTTATATCCTTCTTAATTTTCCTTTGCTTTACTCCCTGCTTTAAAATACCTTCCTAAAATTGTGAGAAGGACTGTGAGGAAGATCTGTGGTACCTAACCGAGCTAGGATTAAGGCCAAGCACTGTATTGCGGTCCTGTTTACAAGTTGTTACAATGAGTGGTAGGGGGTACCTAGGCTTCACCAAAGAGGTACTTTATTATTATTTTCTGAAATATTATGGTGCCAGTTCAAAAATAAATTTTTGCCAGGAAGCATAATGTCTAATTATTGCTTTCTTTAGATAGAGCAGATGAAAGTCTTACATCATTAAGATGACAGTGAATTTTTTTTTTTTAAAAGCAGCACTATCATCCGAAGTGAATATACTACTACATTTAGAAGACTGTTAATCTCTGCTAGGTTATGTCACGTTCTTTTTAAGGTTTACTGATAATCCATTTCATGGCTAATAGCTATTCTTTTTCAGTCATGCCATGAAAACAGGCACTTGTGAAAAGGGGCACTCACTGGTCAACTTCCATAGCTATTGTCATGTTTTACTAATGATAGATTAATCAGCATACATAGAATTGCCTTGCAGTTGCATAAATCATGTGTATATAGTGAACGTTGCATAAATATACTTGCAGATTGTTTTTAATTTAATTGAAATAAAGATACAGATATGTTTGGCTGACATACGTTAAATTATTACACAGACAAATGTACAACTCAGTTTTTCAGTTAAGCACTGAAGGGGATAAAAGCATGTCTTGTGGTGCATATTTTTCCTAGTTCAGTGTATGTGTTTTAGTAATAAGAGTCTAAAGAGAAGTCGGTTTTGGCATGTGTTACAAAGTAATAATTTAGTAATATTTGAGAAGCTGGGTTACTCCCAAGGTGAATTACTATACATTATAAAATTTCTCACACCTGCTGTATGACACTTGTTAGAAAAATTCAAACTTGTATTAACCTTTGCAGTAGCTTTCTATGTCCAAAATACATGACGGAACATGTACTGGTATAAGTATCATGACATGGATTATCCATAAACCTGTGTACTGCTCTTCAACTCTAGACAATACTGTGACAGTAATGCATGGCAGTTACTGAAGAAACGAAGCTCTATAATCTCCACTACAGTATGTATGTGAAGCGTAAACTATCTCATCTTCAGTTAATATGGCTCATGAGTCAAAGTAAAATGATACAACATTTCCTCTTTGGAAGAAGAACACATTTCAGTGCCTTGGAAAGCTGTGTCATTAGAGGTGGTGTTAGTTGAGTTATGGTGGAAATTACCTTTTTCAGTGCTTTCTGCAATGCCGTTTGATCAGTGCCCCTTGATCCTTTAGTATGGTCATTACATTTAAGAAAGTGTTCTGATTCCATCAATGAGAACAACAGTTCTCATCATAGTCAAATGTTGAAATTTGTCAGTCGTACTCCATCTTTGATGTCTTTTGAAATAATTTTCCTGGCAAAAGAAGAAAAAGCGAAGATCTCTAAACCTTGGCTTCAGAGGAGAACATTGTATGGGAGCTTTGTAAAAACCCTCAAGCTATAGGAGGCATGTTTAGGTTATCGGTTCTTTGGATATAAACACCACGATGGGCATACTGTTGGCAGTGTCATCTAAATCATTAGCTTATCAGTGGATTACCAGGGAAAATTCCTTAAATTTAGACTTTCTGATCTTCTTCGTGTGTACACTCTTGTCTGTGCTATTTTGCAGTCAAGGCAGGCCAGGCAGAAGGAATGATCCAGTGGCTAGGTTGCTCAGCTGGAAGGAGACACCTCACATGGATCCTGGTAATCAGCAGATTTCTTGAATGTCGGTAGGTCTCTCTTTCCCTTTGTGAAATAGGGAAAGCTGTTTCACATCTTCGTGGTTGAGGATAAAAGTCCTTTACTGGTGAGGTACTTGGACAACAGGTGATAATGGTCACCATGCAAGAACATAACTTAAACATGCTTTGGAGCCCAGCAGAATGGGTTAGTCATGCAGTGCACAAATCATGGTGTTGACTCAGCTGCAAACAGGAAGGACAGGGTGAAAATCAAACCTGTTGCATTTAGAATAGGAGTTTTGAGTACAACTGCTAAGCCACTGGTTTGTCTAATGACATCTTTATTTGTGTTAATTACTTAGTCTGGAATGACTTCTTATATGGACCTTGTTTACGTTAGTGACAATACTACTCATGTAGAAAACGAAATCATTTTAATGATGCTGTCTGTCTCCTTGGTAAAATTACCCTGGATGGTCTGGTGTGGCCTGGGATGACGTGGCCTGGACAATGAAACATGCTTGTTTGGAGGCTAGGTGAGTTGCTCTTTTACTCTGGAGTGCTGATGTAATGAAAAAAAATCAGCCTAAACAGCTGCAAACTATGTAGGCAGGGTTATAGACATCAGGAGAATTTTATAGGTGCCATACTTTACAATTTGTTCTGTTTTGCCTCAAGGTTTCTACTTCATATATAGTGCAACAGTGGAGCATAACCTGGGTTTGCTCATTTTCTTCCAGAGTGTCATGGTTGTGTGTTAGCTCAGAAAAGCCCTCTGGGAATTTGGAAATGTTAGGATTCCAAGTGCAAGATCTTGCACCTGGATCGGGGCAACCCCTGGTATGAATACAGGCTGTGGGATGGAGAGCAGCCCTGCCAAGAAGGACTTGGGGGAACTGGTGAACATGAGCTGACAATGCGCGCTCGCAGCCCAGAAAGCCAACCCCCTCCTGGGCTGCATCCCCAGCAGTGTGTCCAGCAGGGAGGGGACTCTACCCCTCTACTCTACCCTAGTGACACCCCACCTGGAGTACTGCCTCCAGCTCTGGAGCCCCCAGCATGAGAAGAACATGGACCTGTTGGTATGGGTCCAGAGGAGGGCCATCAAGATGAGAGGGCTGGAGCACCTCTGCTATGAAGATAGGCTGGGAGAGTTGGGGTTTTTAGCCCCAACTGTTTGTTGGAGAAGAGAAGACTGTGGAGACCTTACTGCGGCCTTTCAATACTTAAAGGTGGCTTATAAGAAAGATTGGGACAAACCTTTTAGTAAGGCCTGTTATGATAGGACAAGGGGTAACAGTTTTAAACTGAAAGAGGGAAGATTTAGACTAGATACAAGGAAGAAATTTTTTACAATGAGGGTGGTGAGACACTGGCCCAGGTTGCCCAGAGAGGTGGTAGATGCCCCATCCCTGGAAACATTCGAGGTCAGGTTGGATGGGGCTCTGAGCAACCTGATCTAGTTGAAGATGTCCCTGCTCATGGCAGGGGGGTTGGACTAAATGACCTTTAAAGGTCCCTTCCAACCCAAACTGTGATTTTGCAGGTGCCGTGCATTTACTTCTATTCAGCATGCTGTATGGAAAGTCATCTACCGTGCTGCCCAGTGACCCCAAGGTACCTGCTGTTGTCATGACATTCAGCAGCCCAGGCAAAGTGTTTCTATAACTGTCTGCTAATGGAGAACATTCTCCTGCTTCAGGATCCATGCTGTGGGAGCATTTGAGTGCTCCATCCTCTAGAAGCCATCTCAGTGTGGGCTGACCTCTTTCCCTAATATGCCCCTCTCTTAAATCAGGGAGGGAGAGGTCTGTCTCAGATCGCTCAGTATTTAGATTGACATTGTCGGATGTTTAATTATTTTTCTTTTGCACACATCTTAAATTAGACTTTCTGTTGAACTGGCTCTGATTCAAGCTTGGTGATTTCACTGGAGGTACCACTAGTGGAGGTAGTAAATGATTGTGCTTCAGGGAGAAGGTTTTATTTTATTACATACAAGGAAGTTTCTTTTCAGCCTGAAGAGGTGCTGGAACAAATTTGCATCGCAGCAGGCTGTGTGGCAACGCCAGTGCATTATAGTAAGCCGCAGTTACCTTCTTTGTGGCTGTTGTCTCAACCTAGTGTGGCATTTTAGAGGCAGCCTCTAGTACTGGTATTTCTAGCATTGCTGAAATTTAAGCTTAAAAACTAGAAAGAGCCCTGCATTCATGAATGTTTGTCTCACAAATTACATGGAAGTTAAACAAAATGTTTCTTAATAATTTGCTGCTGTGGGCAGTGCAATTAATCGCAGTATGTACAAGTCTCTCCTTGACTTTATCCTTGCTGCTTTTTTCCAGCCAGCAAGGAGAGACTTGTTCAAAAAGACTGTTTTAAGACGATATTAAAAAGTTTGCAAATTACAATGGGCTGTCCCTCCCACCTCAAAGTACCCTTTTTTAGTTGTTAAATTGTCATTTCAAAACCTAGAGGATGAGTGGGCTGAAGCCTTTTTAGCTCTTATTCATTAAGGAGAGAAACCTGTGGCCCAATATAATTGTAAAAACAAAAACGATTTTAACTTACTTTGTAAATGCCATGCCTTATTTTCCATTTAAAAAAAAATCCTTAAGTGCATTTTTCTGTTAATTGTGAGCAAATTTCCCTTTTGCCTTCAGTGGAAAATAGTGCATTAAGTAGCCAACTGCTCCAGCATTATAAGGTAAACAAAGTAAAGAGCAACTAACTTTTTTTTTTTTAACTTTCTAGCCAGCGAATGTGAAATCCTGTACCGGATGGATGTAAAACTGAAAGGGAAAAATAAAATAAAATAAAATAAAAAACCATATGCCAGATGCATGACTATTTTAGTAGCTGCCAAATGTGCCTTTTATCAAAAAACATCTAATATTTTTAATAAGAAGGATAGACGAAGATAGATGATCGGGGGCTTGTTGCTGGAATTGCTTTGGAGAAATTTGTTCAAATCTACTTTGGAATAAGCCTTTTTTTGTTTGTGAAAAGCAGAAATTTTAGGTTCCAGTAGGTTTGTTCCAGTACATGTGTACATTTGCCTTTGTTTGATGGCATGGTTACTTGCCAAAATGAGTAAATGTTAAAAGCTATGTCAGTCCAGTTGTAAAAAGAAAAACCGGAGAAAGAGAAGGGGTAGACTGTAGCTGGCACATCTGATGACCTTTGTATGTAACTGTCTGTAGGTGATGTTTGTATGCTGTGTCTTCAGTGGTATCCAGATTGCGTTTAAGTGAAAATTCAATAGTGGCTGTTATCTTTTGGCATTGCGAGATATGTTCTAAAAATAAAAAAGAAAAAAGCCTTACATATCCCAGAAGTCTACACTTTTGAATATGTAAGATACACTGAAAGTCCTTGTCTGAGACTGGCTTCCTTAAGTTTAAATACTGTGTGCTTTACATTAAGGATAATCATGAGTCAGCTACAGATGGAGATTTTGCTCAGGATAGTAAAAATACTAAAAGACACAGTTGCTTGTGAGCAGAGAAACCATATAGAGTAAAGGACAAGTAAGCAAGTGTACTTACAGTAGGGGACACAAAATAGCATCTTTTAACTGTGGTGTTCTCTGCCGCAGGATTATTCATGGTAGGTGTTACTCCAGCTCTGCAGCTTTCTGTTACTGCGTCAAAGGATCTGCAGTCGATGGGTAAATACCATCTCTTTAATTTTACTGCATGAAGTTTTTAGGTAGAGCCTACATCTCGTCTCCTTGTTGAATCAGATCACAGTAAATAAAGGGACATTATGTTTAATACCTTGTATCTGGCAATAGGCAAAATATCTGCTTTCAAAGAACAGAGTGAATAAGTGAAAACCACTCGAAGTAGAAACTGCTTAATATTCACATAGCTTCCTCCATCTAATCACCCCACAAAACCAGTGGCCAAAGACGGTACTATGCATGCCACAGCTCCTCTCCTGTTTAGGCATGAGCAAGGGGCCTTAACAGCTTGGTGTAGAGTTTGGAAAAAGCAAACATGAGCAAGGGGCCTTAACAGCTTGGTGTAGAGTTTGGATCCGTTTGCAGTGGTGGTTATGGTTTGAGGAACCTGCAGCAGTTTATTGTCATTTAGACAATTATTCTGTCACCCAATGACCCCTCCCCACGTGAGAAGGGGAATTGGAAAAGAACAAGGAAACCTGAGGGTTGAAATGTAAACAGATTTAATAGAATAAGACTAAAAAATTAACATTAATAATACTAAAGAACCAGTATTGATCATGATACCAATATAAAATATACGAGGACTATATTCAGCCCATTCCATCAGCAGGGAGCTGTGCACTCCCAGCAGTGGGCAGCAAATGTGGGACACGAACACTGGGAGCACTGCGGCTTTAGGAGGAAGGGAAGGGCTCAGGGGTCCAGCACTGGGGCAAGGAGTTCTCAGGATCACAGCCATCAAGTAAGAGAAAAAAATCCCTAGCAAACTTTTCAATTTATGTTGAATGTGACGTTCATGGTATGAAATAATCCTGTTGACCAGCCTGGGTCAAGTCTCCTCCTCATCCCTGCAGCTGGCTAGCTCAAAAACACTGGGGCCTTGAAACCCACACAGCCTAGCTGGCTATAAAGTAAATATTTTCACCCATTCAAACACTTCTAAAAGTGCAGTTTTCCCTAAAAATTGGAAGAGACCTTACTGAAAACTAAAATTACTGAAAGAGAATTTAATCCTCTGTTGCTCAAACCAGGACAGTGGTTTTTCCCCTTACTGAGGAATATTTATACTTGTACTTGTATGTGACTTGTACTGAGGTGAAAGTACTCTAAGAACTTGTAGAGGAAGCCAGGATACATTGCAGCTCTAGGGAAAAAAGTAGGAGAAAATGCCAAAGTTATATAAACTTGGAAGTAGCCTCAGTTATGCTGGCTTAGAGGAATGAAGTGGTGAGAGGATATGTTTGACCAGCACTGAAAGTCAAAGTTACCCATAATCAGAGGAGAGTCTAGGGTGGCTGACTTAAGCAGGGAGAGTAGCTGTGGAGAGGTGATCTAGAAGAGTCACAGCCACAATGACAGCATGTCCTGTTCGGGGCTGTCTCGGGCACTGGCAGTTCCCCAGCAGGTGACTGATAGGCATGTTCTGCATCCATGTGATTGAAGGGGATTTGAGGAGGGAAACATCCCAGTAGATCTGCATGGGAGTAAAACTCCATTTGGGCTGTTGATTCAAAACTCTGCTGGCATACTCTAATCTCCTATATCACTGTCCTCAAGTGACACAACGCTGCGGGGAGCTACAGAGCAGTAGGACGAATGCTACACACGCTTGCAGGTGCTGTATGGCATGGGGAGGTGTGAGCACCACGGGCTGAGTTGTCCCTGTTTGTGGTGTCATTGTTTTGGACCTGCTGAGAATGTGGTAAAGGTGAGATAGTGTTGATAGTCAGAGCTGGAATTAAATTTTTTTAAAAACTTGGTATGTGACAGGCATTTATGATATATAGGAAAACGTTAAGATCTCATGCAGAGTTGGATGGTTGAAGTTACAGTGGTGTGTATGTCAGTGGAGGAGGCTTACGGGATTTTTGTGTGAAAGCTCATGTGCCTGTAACAGAAGCAGCAGCAGGAGTAAAGGGAGATGGAGGAAGGAGCTGAAGAAATGTCACAGTGAGCTACACCAACAGACAGGATCTTGACCAGAATCCTAGAGAGTGAGTCAGCCGAGTGCTGGGTAAGAGTCTTGGAACCAGGTGTGTGTAAACAGTCGTCTTGCATGCCTGTGTGTGCAGGGGAACAGCATTTTGTAAGTAATGTTGCCTCAGAAAGGGACCTGAGAAACGTGTGCTGCTTCTTTTAATGGATGCAGCCTTATGGCTGATTCAGTCAAAGGAGACAACAGTGTTATTTAAAAGCAACATTTATTTGGCACAGGAAGAAAAATAATCCAGAGCACACACGTACACTAAAGGTGAAGTTGGATCGGATCCTGCAAGAGTTTGTGTGTTTCTGTGTGGTGCTGAGCATCATTCATTCATTTTATTCACATTTGCAGATTCTGAGCAGGTACAAGGACATCTCAAATGATAAGTACAAGCCTGGAAGTACGAACTCGTACAGGATCAGAAAGAAATAACCATCAGTTCTGACCATGCCTTAAATCACTAAAACAGAAGCTAAAATCCACGTGCATTTTACAAGCAAGGGTCTGCCACTTTGGAAGGGTTTCCTCACCCAGGAGATGTTAGCAGGTAGGTTTTCCCCTTGTCCTGTTTCTGTCCTGGCATCTGCCTGTCAGGTGTGAGGAGCAAGTTCATTTTATGAAGAAGTGTCATTACATATGAGACCAAAACCACAAGCATCAGAGCCCTTGAGAGCATCATTGCATTACAGTGGAAACTCGTCCATATTGATATAACTCTGGTTCCATGGACAAATAAGTCTGTCTATGGCTGATTCCTTTGCAGAACAAACAGGCTTTGATGATGCTTCAGTTACAAGTATCTGGCTCTTCATACATATTTCTATGCTGGCCCTGCACTGTCTGACTGAAAGCTGCAAAGTCCTAGGAAGGGTCTTTGTGATGCAGTGGCTGGTCAGCATGGAGCAGCCCTGACTGGGAAGGGCCAGGGAATTTGTAATTTAATGAGGAGGGAGAGGAAAGAGACGGAAGTTTTTTTGTCATTAAAAACCGTAGATTAAAAAAAAAAAACAATCTTCCCAGAATAGTTTCTAAAAGCTGGGGGTGAGGGGAAGGATGATACTTTTTCCCTCTTTGTAAGGAGTAGTGGATTTTTGGGTCCAGTAAAATCTATGGGGCAGGCGTCAGCTAAAACATTTTGATCTCTGGGGTTTTGCTTGGTCACTTTCTTGAAATGTTGGGAAAACTGTGATTGAGATAAAGGATGGATTTTGTCTGCCTTAGGTTGGATGACCCTTTTCACACACATCTCTTTGCCTCCACCAGAGGAGGAAAAGCAGATGGTAGGTGCAGGTCAGTCAACATTATGGGAGAGCTATAGGCCCTGCGTCTGCAGTGGGTGCTCGCCGCTGCAGCCAAGGACGCCTGCTCTAGGCCCTTCCTGTACCGTTGCTGCTGCCAGGAGAGCCATGCAGCATGATGGGCGCTCTTCTCTTGGCACCAGATTCAGTCGCCCTTGCAGTGGTGTTGGAGTCCCAAGCCCCTAACCTCACAGCCTGGCGTATTTCCCCAGAGACATTGCTGTTGGTCCTCCAGAGGCAGTTCACAACCTCTTCAGGTGAAACTGTTCTTTGTGACAGACGAGTGTCCCAACCCTGCTAAAACAGGTGATAAAACCACATTACCTCCTGAAACTGCCCTCAGCGTGCCCCAAGTTCAGCTGACACCACAACCTGTACCATCCTGTACCGAGGATGCTCTTGCTGCTGGGGTGTGACGTGGTTATCGCACCAGAGGGCTATATTTCTCTCCATACTTTATTTTTAACAAAAGCTGTAGTCTTCTGCAGAGAACAGTGTTACTGAGGGTTTGTCATGTCGAGATCTGAGGAGGATGTGTCTGGCATTGTTGCGGGAGGAAGAGTATCCTTCGCACAAGAAGGCGGGCTTGTGACTTTAAACATGGGGCATCGTCAACTTTCCTGCCCTGGTGCCTTAATTTTAGCTAGAACCACTCCAAAGCAGGATGCTGCACATGACAGGGCTTGTAAGGTGGTTTCAGGCCAAAGAGAGTTAGCAAAGAGTATTTCAGGTGTATTACAGACCAGGAGCCAGGACACTGGCTGACTGTGTCAGTGTCTGCATCGATCCATGGTGGGGATAGGGTGGAGAAGAGTCTCTGTCTCTTGTGGCAGGCCCTGAGCTCAGCCTGCATCACCTGCCTGGAGACACAGGCAATTCCGACAGCAGGAGCAGAGATTCATACAGCAGGAGGCAATTCAAGAAACAGCACGCCGCAGAAAAGGTGAAGGAGAATTTTGGGGACTGATGGAAGTCCAAAAGAAAGGATGCTGCTGATTAAGCAGTACAAAGCTCAGGTGCTTCAGCTGATGCTTATTAGACCTCAAACCAGCAGGGTAATGCGAGCTGGCCTCCTGGAAGACATCTTTGATGGTGTTTTTTCTTTTGGAAACTGCAGGAAAGAGGGGAATTTCAGACTTCTGGCCAGGATGCCAGGGCTGCAAAGGTAACCCCTCTGTTGTGGGTGAGCCCAAATTAGACCTGGCTTGAATTTGGAAGGTCAAAGATGTATGGCAAATCAAACAGTGTTGGGGGATGAGGGGGAGGAGAAGATAGTGGGATTCGGCCAAAGCTTTCCAAAACTCCAAGGAAAGTTAAGTCAGGCAGGGGTGAAAGCTAGCAAGTTCCTGTGCTTATTGGACCTGCTGGCTGAGCTCCACTTCAACCCTTAGCCTGGCCCTGCCCTGTGCTAGGAAGAGCAGGATGCGTTTGTAAGGCAGTTGTGACAGTCTCCTCTCCCCCACCCCTCCACCTACTGTGTTAGTCAGGGGGCATCTTGGGGCCTCGCTGTCTGTCTCCACCCTCGGGGACCTGGGGAAGCACTGTCGCGCTTAGGCTGTGGCCTGCCTTTCTTGGGGCTGCTTATTTCTTTTTGAAGAGCTTGCGGAAGGAGCTCCGGAAACCCCCCTTGGGCTCGTGCCGTGGGTTGTGGTCGCTGAAGGATGTTTGCTCATTGTCATCCTTCTGGCAGAACCTGGTGTTGTCTTCTGCATGGAGCTCCTAAAAGGGAAAAGACAATTTAACCAGCATTTGCAACCTCACATCCTTGTCCCCTTCTCTCTCTCTCTCTGTGCTAGGAGGGACCTGATGGGTGAGGAGGTGCTGGCAAGGCTGGGAGACAACAGGTGACCCAGGACTCGGCAGCACTGGTACCTCTGCAGAGTGCGTGTTGCTGGCTCTGAGGCAGTGGCAGAGGAGTAGAGGGATAAGCATTGTTAGAGGGAACTGGAGCTTTCCTTGCTAAGCCTTTTGTTTAGGGGGAGCTTACTAGCCCCTTTTGCCAACGAGGGAGCAAGACAGCATGGGGAGTTGAAAGAACTTCCCACCCTCTCCTTGCTCATGAGCTCTGTTTACCCTAGGGCAGGGAGCCTTCAGGCTTCTTGAGCTGATACGGTGTGAAAGACTCTTCTGTTGGCTCTGCTGCTGCCTGGTTTTATATCTGCGGGGCAGAAGGCTCCATTAGCACATGCACCTTGCGGTAAATGTGCCACTAAAAGATCTCTCCCCCTTTCAGAATAGTGCCGAGTTCCTCCCAGCAAGGCTCTGGACAAGGCCCTTTTATCCAGTTCTGCCCACCGCTGCCACGGTAGTCTCCTTTGCTCTGTGGGGGAGAAGGTGTCCTGCAGTTCTGGACTAGCTTCACATTTGCACCCTGCTGCAGGTCATAGCTCTGTGCAGGTGAGTGCCAAAGAGCTCACAGGCTCCTCACAGGCTGCGTCCCCATGGCTCTTCTCCCTCTGCCTAATCTCCCCTGCTCAGCCATCCACCACCTCCTTCACTCCCTAGACTTTTTTCTCTTTTCTTTCGAGGTTTTCTTGCTGCCTTTTCAGTCAGGCTGTTGGAACCTTATTCCCATCGTCATCTGCATCTACAGCCTCACCTACATCTTGCCTCATTTTAAGAGGAGGGTGTTTCTCCAGGCAGCACTGAGAGAACCAGCAAAGCACCTCACAGCACCCTTGGCCTCTTCCGCAGGAAGTGTGAAGAGCATCTTCCCACCTGACTGTGACAGCTCAAAGCTGACTCTGAACAGGTACTGCAGACTACAGAAACATTGTTCCTGTAAGACCTGGTGTCCCTGAAGGGCTAAAGTGCAGCCTGCCATGACAGTGGTTGTCTGAGAGACGCGGTTGCTGGGCTCTGGTTTATTTTTCACATGAACTTTAGTATGGCTCTACGATCCATGCAACAAACGCAGGTGAAACAAAACCCACAGACCAGATCCTTGCTGTTGTAAATGGGCTGAGTTCAGCCAAGTCATGCTGATTTACACTGGATGAGGATCTGATACTAAATCCATTGGTTTTCTTAACTTGGCACTCCTCACAGCGGGTGGAAAGGCACCTTTTTAACTGGGTGCCACCATAGCACTAAGTTCAAACAGCTTTGTGCATACTTAGTGACTCTGATCAGATACATTTACTTGTGGGGGAAGCTTAGTGACAGCTAGAGACACATGAGAGGCTAGCTTGTCTCAAGGGTGTTCTAGCTCTCACTCAGCCAGCTGCGTGCCTCAAGCCCATACTTGTCCCTGGGAAAGATGTGTGTGTGAAAAGGAGCTGTCTTGTCTCTCTCCCCTGGGCATGTACATGCAGATGAGGACTTTGAATGTGTGGACTTGAAAGCTATTTTGGCTTGTTCTGCCCTAACTGTATCTCACATCTTTCTCCTGCTGCTGCTGCTGCTTCTGCACCACCTCGTGCCTTTTTTTTTTTTTCCTCTTCCTATTTAAGCCTCCTTACTTCCAAAAAGCTCTGTTTTTCACCCGCTCCTCTCTGGGGGGGAAAGTAGCTCCTTTGGGAGCTTCGAGATGAGGCTGAGATCATGTGAGGCTGGACATTCCTCTCCTGCTTCTGCTGCAGCCGGCTCCCACTGCTGCTCCGTGTGCTGTAGAGTCTGGTGCTCACGCCCTCAGCGCTCCTCGGCAGCTCCTTCAGAGACCTGCTCAGCTGCTTGCCTTTGCTGTGGAACATCTCACGCTTATAAGTACTGCTGCTTACAGGAGTGCAGCTCTTAGGCAATGGCTGTAAGGCATGATCTGTCCTCTCTGGTTCTGATGTGAAGTTAACAGGCCTAAGGAAGCAAATGTCTAAGCTGGACTCGGAAGAGGCCGGGGAGCAATTCTCAAAGAGAGCGAGGTTTTGGAAGGCATCATCTTCATAGGGGCCTGGCAGGGTGAAAACCTCCCCAGGGTAGTCAAACTCTTCGTAGCTTGGCGCAAAGTTCCTCGCATCCTGCAGCAGCTCCACAGAGGTCCTGATGGCTCTCTCAGTGTTTCCCACTGCATCAGCTGGTGGTGCTTCATACTCCATTTCAGGGATGGATTGTAAGGGGGCTGTCAGAGCCTTGAGTTCCTGCTCTGTGAGCTGAGAGGATGCAAGGATGTTCTCTGGCCTCTCATGTTTTCTACTTTCCATTTCCCAGTCAGGGGGCTTTACAGCCTGGATGTTCTCCATCACGGTTGGCTGGGGTTTCTTCATCTGGGGCATCAAATGCCTTAAAATAAGAAACAAAACAAAACAAAAAAACACAAAACAGAAGGAAGTGGAATACCAAAGGATGACCAAGAGACGGCATGACAAGCCCCCCTCCCGCCTCACTCCCCCAGCCCGGTTCTCTTAACTTTTAAGGCCAAAAGGTATTTTCATATCTTGGAAAACAGTAACAGAGCTGTCACTAATTTAAATTGCCTGGCTGGGTTAGCAGGAGCAAACTTGCAGGGGTAGAACTGCTTATCCAGTAGCTTTGGCTGACTTTTATGCTCTACACCATGAAAGGAATAGAAACTGAGATGAGAAGCCAGCTGCTCTATCTCTCTCATTTTCAGCATTTTGTATTCATCTGCATTTTGGATTTTTACTTTTCTTCTCTTTCTATAATGTAGGGGCTGTGTCTGGCTTTCCTGTGGTCTGATTGCCTTTTCAGGTGGACAAGGTTCCCCTGGACAAGGTTTCTCTCTTGGGTAGGGTGCTCTGTCCTTAGAAGTGTGTCAGGAGTACTTGGAGGGCTCCTACCCTCCATGTGTTCCAGGTAAGTTAGCACAGAGTACTGCATTGGGTGAGGTATTAGGTGCAGGGTCTGTACCACAAGCCTTAACGACCACTAGTCAGGAAAGTCCCACTGCCATTTTCTGGGGACATAACAAATGGAGTGGGGGAACAGACATATTGTGATGTTCAAGATGTGCAGAGCTCTGCATCTGGGGCAAGATAACCCCATGCATCAGACCAGGCTGGGAGATTTGGGTTGAGCAGCAGCCCTTGTATGAACTTGGGGTTATAGCCAATGCCAACGTAAAGACAAACTGACAGCATACTCTTGTGGCAGACAAGACAAGCCCTGACCTGAGCTGTATTATGAGCTGCATGGACAGCCGAGCCTGGGGAGTTATTTTCCCCTCTTCTGTTCAGTGCTGATGAGGCCCCACCTGGACCCATGCTGGGTCCTCAGTTCAGGATGAATGTGGGGAAGCTGGGGAGGTGCCAGCTGAGGCTACCAAGTTGGGGGCTCGGTGCATCACATCTGCGAAGGCAGGGAGATTGGCTTGGGTAGTCTGGTGAGAAGGAGGCTAGAGATTGACCTAATAACACTACCACTTGAGGGGAGCTCAGAATGATGAAGCCAAGCTCTTCTTGTTAGTGTCAAATGATGTAAGGAGGCACAACAGCCACAAATTGCTGGCACAAGAAAGAAGGCAAGTCTAACGTGCTTCTCTGATCATCATCTCAGTTGGTGCCTATCAGTAGGCTAGAAATGGCCAAAGATTTTGCTGGGTGCTAACAGCAGCCCTGTCTTTCTTGAATGAGTCTTGTGTCTTTTTTGATCCATTTGTACTTAGATCTTGTGATAGTGTGCCGTGTGGAAAAGTACTTTTTTTGCTAGTCTGAGACCTTGGTCATGTTTCCTAGCTCTTGTAATGTTGACAGTGAATATTGCAGAGTGTTACTATGCATGCCATTGCCAGGCCTACACCAATAAATGACCTCCCTGGTACACTCTTAAGACAGCTAGGTAGAGCATTGACCGCCCTGGCTAGAGCTCTGAAATGTTTCCTGCTTGTAAGCTACATGGTAGTGGATAGCAGGAAGGAGCTAGCCCTTCATTTCTCTACATGTGCACAGGGAGTAGTCTTGGAAATGGCGGTCTGTAACTGCCTAGTGTCACTAGCATAGTATGGGTGAGGAGAGAGTTTTCAGCCTGCTTTGAAAGCCTTCTACTAGGACAATAGGCTTACGGGGTTGTCGTGCCAGAGGAAGGTGCTGGTGGGAATGACTGTATTGTCTCTTCAGAGTGGATCCCGCTGTCCCGGATAGATGTTGCACTGGGTGTTGGAGAAACCTCTTGGCTTGTACACTGAGAGGTGAGACCTTTGTACAGCTTCACCAGGGATGACCTGAGGGAGGAGAAATCCATCGTCGTGCTAAGAAATAAGGCAGGGAATGAGCACGAGCGTGTAGAATCACAGAAAACAGGGCTGGGAGGAACCTTAATATTCCCATTCACTTGTTCCCGCCCCAAGGAAAGACCTGTTCCACCTAGTCTGTCCCAGTCAGCAGGGCGTCCTGCTTTCTGTCCTGTTCTTAATGCCTCTCCTGATGGCAGTCCCTCCCCAGCAGTCTGCTCCAGCCCTTTACCACCCTCCATATTTGGAAGCTTTCCTTGAAGTTTGATCTTGTCCTACACCCCCAGTGAATCATCACAAGGAGCAAAGGCAACCAGATTTTGATTTTCATAAAAAGCCTTGATTTCAAGGAACTTTTCTGAACCACAACTTCAGAATCTATGTTCAGGGTCATTTCTATCACAATTCATCTCAAACAGGTTATTGTAGGCTTTCGTTACTCCCACCCCACTCCCCCAGTAAAATAAGATAACACTATTCTTTTGCAGTCTTAGCCTATGAGGGCTTCAGGCAACAGACCTGGCATTCACCAGGGCCCCGAGCTGCCAAGACAGCCCCCGTGTGTTCTCCCACTGGGGAGTAACTTTGCTGTCACTTTAAGGAATCAAATGTTCCTATGGAAAACGTGGCTGCTATGTTTAGAAGGATTAAACTGATTTTCCTGTCACTCTCAGAGTTAGACACAAGGGCCCACCCCAAATCTGACCTCAACTTGGAGGACAAATGCCGATAGTGGGCCTTCTCCAGTATTCATATGCAAAGGGCTTTGTTTTGTTTCAAGAGAGCAATGTGCCTGTTGATCTTGCCTGGACCTAAACCCCCTGTTTCCAGGCTTTCCCCGACACCTCCCTTTCCCTAGTGATAGAGAGAATGAGCTGATGTTGTGCTTACTTCTTCAGCTTTTTCCTCTTCTGTATAAGCAGGTCTTCGTTGCATTGGAAGAGGAGGCTATAGTGTGAGATGAAAACCCGGAGGCGCTGCACACACACCAGCAGCAGGTAATAGTCAGGATGCTCTTGCTCCGTGAACTTCAGGACATTCTGGGGCACAGAGGGGAGAGCAGGCTGTTTGGAGGGTGTCCTAATCCTTTCTGGGGAGAAGGTGCTATTGGGACCATGGATTAGTGCTCTGGAGTGCCCATAGCACAGTGGGAGCTCTTCTAGATGGCACCAGTTTCTCTGAATGACTTGGATGGGGCCTGCCTCCTACTGCTCCAGTGCAAATACGCAAGTAACCACTGTAATTGTAATCATGGGATGTGTGGGTGATGCACTGGTTGAGTTTAGCATTGGATGAATAAACCAATCTCTTGTTTTTATAGGGCTTGCTTTCGATGTCATTTGCCTTGTCTGAAATGATTTAGTACAATTCAGCTAACCCTCCTGTGAACCAGAACTCTTTGTATCAGCAAGCTCTATGTAGGAAAGGTTGCTGGGCCCTACAAGCCTCTAGCCCTCTCAGTCCCTCGGCTAACAGGCATGTGGACCACTCAGCAAAGAGGCCAGTTCTGTTACAGGAGTTAGGTTGGAGCTCACAGTACATGTGCCCCATCTCTGGCCTCCTGTTCTCCCAGAGCAGCAGGCAGCAGAGCTTTCAGTTTCCCGGGGGACAAAAGTTAGTTCTGTCAAGCCAAATGGATAAACTGCCAAATAGAAGCAGGCTTCAGGTGAAAGTGATGAAAATCAAGCCATTCTCATCTGGCTTTCCCTTTCAGAGGTTTTTTTTCAGAGCACCCACTGGGTTAGCCAGAAGCACTGTACCTGCACAGGCCCGAATACCAGCTCTGAGTTAAAAGTCACATGTTGTAATAAGAGTTCAACAAGACAGTTTCCATCCTGGGGCCCTACCTGTAGATGAATAAGGTATTCAGGGATTCGCTGGACTATATGGAAGAACAAAATGTAGAGATCAGACTTGATTTCTTCTTCTACCTGAAATAGAGAAAGCAACTTCAGAGTCTCTCCCACCCGTAAAACATGTCTGCTTCAGAATGGTTCTGGGGTTTAACGAGTAGTTAATGCCGTAAGTACTTATTAACAGTTCACAGGAGCACGCCAGTCAAGTGGCAGTTGTGCGTGACAGTACACTGGTCTTCATCTTGCTTCTGGAAGGGATATTTGCCACTCCGGCTACCACCAATACTAGTCCTGAGGATGAAATTCCTTAGTTTGGGGATTATCTAGGAGGGACACTCAGCCTAATTAAGTAGGGACGTATGTTTAAAACGCACTAGTTAAGTTTCACTGAAACCCCAGATAGACACTGTTGTTCAGAATGAAGTTCGCAGTTTAGGCCTGAATGAATTGAACAAAATGAGATTTACTTCTAAATTAAAATGTCTTGGAAGCAAGATAGTGTGGTTTAATTACTGCACTTTAAAACTACCTTTATATTTAACTTTCTTAGTTTAAACCAAGAATCAAGGATGTGAGACTAAATACCTGAAGCTGAACAGTAGAGACTGTTTTCTCTCTAAAGCACTTACAGCCTTGCTCTTGTCTCCCTGTTTGGACGAGTCCTTCATTTTCCAGGAGACACTGTTTGCCTGGGACAGGTCTGGATAGCATGTGCATAGGCAAGCTTTCTGGGAGGTTTGATCTGAGACATTATTTCATGTCACAGGAGAAATATAGCTTGGGATACATACAGTGATGAACATGTTAAATCTGCCTTTTGTAGGTGTGCATCAGCTGTGGCAAAGTTTAGGAAAACTGGCATTTGGTAACAGAACAAGTGGATTGGCAGAGAAGAGTCCTATCATGGGCAGGTGTAACAGGAAGAGATCCAGGCTTGCATGTTGCCATTATGTGTCTGTGAAGCAAGCAGGAAGTTTACCTCCTTCAGGATCACCACGTGGATCAGAGAGATGCATTCTGGCAGGTCCCTCAGGTAAGCAACATAGTAGTCCAGAAAATTATTCTTACAAATGGAAAAAAAGAAAAGAACAAAGAAACTTAAGAGAGATTTTTGGTCATGGAGCCAGACAGAATGAGAAACTGTTGATTCTCCACCATCGCTCCTGGGAGCTCATTGGTGCAGCAGAGCTGCTAACTGTGTGAAGCCTTCAGGGCTTGGGACTTCATAGAATCACGGAATGGTTTAGGTTGGAAGCGACCTTAAAGATCATCTAGTTCCAGCCTCCTGCCCTGGGCAGGGACCCCTCCCACCAGACCAGGTTGCTCAAAGCCCCATCCAGCCTGGCCTTGAACACCTCCAGGGATGGGCATCCACAACTTCTCTGGGCAACCTGGGCCAGTGTCTCACCACCCTCATAGTGAAAAATTCCTTCCTGATATCTAACCTAAATCTCCCCTCTTCCAGTTTGAAGCCATTACCCTTCCTCCTACCACTACATGCCCTTGTAAAAAGTCCCTCTCCAGCTTTCTTGTAGGCCCCCTTCAGATACTGGAAAGCTGCTATGGAGTCTCCCTGGAGCCTTCTCTTCTCCAGGCTGAACAACCCCAACTCTCTCAGCCTGTCTTCTCAAGAAAGACTGTTTAATAAAATGTGTTCAGCTGTTAAGCACAGTACATAAAGCTTTATAGCAGATGGGAGGCGTAGAGAGGCTGGGGAGGAAGAAGCTTTTCTTATTTAAGACTCTTAAAATTGATAAAGCATATGATGAGTTTTTACACATCCTCCTAGGAGAGGTCCCACTGCTCGCTGGTGTTGGGCAGACCTTCACCCTGAGAAGGTGCTGTTTTAGTTGGGGCTACAAACCATATAGGATAAGACACCTGCCCACCCACCTGTCATAACTCTGAGCAAAGTGTGTTGGGGAAGAGGAGCATAAAAACCACACCCTTTTCACGCCCTCACTGTGAATACAGACATCCAAGCTGTCAAGGCTCATGTGTGGCTCCTGCAACTAAGTTTACATCCTGTGCATTTATTATAGGGCTTGTGCTATATGGCTGCCTGCCCCCAGGTGGGTCTGGCATGTGGGCTCCCTGACCAACCAAGTACTACAACAAAGGGGTTACCATGCACCAGGACTCTGCTCAAAGGAGGCTGGCTGAAAGGCCTTACCATAGCCACAGCTTCACAGCACAGCCCCTCTGCTGCAAGGTATCTCAGCCCACCTGTGAGCCATCAGCACAAACATCATGAATCACAGCAGAAGAGTCTAGAGAGGTCTGTAACATACCTCGTCGTTCGTTAATTTCAGGAAGATGTCTCCTAGGATCCCTTGTCGTGGCCAGCTCAGGACTCGCTCCTGTAGAGCGTGAAGTAAATCGACATGCTGCTGGACCAGGTACCGCAGAGAGTTGGGGAAGAAACTGAAGGGAGATGGTAATCAGACTGGTTACACAGAGCAGAAACTCAGCCCTAAGCATGTACTGCTGAAGTGGGCATTCATGGGTGGTCAGCACAGGCTTGCTTTAAATGCAGGTAAATCGTTTTATGCTGATTTAATCCAGAATCAGAGTGAAGATGTCAAATATTGAAATATTTTGGCAGATGGAAAGGTCTCAGGGAAAAAGAGTAAAAATAAAAACTCACTTTGTACTATCATGCTTTAGTTTGAACTGTGCGCCGTGTAACTGCTTAAATGAGCCCACATCAACCCATAGACCACATGTCCCACACTGGACTTCTGTCAAGTGACTCTGTGGATCTGGGACTCCCTAGGGACAGTGGAAAGGGCCAAAAAAGAGAAAGATAGCAAGGACTGGACTCCTCAAATGTGCTTAGAGGCTGGGAACTCCCAGGCCAAAGCTGAGTGAATGGGGAGAGCTGTAGGAGCTATCCCATCCTGGGATCTAAGACAGCTGCCACAGGGGATGGCCTTTGCAAAGGGCTGGGTGTAACTGCTAACCTGAGTCAGTCCCACTGGTCTTGTATCTGTGTGTAAATACGTGTATCTGTATATATCGATACCTGATGGATGGCAGCCACTAGCCCAAGGCTTATGCCCACAGCAGCTTCTAGAGCTGGAGCTGTGGACTGGGAGAAGCAGGCAGTGAATGCATAAAGCTTTGTTCCCTCACAGGCAGGAGGCATGCGAAAGAAGAATAGGAGACTGATGGGACTCAGAAGGAGACTGAAGTGAAGTACCAGCGAAATGGTTTGGGATGCAAGGTGACAAGATGCAAGGACAAGTAGGAAAGTCTTTAACTAATGCAAAAACCTTCCAGTGCCTTCAATTTTCAACTAGTAATAAGCTCTAAGTGTTCAAAGATCTCTGTGTGGATGAAAGAAAAGTGGGAGAGAGGGTGATGCAGAAAGAATATTGACTGGAGAAAACTCCACAAAAGAGAGAGCACGCTAAATCAATTACCTTCTCTCTTTGGTGCTTCTTTTCACATCTGGCCCTTGCAACGTTGCCTTGATCTTCAGGATTAGGGAAAGGTTGATGACATATTTCCTTTCTGACTCCAGCAGCTCCAAAGCAATGTTCTGCCTTTTGGCTTCCAGAAGATAATGGTTAAGTTTAAAAATAGGGAAATGCTGACCTCAAGGACAGCCTCATGTTAGACTGGTGATCTGACATTAAATCATGAAAGGAGAAACTGTTGAAAAGTGACACCAATATCTTGTCTTTGTGTGTCTACTTTCCCCAAAATATAAAATTCTAGCCTGATGTTACAGCATGCCCCAGACATGACTGCAGCCACAGTTTGCTAAGAAAGCTCCAAAGCAAATATGTTTTTCCCTATGAATACCATTTTTTTTCTTAGAATAACAAAACAAGCAATGAAAGGCAAAACAACTCATACCAAGGATTCACATCCAGTTTCCTGCAGAATGAGAAGTATTTTTCACCCAATTAAGCAACTACACTGTCACAATCCCATCAGTACTCTGAACTGCCAGGTCTTGGAAAGGAGAATGCATGTCCTGGGTGCAGAGCGATTCTGTCAGTGCCACAGACCAGCAAATACAAAGGCCAGAAGTCTTGGATACTGAGGCCCCAAGACGTTCCCCCCTAACAGGAGAAACTGGCTTGTGTGTCTCCCTCTGTAGAAGCTGATTACCGCCCAGCTCACACCAGATGTGAATGCAGCTTTGAGCCTCTCTAGCCAGTTTCCCACTCTGTTCTTACCAGCCAAAGAGGGCTCACATATAATGTTGTCTGCTGAGCTGTATCTGCTTTGGCCCATGTCCTTCCCTCTCTCTGGTTGCTCTTTGGAAATGTATTCATCTCCCCAGTCCTTGGTGTCTTTGGGCTGCTTCCACACTGTTGACGGCAGATGCGCTTTCGACTGCCCCTCTGTTGTCAAGGGAGGCTTGAGGCTGTCATCTGTCTCTATGGCTGCTCCTGCAATGACAAACAGCTATATGGATCTTGATGTCTCAGTTGACAGGTTATGCTGCCTGCTGCAGCAGGCAGCTAAGCATTATCATCCATTTGAAGTACTGGAAGGAGAGCTTGAAACTTTCTCTGTGCTTCACGAGGGCTGTAGCCTTGTAGTGTTAATTTACAAACAGAAGTACAGTTGGCCAGCACTTTGGCAGAACAAAGTTTGTGGTCTTCCAGCATTTATTTTCAGGCCAAATAAGGTCCTAAATTAGGTGCACATTAGGAAAGAAAAAACATATTCCAAGTATGGCTGCACTTCAGGGTTTTGGGACACTTCAGGACTCGGTAATATAACACTTACTGGCAAGTATTATAGAAACAAAGTACTATTATAATTCGGATTTAAATGCCATTCTCAATGGATGTAAACTGTCATGGCTTTTGAAATTTTTGTTAGTGTGATGTGATTATACACAGCAGCAGGACTGATAGTCTGAGGCTATCAAATCACAGAGAAGGCAGGAGAGGGTGCAGGTGCATTAGAGCCATTGGGGAGGAATTGCTTTAATGCAAATACTTTGAGTTGCAATGAACCATTTTCTGTAGTTTATGTTCTCTCTTTTTTTTAAGTGGACTCAAGCAAAAAAGCCATCCAGAACAATGAGAGCTTCTAGTGAACAGTGCAAACATCTAATGGTTGTTCTCATGTGTCCTTTTGCAGTCCAGGATCCTTAGTGTCCCCTTACTATACCCTTCTCTTACTTACGACCAATTTTTATTTTTGCCAGAAAAACCCTTCTATTACTATTCAGACATGTCTACAAGGAATGTGGAAACTGGTGGGCAGATAAACAGCTCACCAGTTCTACTGGTGTGTAGTCACTGCAAAGACCATCTCTTCCCAAGTGGCAAAACGGTGCTCTCATTATTCTTTGCCACATCAGTAAGCCTCAATTCTTCCTTTCTGCAAAGGCACTTAGAACCTGTGAAAGCAGCAGCAGGAAGACTGTCAAGGATCAATCCTTTGGCACATCAGGGACACAGGTTTGCCCTCATGTCTCAACTGCAAGTATGAAAATGGAGTTACATGGCAAAGTGAAAGACATTCCTGTGAAATGCGTTCCCTGAAAGCATTTCTTCAGTGCAGTGAAGCAAGCACTCTAATTGAATCATTGTCCTACTGGTTTTTTGACAGTTCGATATCTTCCTACCTGGACCTGCTACGACTTTCACACTTCCTTCTCCCATTGGCATGATCCTGGTGTCAGACACTGTTGAAGAACAAAGGGAAACTTTACAAGAGAAGACAGCAGGCTTCTGCTGCCAAGCCCCATCAGTATGGTTAGGTCTTCCAATTAGGAGGATCAGTATGGTTAGATACATCCTCCTTTCACATTTTTGCTACGGAAACATCCCTGTTAGATCCCCACTAAGGAGCATCGTTACTGTTGTGGCTCTTGTTGTGGTCGTTGTTGCAGTAGCAGCTGCAGGCAGGCTAATGTGGGGGTCCCTGTTGTGCTTGGTGCTGTATGGCTGCAGTGGAAGTCTTGGCTTGTCCTTGCTCGGTAGGTGCACGTTGGGTAGAAGGCACCCAAGCAAGAAAAACGAGAGGATGGAGGCCTGACACAGAGACACAGCTGCCATTTCGGGTGGAAAGCAGCTTATTGAAGAGTGGAGGGGTGAGATGACTGGAAAGAAAGGGGCAGTGGGAGAAGTGGGTGAGAGAGCTGGATGTGCAAGAGGGATGTGAGGGAGAGGGCTAACATACCACCTCAGAGCAGGGCCATGACTGGATGGATTCTGAGCAGAACAGAGTAGAAAACAGCATATGGTTCTCATCCAGTCTCTGCCCCTGATGACATTTTAAATGTATATGGTTTTAGTGTTTTCCTATCGGAACAGCAAGAAAGTGATAGTCCGTTTAGACCCTCAAAGTTAAATATAGAAAAAAAGGCTCTGGTCCATCACGTTTTCTTTGATTCCAACCTTCACAACTGTTTGGCTGTTGACAGTGTTTTCCTGGTCAAGGTGTAACCCTAACACCATTCGTTAGCAGCTTCTGCAGCTAACAATGGGCAGTGATTCTCCTGTCAGTGTGTATACGCAAGGAGCAGTGACACTAGTAGCCTTGTGTGTATGTGTACTGGCTCCCATGTCCCCTTGTCAAATCAACCACTGGTATAACCCCTTAATGACACCAGGTGTTCTCTGTCAGAGCAGTCCCTGTCATCCTCCTTTCTGTGCCCTGTTCCCTGACATAGAAACAAATCCACAGCTTGTAGTATTTTTAGCAGGGGTTCCTCCTTGGCTCTGTGTCTGTGCCACTAGCGTTGCAGGGAAGAAGATCCAGCCTGCTTCCCTTTCCTTGGTGGAGGCAGGCAATGGCTTTTGGGCCCATGTTCACAGAGCAGCATCTCCTGAATCCAGGCCAGCACTGAGGTTGCTATCCTGAGACACTGTGCCAACGTGCGTGCACAGACCCAGGAGCAGTGCTGCCGAGGGGAGCACCCCTCTTTTCTTTTTGTGCTGCTGCCACTTGAGGAAAACTTGGTGTCCTATTACCCTAGTGACCTTTTTCTGGATTTTTTTTTTTTCCTGAGGAAGGCATTGCGTTTGCCTGCTCTATTTCTTACCTTTTTCGTAAGTCACGTTGTGTAAAAGACTTGTAAAATCTTCATTGATCAGCACAGGTTCTGGGAGGTTAATGGATCGAAATGGGCTGCCCTGGAGAGGTGTAGGCACTGTCTGTGACCCATGATCATCTTTCTGTGCTCTTCTGTACAAACACAAAGAATGACACAGTTAGAAAGTATGAATGCTACAGGTGAAGCTCCTGCACTACAGTTGTGGCAGACACCAGTATAAGTACAAGCACAGAGTCAGAAGTAGGACAACTCCAGCAGAGACCAGGAAATGAGTTGGCTTTGATGGAGTTGGCTTTGATGCAGTTCACGAACAATGCTCTGGAAGTTAACTTCCACTGGCTACAGGAGAAGGTTATTTCAGATCTGTTCTTTTGCAGAGCATTTTTTCATCTAATTGAATGGCTTAATTAGCTAAGGGGCTAGCCTAGATCTGCAAAGTGTTTGCATCAAGGCAAGCTGTACACATCGTCAGAACTGTTCTCAGGAGGCTAATCAGGGCCAAGGTGGGTGAAGTGTCCGCTTCATCACAGCGACAGTGTGGAAACATGCTCCTGCGTGACATACTGAGAGAAGAAAGGGCTGGTGACAGGAAAACAGAGCATGAGTGTGCTATCAGGAGCCCGCTGAGTCCTGCACGCTTTGAAGGGGAAACTGCGGTGCTATTGTCTGGGTGGCGGTGGCTTAGCAATAGCTTATAATGGTGAAGGCTCCTGGCTTTCAACAGTATTCCTGCCCCAACATGTCTCTAGCAGATCTGTGTGTTTCGCCAGGTCCTGTTTTCCCTGAGAGCTGCTGGGGCTATTTTGCTGTTGGAATCCCAGTTAGGCATTGGTGGTTTTCTGCTGTATTTGCTCTACAGGGTATGTGTCTAAAAGCCTGGGGTAAACTGAAGGCTAGAGCTTCCAGTAATAATCAGGATTGATACACATGTCCAGGCAGGAAAAGATTAAGAAGTTAAGCTATAAAGACATGAACAAAACAGACACCACTGCTAATTAGCACTTCTGGAAGCCTGAAGTTCAGCCCCTTACTTAGCTTTCACTTTCCGTGATTCCCGCCGCTTCTCTTGCTGCAGCTGCTCAATTTTCTGTTGCATTTCCTCCTGCTTGGCACTGATTTCTTCAATCATTGACTTTGCATCGCTGAGCTCCTCCTGAGAAATAGGCAAAACCACAGCATTCCCAGGGTGCCCATCAGCCTTACATAACACAGCTTTGAATGTGGGTTGGTGTGCACTAGAGATGCTTCAGGGTGCTGCGGACAGTGGCTCTGTAATTAGACACGCTTCCTTTGCAAGTCCAGTGTGTGTAATACATGCCATGCACAGCACGGCAATCCTTAATTCAACTACAGGCAACTCACCCAAGCCATTGTAATGTTACATGGTTAAGGCACTGGTGGGAGATGGAGACACAGGGCTTCACCCACCACCAGTTGAAAGCACTGGGAGGGCATCTGCCTTTAATGGCATTTTGTTGAGATCCTAGTGTGATCACTCACGTGTATAAGCTTTTGCCAGTCAGGCCTTAGAGCTGCCTTTTTAGTGTCGTTTCCTAAGGAAATGAGGCCCTCCATGACATCCCTCTCAGTACGTCCTCCCTCAGCAACCCTCAGGCCATTTCATCTGACCCTTACTCGGATGTAGAGTTCTCATGGATGAAGTTCCTGCAGGTTTCGTCAAAGTGAGCAGCAGGATGGAGGGGAGAGACTCAAGAGTTTCTTGTAAATCGAAGGAGAGGGATTTTCCCCAAGCAAGGAGGTGGCGTCACTGGGACCTCAATGTTTGGGCAGTCAACATTGGCATGAGGCAGAGGGAGAGCAGCCTTTATCCCTCCTGTTGCTTGCGTAATTCCTTGTATCTGGATTTTAAAACCCCTTTTTCCCTAATAACAATGTCCTGGATAACCTTGCCTCTGGTTGTTTTTAAACCTCTGCTGTGTGCCCTTACACTTCTTGTTGTCTCCCTTGCTCATCTGGGACCATAGGGCTCCTTTTGGCCCGTGCCATCCATCTCTCCCTGTCACAGGGTCAGTAACGGACTTTTCCGGTAAGCAGCCCTCTTTAACTTCACAAGGTATTATTGACTCAGCAAAACCCCATGGGGAGAATTTACCATAAAAACAATAAAAGTTTCTCTGCCTGCCTCCTCGCAGGCAGTCATCCAGTTTCTGCATGGAGATGCTGGCTGGTTTAAAGTGTACATCAAGCCTTCTTGCTAGGCTCTCTCTCCAGTCCTTTGTCTTTATCCTCTTGGGCCGGATCAAACCAGGCAGCACTTCCTCCCAGCCGTGTGGGAATGCAACTTCAAAAGGCTTTAGGGTTTTGTGTTAATTCCCTGCTCCCCAGTGCCTTTGGTTCCTGCAGGAAATGCAGGAGACCTGACCCAGGGAGAGAGGTATGGCACGGTGGCAGCCTGTGAACAGGCCATATGCCCGTTGCACGTGCAGCCCAGAGCAAGGGTTGCTTGTACCCAGGGTAGCTTGCAGCACTGCCTCGTGGCCCGTCAAGAAGGTTAAACAGGCCAGGGCATGGGTTATGTATGTGTGGGAGTAGTTGGGGGAGACACAAAGCCAAAGGAAGCGCACCAGATACATCTGAAACAATTGCCAGCTCATTTTCTTTACAAGCAGGAAAAATTGATGGAGGCAGGGGAATGCTGCTCCATGCCACCCAAGCTAACGTGGCAGGTAGGCAGCCCCCCAGCAGGTCACGCTCCTACCTTGAATGTGTTGAGGGAATTCTTCATCTCGGCCACTTTCTCTTCCATGGCACAGCGGCAGCTTTTGACCTTCTCCTCCAGGGCGTACTCGCCATGCTGGATTCGCGACAGCTCCTGCATTGCTTCTGTGAAACCCGCCTTCAACTCAGAGGCTAATGCCTGCAACTAGAGGAACCACAAACATGGTGGGTTCAGTCCCTCCTCCCAGATGCAGGTGGCTGTGTCCCCAAGGGTCACCCATGGATCAGAGTGGCATGAAGGCTGGGTGTAACCCATCCTGTAAGGTGCTGTCCTCTTTCTCCTCCTCTTGTCATGGCTGGGAGACATGGGGGGAGGTTCAGTCCCTGCTGCAGCCTCAGTACAGGGTAGGAGGTGTTTGTCTTGGGCAGTCAATGTGCCCCTTTTTAGACTCAAGAGCTTTTCCAGGCTCCCTGGCAGTTTGCAGCCTGTCAGTCTGTAGAAGGAGAGGACAGCCTGAAACATGCCAAGGTTTGCAATAACAGCAGCCAGATTATCAATTCCCAAAGCAGCTGAGCAATCAAGAACATGTCCATTTTTGAGCAAGTCCTCCTCCCCCACATGCTCATGGGGCTGGTGCTCTCAACAGACAGGTCTAACACCTCCTTGCTCTCTAAGGGCTGTGGAGAACCTCTGTCCTTGCTCAGCGAGCCCTTTCCAGGGAAGGAGGCAACTCTTTAACTCGTGATGGAGAGGGAGTGGGAAATTTTTCCCCAGCATACAGCGACACTGTGCCCACTCTCCCTGTTTTCTGTCCCTAGAGGCCCTAGCGCTGCTGGAAGAGCTCACAACCTGAGCTGGAGGCAGCCGGTTGGTAGCTGGGTGAAGCAGGAGACAGACCGGGGCGAGCCAGGCTGGCATAGCGAGCAGACAAGGCAGCTGTGGAGGGGGCAGTGAGGGGAAGCAGGCGGCTTGTGGAGGGCTAAGCGGGGACACCCTCTTCAGGGGCAGCTTGGGCTGGCGACCGAGCCCCCGCTGCTGTGAGCAGGGCGCGCGTTCTGCCTGCACAAAGCCAACGGTGAGGTCGCGGCCCAAGGCACTTCGGTACCAGTGGTTTTTACCTTTACAACAGAAATTCGGCCTAACATCTGGTTATAAACTGAGTCCAAAACTGGAGCACTGATGGTAAGAGGACAGCCACCCCGGGGAACTCAGGCGCTTGAGTCCTGTAAATGGAGCAGAGATGGCTTCCGATACCTCGGGGCAATGGCATGCACCATCCTCCTCTGATCAAGACTGGCAGCGTCTTTACAGAGGACGTCTGCCTGACATCCCCACTCCTACCCCAGTGCTAACCCCACAGTCCCCAGTCTGGTCTGGCTGGACACACGTTCCTAGAGCTGGCTGGGTAGGAGAAGCAGGACTGATGGGAGCTGGGACAGGGCAGAGGGACAGGAGGCTGAGGACATCTTCTCTCCTCAAGCAGTCAGCCTTGACTCCCCAAGCTAGCTGGAGCTCCAGACCCCTTGGTTCAACCCCTTCACCCACCCTTCCTGGCCAGGGGGGACACCTTCCTGTGACACTCCTATATGACAGGAATTGTCCCCCTGTGACCTGCAAGTGTAGCCTGAAGGGTTAGAGGGGCTGCTTGGGGCCAGGGCTGCTAGGGGAGGCAATGACCATACTGCTTCTGATACCTCAGCCTAGAGGGGTGAGCCAGGTGGTCTTAGCATCATCAGACATTCTAACATATATGCCTGGAGAAGTGGGGGGGATATAAAGTACTGCAACTGTGCAAAATGTTAATATTCCCATCCGTGCTCCCAGGTGCTTGCCACATGTGCACACTGACATCGCCAAGGCAGAGTTTCCCTGCTAGCCTGGATCAGGGCTAGGCATCGCACATTTTCCTCTAAGTGAAAAGGGGTGCTTCATGACATCCATCCCTTCCAACTGAAATACGCTATCCTATGCTATCCTTTTTAGAAAACTGCTTCAGGATGGAGATGTCGCAGCCTCAAGTCTTGGCTAGCAGTGGAGCCGTCCAGAAGCTGGCCCTGGAGATAACTGTGTTTGGGTCGAATAAGCCCAAAATGAAACGTTTCTGCCCACAAGCCTGGCCTGGCCTCCTTGGATGCTTCCAGGAAGGAGGTAAACTAGACAGATCCTTTCTGAAGGGTAGAAGGATGGGAGTTATTGCTGATTTAGAGGTTTCTGAGTAAAAAACTGCTAGGCATCAGCAATAGTGAGCATAAAGGGACCACTGCAGAGACTTTGATGTCCATGTGCACTGAAACACTCTGTGAAAGCAGAGTTCAGGCAGCCAAAAGAAAGATTTGGGCTAGAGGCTGGACTACAATATCCTCTGCATCTAAGAGCAGTCACTTGTTTTGGCGTTCACTGTTGGTCAACCTCTGCTTCTGCAGTCACAGTGCTAGCTTGGTTTCTTTGTGCATCCTTCACAGTGCTCCAGACCCCAGCCTGGGTCTGTCCTGCCCAGTACATCTCTCTTCAGCCCCATGCAGCTTGCAGTGGCTATTTCAGACACTGAAATGCATCTTACAGTCGCATTTCCCATTGTTGCTGCTTGATGGATGAAAGCAGCCAGCAACACCAATCAGCCGCATCTGCCAGGGCTTGTATGGTGGACATGAAGTGCTGAAACACTGAGAACTCCCTTCTCTGCCACCCTCAGTGCTTAGAGCATAGAAAGGAAACGCAAACAGTGTTGTGGCGCCATTGGATGCAAGTTTGATCCAAAATTGAGTGGAGTGGTACAGGATCAACACATTATCTTTGAACTCCTGCCAAGCGCAGTGTAGTGCTTGAGCTGTGGATTTTAGTTTGAGCTCATTTCTAACAACAAGCTGTAGAAAAGCATCCTTTAAATCCTATGGGCTGTTAGAACAAATGGAAG
This sequence comes from Stercorarius parasiticus, assembly GCA_013396915.1. Classification (NCBI taxonomy): domain Eukaryota; kingdom Metazoa; phylum Chordata; class Aves; order Charadriiformes; family Stercorariidae; genus Stercorarius; species Stercorarius parasiticus. Next base: position 625,214 of record VWZL01001103.1, on the reverse strand, counting down.
CCATTGAAGCATCAGCTCGTGCTTATGTCTTGCCTAAGTGATGATGCCTACAGGGCCAGAGAGACATTTCACACGTTTGTGAACCCCTGGAAAGTCAAGCCAATTCAGTGTTTCTAAAGTGCAACACATACCAAAAAAGAAAGATTTTATACTACCATGGAAACTTGGCAACAGTTTAACTGTAATGTGTTGCTCTGTCTCACCTATTCATGGGAATAAATACAGCTGAAGAGGAACACACCTTAACAGCTTAAGTTGAACTGCCTAATGCCTGGAGGATAAATAAATCTGCATGGTCACAAGAAGTCCTTAGAACATGTCAAAACAGCAGCCCAAGAACTGTTCAAAAAAAGCATTTAGGCATCTAAATAATTTGGTACGAGATACACATTTCAGCCCCCACCTGCCTTTGAAGTGTGGCCTTCAACCTGACAAAGCAATGCAGTGAGGGATCCTGCGCCATGCATCTGTAGCAGATTCTGTCTGTCCTGGGGGCCATGACTCCCATTTTACCTGCTGCCCTTGTTTGTCAGCTCTGTGTGGAAAAACCGTGCAAGTAAAATCTCTATTGAGACCAAGTAACTGCACTGTGCTCTGTGGGTAGTTCTCCATGGGGAAACGAAGGATTCTCCTCCCCTCTTTTCATGACTCTGATTAATAGGACACTGAGAAGCAGTCACTTGTGAGTCTCACTTGTCCTCCAGCCCAAGGGGCATATGAACGCTTGGTCAAAGTCCACCTGGAGAGAGGGGAGCAAGTGTTTACCAACATGGAGGGGGGAACCGTGACCATGCAGAGAAAGTAATGGTGGCTAGAGGGGAGGAGAAGGGTGAGATCAGAAGACATACAAGGAGCATTCCTCAGCCTGGTTTTGACTTTACTTTGCAAGAGTGGAGCTATTTATATATGTGTGTGTATATATATATATATAAAATGGCTGTGAAATCTCCTTCACTGAGCCTCTACTCTTGTCTCACCTGCTGTACTGTCCACAAAGGGTGGACAAGACTGATGCTGCTTCCAGGACCAGAGGCAGCAAAACTGCAGAGCCTCCCCATCCTCCCTTGGTGGGTGCCAGCAATTTGAGCCATTTGCAAAAGATAGTGAGCATCCCTGCAGCCTAAAGCTTTGTTCAGACTTTAAGGCAGCCCAGGGAAGGTGGTTATGGCCAGGAGATGGGGATGGCTTATGGAAGGAAGGGCTGGGATCAAAAGCAGAGGGCAGAGCTTGGTGAGCTGGGTTTACTGCCCTGGCTGCCACTGAAAGTATGAGAGGGAACGCTTTCTTCCACGAGTAGCTGTGTCCTCACATATCTCCCCGCAGCAGTAGCCAGGCTGTCCAGGGCTCTCTGTCTCCACAGGGATGGCTATCTGCCTCTGCTGCCCTTAGCAGCTGCCTAGGGTCCTTACACTGGAACAGTGCCTGCTCTCACGGACTTTGAGCTAAAGCATGTCAAAACCAGTAGAAAACAGGCTCATGATGAAGAAATATTACACAGGAATAATTCTGCTGTTATAAATATATCCTAGAAAAGAGCAAAAGCTTCTGTAGCCATGAAGGAGTGCTGTCTGGGCTACTTCCCCCAGCTTATCTACTGTCCATCACTTTGTACATCATCTTATGTGGCTGATCAGAAGAAGGAAGTAAACACCATGTCACCCAAAAGAGGGCTGCCTGAGGACACTGCCTGAAACCAAAGTGGCACAAAGTCCAACACTTGTCCCAAAGCCTGGATCCGATTTTTCTGAGCTGCGTGATGTGTGCTTTTACCCGGGAACAACTAATTTCTAGCACAGCTACGTTTAAGGACAGCACTTCTGCAGCCAGGCATTAGGAAGGCTTGCAATGCCTCACAGCGGGAAAGCAGCGGAGCTGTGCTGATTTACAGTGGTAGAGACCCTGGCCCTAGGAGTATATCCCCCATTTATATTCCTAGGCAAGGATGGTAGGAATAAAGGCAGAGCAGCAGGGTAAGGACAGAAAAGGATGAAGATACTTAAAGGGGGCTGCGAGCACTTATCAGCTCGTTTCACATTTGAGCAGTCTTTTTTTGGTAACTGTAGTGTCTATAGGGCCCTCGCTGAACCAAAAGGGGAAAGCCAGCTGGTAACTTTCATTTAAAGGATTCATCTTTATCCACATCTCAGATGGATTTTTCTGGAAAGCGACACGTGTGCATGGTGTTCCCATGGCTGGCTTTCCATGCGTGTTGGATCCACTGTGCTGGGCCCTTCAGTTGAAGCTCCTGCTTGGAGCTGTCTGGATGGGAAAAGAGGATGAGACAAGAGAAGCACTGACTAGTTAATGGAAAGCGGTATCTCCTCCACTTGCCGTGGTGCACTTAAAAGCAATTACATGCATTAGTGTTGCAATGGTGACAACAGAGCTCTCAAATAGTCAGGGTTTGCAGTTCAGGGTTATGTTTCTCTTTCAGGGTACAGTTCCATATTGAACGAGACCAAGGTTTAAAGCAGTCAAAACTGTTGCATTTCCTGCAGACTGGAAATGCATAGGAAGCATCACTGTGGAAACACTGAAGCTGCATCTTACAGGAAGGACGCTCCCCGGGCTGTGGTATAGACAATCTTGTTGCATCCCGTGGTGGCTACCTGCAGCAAGAATGTCAACTCAAAGAGTGGCCACAGAGCTCTGGAAGTCCTGATCACCTTGAGCTGACGTGGGCTCAAAGACAGTGTTTCCAAGCTCCTGTCGGGAGAGCCAAACAGAGACATGCAGCAAGACTCAACACTCTGGCCACCCAGCTGCTCTGGATTATCTGGCAAGAAGAGCACCCTACGGTCCGAGGAGCTGTGAGGCTGCCAGGATAACCCAGAGCCCCCCAGGAGACTTGGCCTCCTGCTGGGGAAGACACCCCAACCCCACGTCAATCAACGCATCCTGGGACAGTTCATCGGGTTTGGTGAAAGCTCATCAGAGCTCAGCCGTGAAATCTCCCTCCGGCTCAGTGAATTGACATTCTCTAATTGATGCTAATGATGCCAGCTAGTTAATTAGCTGAGCTCACAAATCACCTGTCTGAGCACAACTGGTTGTGAGCAGAAAAATTTTACTGAAGTGTCTTCTAAGATGAGGCCCAAGATGTGATATGTGTGACATTTATTCATGCAGTGTGCACATTTTTGTTGCCATGTTCCTTGTAAGTGCCTACATTTTTTCTTCCACTTAATTTAGCTTTTTAACTACTGTTTATCTATTGGTAACTCTTTAAACTCTTGGAGTTATATAGGGCATTTTGCTCATCTTTACCTGGGAAATCTGTGTTGCGGGGGTACTCACGGGCACACTTTCAGTCTCTCCTGTGGGAATAAAGAACTTCAGTCAATTAAAATGACTTATTATGGTTGCTATAAATAACTGGAACAGAGTGTTTGAAGTCCCTCTTGAGGTACAAATCAGTTTTAAAGGACTCAAGTCACACTTCAGGAGGTGTGAACACCATATTGTTTGTAAAATAAACTGCTATTATAAAACAGGAATGGCTCACCTAAATCAGATGTTAAATTCACCTCATTTGTTGTGCTGTGTCTGTCCAAAGCTGATCCATGCGAAAAGGTGAGAAACCGTGTATGTACAATTAGGACTAAATTGCCCCCTGTGAAGTTCAGTTCTGTGTACCAGCCTTAAGTAACAGGTTTTCTCCCCTAAAGCATTACTGATCCTTCTCGTTTCCGAAATTGTGAATTTTATCCTCTACTATATTTGTACATATTTCTATTCTCTCCACAAAAGGCTGATCTGCTCTGTATATTTTAAGCCCTAAATTATATTTTGTCACAGTGCATTCAAAGCAGTAATCAGGTCTTTTGTAACGCCAAGAAAACACATCTTTTTATAAGTTTTAAATTCCTTATTTTTTGTGGCATTGTCATCCCATCTGATCTTGTACAATGGAGCTACACTTAACATTTCTGAAACAGACTTAGCTGATGGAAGAGCTTATATCTATTTTGCAGAAGTGTTTTGGACACTGTAGAGCCGTTATCTCTAGGCATTGATGGGTTCTTAATTGAAACCAAAAAGTCCATATTTATTATTTCCTTTTCTAACATGGTCTCTTCTGTGCAGAAACCTTCAGTGATCCAAGAGAAATTATCGCTGGCTGTGCCGCCATTGCACTTTGAGGGAATCGCAGTCCAATGGCCATCAGTTCCCATGTTATTCCCTATGTCAGGCTCCCTGGCTGGCCTTCACTCCCAGAAAACACCACGCCACCCAGTTCCTCATCTGGATTGCCTCCCCTTGCCAACGTCACTTCATGAGGTGAGTTTTCTCTTGCTTCCAAGAATTTGCTTCACCCATCTCTGCTGTCAGTCACAGACATGACCAGTGACCCCATGCCCAATTCTAGGGGCAGCCAAGCTCCCTCTTTCCATGCTGGCTGCAGATGCCCAGTACCTTACCCACCTGGGCCTCTAAGACCACAGAAATTCAGTCCTGCAGAGGCTTGAAAAGGTAGCCAGTGCTATGCAGTCAGCAAGTGCATGAAGTGGAAAGCTAAAGCCTGGAAGTCAGAGCTTTTACAAGGCACAGCTACGTTCCGATTTCTTTACCCCTGAGGGGGAATATGGGTTACTGCCAAGGGCACCTATGAATTGGCCCTGTTCTGGTCTCTAGGCTTTGTCCTAATTCAGAGGAATGTGAGCAAATTCCCCAGCGACTTGCAGAAGTGAGAGGCAGAGGAGGAAAGGCCGTGTGCCCCTCTCTGCCCATGTGCCGCCTTCTCCCCGTGCTGGCTGGTCTTGCAGCCGTCGGGTTGGGTAGCAGGGTCAGACACTGACCCTCCCGGGAATATCCTCCAAGGTTCCTCCTGGGGAACACAAGGGGCAGCAGGCTGATTGGGAGAAGTAACCATGACCCCAAACAGCCAGCTGTTTGGGGTCAAAACTCATCAGCCAGCCCACACGAAGTCCCGGGTTTCATCTTGTAAATGACAGGTTGTTTTCATTTTCAGCTTTGGCCCTTCTGGGTCTTTTTTTTTTTTTAATTTTCTCTGCAACCCCACAAACTAGAAACCAACTTTTGGCCTAAGGTGAATGATGAAGCTTTCTCATGATGCCTGGAGTTGAGGCTTAAGAGGGCAGCCAGTGTGTACTGTGATCCTCCTGAATCAAGAAAACCGAGGTCCATGTCTGGTCTGATGTAAATGTTACTGTTGGACTCTAACTGTGGGAAGGTAATGACTGACCCAAAAAGAGCAAGAGGACGTGTCATAATTAAAAGCACAGTACAAAGCAGATGCTGGGAGGACAGGGAGATGCCGTTTTTGCAAAGTGGTGGACATACTGAATGCTGAGCTTTGTGAAGGGCTAGAGGTGTCAGGTAGGAGCGCAGTACAGCAAGGAAGAGCCGTGGTCTCTCTTCACATTTTCTTTGGGTGTTTTTCAATCTGATATATAACATAGAGGGCGCAACCCAAGCCCTGCAGAAGTCTGTAGGGATCTTTGATTTGGATATGGATCAGTCTGTCAGGTCCTTGGACACACTCAAAGTGGGGAACTGCTCCTGAGCAAGACCAGAAGATGGGAGAGGATCCATGCTACTGTGGTTTTACCTCCTACCTTTGTCATGAGCAGAAGCACTGTGTGCACGTACCCACTCAAAACCCAGATCGTTTCTATAGTCACTGCTAAGAGCTGGAGTAGAGGAGGCTCCTCACAGTTGCACTGTGGGAAGCAAGGGGCTTTGTGGTTATCTCCCAGTTTCTGCAGTGAACATCTGCAGCCCGTGGGGGCATACCAATTAATTGGAAAAAATCCCTGAGTTAATTTCCTTTTCAGTCTGCTGTAGTGCAGGGGCCTAGGTACACAGACCTAATTTACTCAAATTAGAATAATAGTAATAGAGAAATTAACTCTTCCGTTACCTATGCCATGAATGAATGTTGGCACCACCAAGCATCTTTTAAGAGAGAAGAAGATGGTCCAGGCTCTCTTCTAAGCTGACAGTTACGGGCAGTCCTAAAGCTGCTCCACCTGCTCTTCATAGTTTCAAGAGTTGGTGACACAATCACCTCTGAGGTGGCGGAGCACAATGCTGCCAGGAGTTTGGAGTGGAAAGCAAGTACCACCAGTTCCTCTGCAAAAAGACCTAAAGCTGGTAACCGCCAAAACCCTGGACCTGAAACCCCTGAGCTTTGCAGACTTTCTAGAAGCGCTGCTGACTGTAGCAGGACTGGATGCATGCAAGCAGTGTGGCCTGGATACATCCTGGTGCTTGCAAGACTGGGACTGGTGCAGAAGTCTGGGTTGTGGCACTGACATGAACAAGAACCCCTTGCGAGGGAGAGAAGCATATCCTCATCACAGTGCCCTCGTGTAAGACACAGCATTTGACACCTAGAAAGTCTCTGAATATCCCAAGGCAGATGTGGGTCTGAGGCAAGAGAGGGGAATTGCTTCCCACGTTGGACGTTACATATGCCACAGGATTATTTTCCAGAGGGGAGAGGGAGGCATTTCTAAAATAAGAGATAAAAACTTCAAACCCCAGATATTTCTATGAAACTGAAAGAAAAGACCACTTGCCCACAGCTGCCATGGCTAAGAGATGCTCTTGGGAGCCTGGCTGGTGGCTGCCAACAGACAGGTCATATGGAGCAAGTTTCTTCCTCGCTGTCTTTCATGCTATCAAGAAGTGAAATAAGAGGATGCTTTACCTTCTTGTTTGTTTGAGTCCATGGCTGCTATAGGGTGTGCGTCCTCGCAGGGACTTCCTGTCCTCACTCTGGAGGGTTCTGGCTGGTCACTGGGAACATCCCGTGTCTTAGAGCTGCCCACATGTGAGCCCTGCGATGGGTCAGCTGGTCTGAACCCTGAGTGCAGAAAGATGCAGAAAGGGTTTATTGAGCAGAGATGCTCAGGGTTCAGAAAACAGAGGGAGGAGGAGGGGTTTGAGAGGGAATGAGGCATCCTAAAGGTTCGTTTGGGTTCACAGTGCCTCCACAAGCAGAGCGGGCACCTGTACAGACACTTCCCTCCCAGCCATTTGCACTTACGCAGATGGATGATTAAGAGGTACTATGCAATCCCACAGAGACTATTTGCTCAATAAGATGCTTCTTGTTTGAACACAGAAGCAAAAGGAGAGAAGCGAAAGGAGATGTATTTTGAACAGCACATGAACATCTTGCATGGGCGCTCTGCATCAAAGAACCATCTTTTCGCTATGCAACTAATCACCCGAAATGTCCTCCAAACTTGTGTTTGGGCCACAGAGATGTTACCTTCACAATGTTGCTGCACAGTCCTGCTGGCACTTTTGGAGGCACTTTTACTGCCACGCCTGCTTTCTCTGTCAGTTGTCTCCCTGACTTTTGGAGGCATGAGAATGCTGCAAGGCACCTCGATGTGTAGAGCTGCAGCCTCTCTGGAAACCAAGGCCAACAAAGCTGCCCAAGTCTCTCCCTTGGTAAAGCATCTCATCAGCCTGGTAATGGGGTTAGGACCTTGGGAACAGTCTTAAGATAATGCCTGATTAGTGACGCAGGCAGAGCCCCAGAAAAATGGATCGCACCAGCTCACATTTCTCTTATCAGCATGGGCATTGCCCCACATCCAGGCTTCCTCTCCCCAGGGTTTAATTCAAGTCTGCTTTTGTCCAGCCTTACTAGGAAACTAGGTGTGATTTAGGAGTCTAGAATAACCTCCCACCTCCATTCCTGTTTGACATATATATGTCCAAGGCTGATGTGAGTTATCATTAGCTTTGCTAAGGGGATTGGAGAAGCCTGGGGTGATGTGTTTGGGGAAGCAGGCACAAAGGCACATAGCATTAAAAAGATGGCAGAGGTCCAAAAGATGCAAGAGGCCTGGGTGGCTTTAGGAAATTGCTGCAGAAGCAGTTGCTTCTGGTGCAATCAGCAGCATAGCTTGGGAGCCACACACTTTCCACCTGACAGCTTTCCAGTGTGGAACTCCCAAGGAGGAGGGTGGTGGCACCATCGGGGCTCCTGAGATGGGAGTAATGGTGGGCATTTGTGAGCTGTGGCAAAGGATGCCACTTGTGGTCAGGTTGGGAGTGGCACAGCCATCAGCATACACAACCGGCCTCATGATGAGGGTGTGATATGGACTGACAGGCTTCCAGCACAGTGCTGAAGGGACTTGGCGATTAGCGTCTTCTTGAGATTCAGGATTAATGAAAGGATAAACTTCTTATTTGTAAGAGAGCTGCTTATGAGATCTCCCAAGAAGATCCACTGTCTTCTCAGGACAGAGGATCGTTTGGTGACACGAGTGGGAAGGTGGAGGGACTTTGGATGCAGGCTTTGTACAAACAGGCTGGGAAAGCTTCTAGGTGGATGCCTGGTTACAGTGAGATAAATGTAATAGTTTATTAAATCTGTTTTCTATCAGCTGATAGTGTAATAGTTTTTGTTGTTGTTCTGAAGATTCTGCTCATGGCAGAGTTTAGGTGGGCAGGGTCCTCTGGAGTTACCTGACTGAAAGCAGGGCTAACCCCAAAGCTGGATCAGATTGCTCAGGGACACGTCTAGTCAAGGTTTGAGTATCTCCCAGGCTGGAGACTTCTCAGTTTTTCTAGGCCTGTCCCAGGGCTACATTGCTCCCATGGGCAAGAATTTTTTCCTTTTGGCCAGTCAAGGTTTCCCTTGTTGCATGTTGTGCCCATGGCAATTTATCCTTTCATTGTGTCTGTGAGAAGAGCCTGAGTGTCTAGTCTGTAACCCCTGTTAGGTCATTGCAGACGGCTGTAGGAGGCCCTCCAGCCTTCCCTTCCCTAAGCTGAACAAACCCAACTCGCTCAGCCTCTCCTCCTATGCTGTGTGCTCCAGCCCTCTTTAGCAAAAAAAAAAAAAAAAATTATTTTTCTGATAGGTATTCCAAAGAATGACAAGAATGTTTTTTGCTTCCTAAACACGTAAATACGCAGTTGTTTTTAAAGTAACTAAACTTCCCGTCTAGTAGTTTTGAGGAGAAGGTACTTAAGTTTGGGTCTCTGAGTGAAACAGACTTTTAACTTCAACTTCAATAGCAACTTGTTTAATAGCTAAGTTGTCAAACTTTGCTCCCAGTTTAGACTAGTCAATGCCATAGCGAATTCCTGAGGCTTTTGTTATTGGGCCATTGAACTGGGACCAGCTTGTCTACCACTGAGAACTGGTTTCAAAATTCAGGATTGTTTTTGCAATGTTGGGGGGAAAGGAACAAATAGGAAAGGCAAAACAGATATGAAAGAAACATAAATCTCTTCTGCAATAAACATTTTCACTGAAAACAATGAGAAGAGCTTTTTTGCTGGAAATTCATTAATTTTTTTCTTTTTAACAAAAGCATGTACATATTTTACCCATTCTGCTTTTACATTATTAATGGCTTACCATGCCAGTTATAGCAATATAACAGTATATAATTGTTAACTATTAATAATAATAATTAACAAACATCAATTAGTATGTAATTAGTTATGTTAATGTACCATTAAATACACTAACTGCATAGCCTTTCTTAAAGATTTTATAATTTTTACTATCCACTTGCTGAATTATTCTGGGAATCCATAAATCTCCAGTGAAAATGTGACATTCTGGCCTTCTCAAGGCAGGGTGACCATACCCTGCCAGTACCAAGAACATTTATTGTGGGGGCACACAAAAAGGAGAATTTCTAACCCATGCTGCTGCACAGATTTAAATGGGGGAGTCGGGGGACTGTCATGCATGAGGAGGCAATGTATGAACAGCCTGCAATGTCAGGCATCCAAGGTGTGGAAAAGCCAGAATTAAAGCCTAATTCAGTTCCACCAAGTGCTCTCTACTTCCACTCTTAGACCAGGTCCTCCTAGGCATCTGAGACTTCAAAATGCTTGTCTTTCTGTCTAGGTCCCACTTTGGCAGGTTCTCCTGCCCAGCACATCCCTGGGACTATGCCATCAGTCTCACAGACGGGGATTCAGAGAGGTGGATGCAATATGAAGGACATCTGTGGCTACCCCCCACTAACACACGTAAACCTGCAGTTCTCATGAGGAGCGATGCACCTAAAAGGAGAAGCTCACAGGATGGCATTCCCTGCCTCTGCTATGCTACAGGTGACGACATCAAGCATTTGGGGTCAAGTACAAAGAAAGAGGTTTGTCTGATATGGAGAAAAATAACCTACATGAAGTTTTAATGAGAAGCAATACTTGTAGAAGAAAGGCTCACATGAGGATATGTCATTGCCTATATTCTGTTCTCATGAGCTTTCAACTCAGGACCACATAGGGCTGGAAGGGAGCCCTTTGGCATTGTATCTTATCTCTCGGGTTGTAAAAACGCTGTGGGCTCCTGGTATCAGAAATAATTTTTCCTTATAGAGGGAACTCAAAACAATACCTATATGGGTTGGAGATTTAACTGAGGAGCTTCCACATCACGGTTATGCTGACAAGGACGATGTCAGCATAGTGTCTGTCTGTCCTCTGCAGAGCTCGGGAGTGAGGCTTTGAAACTGGGACACCAGGGATGCCACCATCCCCTCCTGCTCCAGGCACCACCAGGAGCTTTGCTACATGACCATGCTGCAAAGTAGGTTGACCTTGGTTAAGTGGGTCCAGAAAATCTTCCCTGTTCTACCAGAATTAACTGTCTTTTGTGTGTCCTCTAGCTGCAGCCTGCAACTTCCTGAGTCACCTCTTGTTTCTTTGTTATATTAAATAATTGCATTATGTTGGCTGCTTTCCAGCATTTAAGGCTCACTGCTGGACTCCACGAATATATAACATTGCCTGCCTGTCCCTGGTTCTTCTACCAAGAAGCAAAACTAGTCAGTCCTCCCTTATCACTAAAACAAAGAAAACATGCACCTCACTATGGTTTTTGCAGCAAATGCTTGTCCTCTGTTCCCCCGGCTGCCGGGTGGGGAAGCTATTAACACTGTCCTCACCAGGGACAGGGATTTCAGTCAGCCTGAGTTGGCTGAACAGTGTCTGGCTTGTTCCTAAAGGGTACAAACAGGGGTTGGAAAATAGGACTGACATTTGGCCCTAAGATTCCAGATGTGGGCTGCTTGGTCAAATCCTGCCTCTGCTGGCAGTGAACACATCACAAGCTCACAGCAAAGTCTGGGTGAGTAGGAACGCTTGTATGTCTCTAGTCTGTCTTCCTGTTCAAATCAAGGCTAACTCCAAACTAGATCAGGTTCCTCAGGGCTGTGTCCAGCTCAAGTCTGAATATTTCCCACACTGGAGCCTCCGCAGCCTATCTGGGCCCTCGCGTACCCTGGGGAAGAATATATTTCCTTACGTCCAGTCAGGGTTTCCCTCTGCTGCAGCTTGTGCGCATTGCCTTTCATCGCCTGACATGCCAGCCCACCACAGGGTAGTTTCCTCATCACCAAGGGCATGGTGGTGTTTCTCTGTAAGCTCCCCACTGGACAGGCTCAACACCCAGTCACATGAAGCCATCAGCAGATTGCCTTGGCCTGCCCATGCCCCCCCTGCTTTAGGCACAAGAAGCAGCAAAGATGTGCTTGTTTCTTCAGAGCTGAGCATTAAAACTCATTTACCATCCTGCAGCTCTCATCAAGCCAGAATGACATGTCCAGAGCAAAGCCCAGAGAATAGTTTCAGGGTGTTAAAACCACCAGATTCCTTCATCGTGGCAAATTTTCCCCTTTTGTGTCTATCTTCCCTGCGTCAGCCAGATCTGCCATGCCCAAGAACCAAAGCTGAGTGCCACCTCTGCCATTAGGGATCACCATGATTCTGGCCGCTGGTGTCCAGCAAAGAATACTGCCCTGGTGCCTTGCACGAGCAGCTGGTGCTGCACACACACAGCCCCCACCCCCCCAGAGCAGAGCAGGCAGCGTGTGACTATTAACAGAGCCCGAGCTGGCCCCCACGTCCCATGAGATCCCCAAGGGAGAAGGTGCAGATGGCTGAGGAGATCCCAGTGGATTGCCTTCTTTAGCTATGCCCCAGGCAGAGGGTTGCCACTGAGGCAGCCCAGGGGTGGGATTCCCGCACGAAGTCATGCATGAGGGAGGGAGGGGAGGCAGGTCCCATGTGTGACCATGGAGCACCCTTCCAGTGCTCCCCTCCCATGGAATGTCACAGCTGGGAGAAACAATCAACTGTGCAGAGGATCACTTGTTAAAAAGACCAACCCAATACCCCGAGCATCAGCATGCAAACAGGCAAAGTTCAGTAAAGCAGTTAAGCCTAGACTTGATGGACCACAGTTACTGTTTGCTTGGCTTTCTGTCCCATTCAGCTTCTGAAATCATGACATGGGTAACAGTGCAAGGGAATCCACATGCAGTTTTGCTGCTTCCACAGTTTTCCTAAATAAATGCTCAGGATCTTCCTGGTGACTGTCTCAATCCTGACGGCTGAGATTGCTGTCTGCTTTAAATATCCCACTTGGAGAACAACCCCCAGTCCTCTAAAGAGCAAAAAATCAGTGATTTACGCTCATCACTCTTGCACTTTGTCTCCAGCTAACTTTAATGTAGTTGTCATTCACATACTTCAATTCAGTATGAGACCTCAACTTAGCTCTTAAATGGTAAGAGCAAAAAAGGTCTTTTTAACCTGGTGTTTTAGAGACCTTACTATACATGCAGCCTCACAAGATTCTCCAGCACACTAGGAAACTAGATCTCCATATACAGTCTTAGAAGAAGAAATCACCTGGAAAGAACTGTGGGCACTGAAGATGCAAAATACTTTAAAAACCATTTTATGTGCTGCCCACCCAATATTAAATACCTACAGCTCTAGCTTTTTCCAATAATATGAAAAAACGGTATTATTAATCCCTCTCTTCATCCCATGACGAGTATACATTTTAAACTTACCTCAGGCTAGTTGAAGATCCTTCAGCACTGGCGGTTGCCAGAGTTGGGAATTAGCACTGTGCAAGAAAGGAGAGAGGGAGGAGAGCAATGGTGGCTTGACGTTTCCCAGGATGGGACTGTCACATGCTAATCACTGACTTGAAACGCAGGCATAACAAGTGCCTTCTAATTATGTAATCTTCAGGTCACATCCTTGCATCCCCCTGCAAAAATCAGGACTGTGCGCTTGGAAAAAGATGATACTGACTTTTTTTCCTTTTTAATTAGAATTGCGCGCTGCTGCGAAGGGAGGGTGAGAAGCCTTGTGAAGAGACGGGCGGAGGGGGCCGTGTGGTGAGAGCCAGGTGCTGGTGTGGGCTCTGCTACTTTGCCGAGCTCAGAGGCTCTGGAGTACCTCCTGTGGCACCCAAGCGAGGCAGCTGCAGCTGGGGACAGGGAGACGGGACGGGAAAGCTCCTCCCTGCTTTCCCTGACACTCTCAGTCTCCTACCATGCGTGGCCTCACTAGGGATACCAGGGCCAAGAGGGCTCCCCTTCTTTCATTCCAGGGCCAAGAGCAATGTTACCAAAGTAGCCAGGGCAAGGAAGCAGCGACCACTAGCACTTGTGTATTTTCTGTGCTTGTTAGTCCTGCAGGGCTTTTCAATCCAAAGGGTATCAAGAAAGCGTGAGGAGAATGCAGGTAACACAAGACCATGGGTGTCAGGAAAATGTTTGAGCCAGTCTGGTGAGCTACTCCGAAGTGTAAGAGCAAGGAGACATAAAGGAGGAAGAACAGTAACAAAAGGCAGACTGTTTTCTCCCTGAAAGACAAAGATCTGCTTCAAAGATACCCTTCAGACAGAAAACCTGAAATGTAAGACCGCACAGCCTAAATCCGTGTAATTGCTGTGCAGCACAGATAAGTGTGGTGATGTGGAGTCCTAGCAAAGGGGCTGAAAGGATAGGCTCATAGATGAACAGAAGCTCTGTGAAAGGTGCTTCTACTTCTGAAGTCAAGGACTAGGGACAGAGGACACCCTATTTCTTTTTTGGAGCTGGCTATTTCAGGAGCAAAACACAACAAAATTGAACAAAATAAAATGATAATTCTGAAGGAGTTTGCTGGAAAGTGTATTATTGGTGGGTCAAAGATACCTGTGAATTCAACAAACAGCTCAAGCTAGGAAAGATTTTTTTTTTCAATAAATAAAAAGATTTAGCTTCACAAATCTATGAACAAACCATTTCAAATAGAGATTTTCATAAAGGCAAGTTTAAGAAAAAGGGCTGAAAGGTATTATATTGCCAAATGATCCATGAGCTGCTTTGTTTCAGATGGCACGGTATGCTTCAGTCTGCTGATAATGTACTGTTTTTTCATTTTGTTAAGAAACCACAGGGCCCAAGATTTTTCCGAATCCTAGCAAAATGGGCTGAATATCTGAAGGCGCACCTGAAGGAACAGCATTTGTACATCGTTTCTGGAAACGGAGGCAAGGACAGGTATTTAATAAAACTCCATTAAATATCTGGCAACCAAAGACTCAACACACAATTTTCCCTGGCAGCACTGGTAAGTTGTGAGGGTTTTTTAAACTAGAAAGTGGGTTTTCTGCTTTGTAAAGCAAACTATTCAGATTTATAGTGTAGAGACCTTTGATGACCAAACACAAAAATAGATTTTTCATTGCATTAGACTTTCTGATGTGACTGTGGCAGTGATCAGTCTCCCCTGTGTGCTTTCCTGTCTACTTTCCTTGCCAGAGAAAAGCAGCTTTGGTACATGGCAGAGGTCTGTCCTTGAGTGGTCTGGTACAAGTTAAAATAAATAAAAAAAGAATTCCAGTCATCAACTGCTCCACTTATAAATTTCACCCCACCCAACTTCATTTCTTTAAGGTTTTCACTTAGGAGACTTCAGCTGATCAGTCTGAAAAGAAAAATAACTTAATTTTATTTACCATTGACATGCATCTTTAGGATTTATTTTTAAAAAATGCGTGAAGAAATCAATGGCTGTTGAAAACTGGTCACAGGTGTTGAGCCCAGAATGCAATCACAGAGCTGCCTTGAACCCGTGCTACTGTCCAAGCCAAGCAGCTACATTTTCATCTTCTGCTTCAGTCCCACTGCTGCTGAGCCATGAAATGTGCCATTCCACTCCACTCCATTTTCATCTATAAAGTCTCCTTCACCTTCCATCCTGTAATGATGTAAATCCAGCCTGTTGAGTATGCAGTCAGTTTGTGGCAGCAGAGTGATGTGTGCGCTACCTGTCAGAACCTTCCCAGTGTAGTGTAAGTACCTGCCTTAATTTTCTCCCACACTGTACCCTGTAAAAGTTTAGACCTACAAAGCACACAGGTTAGACAGCCAAGGAACATATTCCTTTATTTGCAAAACTGTATTTATACTAACGTCCTCCCAATGTGTAGCCTCTCCAGGAAAAACTTCATGGTCCCAGTTATGATTTGAAGTTACCAGGGATTAAGTCCTATGAAGTTTATCCTGACTTTCATTAGGGGTATTGTAAAGATGTGTCCCTTGTGATTTTCTTGCTGTAAAAATCCATCCTCTCTTACCCTCTCCCCATCCTGCTACATGCTGTTATGACAAAGTGCAAGGACTTACAGCCTCCTTCAGGAAGAAAAAAGTAACTGCCATGTTAATTCCGTCCTCATAAACCACATATTTCTGCTGATCTTTGAAAGCTGTGATCAGGCTCATCATTATACCCAAAAACTGCTATAAAGAAGAAATGTCTATGCGTCGGCATCCCTCGCAAAGGAGGGGAAAATAACTTCTAAAATCAATTACTGGAGATTTGTTTCCCTTAAAAAATGAAGCCACCTAGCAGTCGCAGCAAGTTGCTATAGTGCTGCCTATTTATGTTCTCTCATGAAAGCCGCAGTGATCTGGTGAACTGACACCTATCTCATGTAAGTAGGTGGAAACCAGCAATCCTGAAACTTGGCAAAATAGCCTGCATTGGGCTGTCAGGGAGTGGTGCATATTAGCAGTTGTAAAACAGTGTCAAAAAGGAGCAGTCTTAATTCACTGGTGAAAACGGCAGTGGCTGGCAACTCTGCTGCCGAGGGTCTATCCACATCAGCATTTTAGTTAGTTGAAATCCCAAGTTCAAATCAGAACCAGCTGCTTTTCTCTACAGATCAGCTACTAGTGGCAAGCACTGTGCTGGCCCCTTTGCAGTGGGCTATATTTTCACAGGAGAATAGAAGCATCACCCTAAGATTTTTGAGAGAAAATGCTTGTAAAGCTGCGTGTGTGATCTGTTCCTGAATGCTCTCACTGAAGTGATGAGTACTCACAGGTTTAGCCTTCGTGCAGAGTTCATGTCTGTCATCTAATATGGCAGCAAAAGACAGAAGCTCTGTAGCAGATTTTAATATGCCACTGTAATAGACATAACTTAGTGTATTCTAAAGCATTGACATAAATGTCTTTAATTTTTCCCCAAACATTTCAGTTTGTCATACAGGTTCACATTTTGTATCCAGGTACGTTCTGTAATACATATTTCATTTGGTGTCTGATCATTTAGAAATTTGAACTTTACAGCTTATGAAATCAAAACTAACAGAAAAGACTACACGACTCTTCCACGCCAAACATACTTGTTCTCATTGAATGGTCCAATGTACTTTGCTCCATTTGGAAGTGTGTAGGTTCCGGCCCCATGAAATTTGTTGTTTTTGAACTCGCCTTCATAAACTGACCCAGAAGGATGTTCTAGCCTTCCAGTACCATTCATCTGCATTTAATGAGATGATCAAGAAAATGTTAGTGTTTATGCTTACAGTGTTATTTCCTTCTATTACAATATCCTTTCAAATTGCTGCCTTTGAGTCTGCTATCATTTTCAGATATGATAATGGGGAGGAAAGTGACTCTTCTTTCAGATTTAGACAGGTTCCTGCTTCTACAAGAATTTCAGGTAAGAGCTTAGAAGTTTTTGGCCAGCCACAGTGTCCAATAAACCCCTCATCTGCTTGTGGTCTCATAGGATCTTAACAATATATGCAGCATGGGACTGCTGTTCCCAGCCCTGCAAATAACTCATCTACCCTGACAGCCTGAGGGGTTAATTAAATTTTCTGGAATTTCTTTCTGTGGATCAAGGCAGAGCAAGTCTTTCATTTGTTCATCCTAGGGCACTAAGCCATGCCTGGGGATTTAAATCTGTGCTGTAAAGCACTTCTGTGACATAATCTTAATTCTTATCATTGCACCAATATTTTTGTAAGGGACTGAAAAAAAGGCCATATTAGATCTAATAAAACTATAAGATGCAGTTTCCTAATTGCAGACCCTTATTTGTCTTGTTTCAAGAACTGTCTCCTCTCCAGCATCAACAAAATAAGCAATTTTCCTATACTTAATAATTCATCCCTGGGGAGACAGTAACCAAGGGCAGCCAAGCAATGGTGTATCTGTTGATGGCCAGAGCTCCCCGGTTTCATTGTGGGGCACATGCAGGAGGGCCATGCCTAGCCTACTGTGTGTGCACAGCCCATTCATGCAGGGCTTTCATGGTGGCTGTGCCATGCTGGGCAACACTGGTGCCACACTGCCAGAGTATTTCAGCAGGGCCTGCTGGCCAGCAACGGGCAGCGTGTTTGCAGGAGCTTCAGGAGGCAGCAGGACATCGGAAGACCCCAAATGTTTCAAGTCTTCAGTCTGGGCTGTGACAAGATTCCCAGGTGGAAGAAGAGCCTGCGGCATTGGTCTGATCCTTCTCAGGTTATGACTTTCCTTTCTGTGTCTTCTAAGGGTGGGTATAGTGGACATGCTCCATTCCAAACCCAGAGAAAGTTTAAAATGAAGGAATACTTAAAATTACCTTGTCATTTTTCCAGCTGCCGATGTACATAGTTCCGTTGGCGCTGGTGTGGACTCCATGACCATTCCTCTCGAGGGCACCCTCAGGTGTCTTTTTGCACTCCCCCTCTAGAAAATGAAAGTCGTGGAAGACAAGTATTTTCAATTCAAGACAGAGAGCATCCAATAGGCAAAAACCTATGAGATCATGCAATGCATTTCTTCTGTTGCACAGAGACTTTTCTCCAGAGCTGACTCTCCATCTTCTGTGGACAGGCTGCTCCCAGAGATGGGTCCTTGGAGCACACAAGCTCTGCTGGAGACGGCGCCTTTGGGTGCCATGCAGAGTGCGAGCCAGGAGCAGTCCTGTTACCTGTTCTTCCACCACCACTGAGCCCCACTGTGAGGGTGGTGGGGAGCTGGTATGGGGCAGAGCAGATCCCAGCGGACCATCAGGGCAGTGGCAGTGGCTGTCTGTAGGAGGAACCTGAGGAAACACCCCCATGGCAGCTTCCATGTGTCTGGGGGGGGTCTTACACAGACAAAGCAGTGTGTTATTTGAATAGTAGTCCATTTTTGCTGGTAAATTTTTTTGCTTTAAACTCCCGGGCACAGGTTGCGCAGAGGGGTTGTGGAGTCTCCATTCATGGAGATATTCAAGACCTGATGGCATGCGGTCCAGGGCAGCCATTATGGGTGACCCTGTGTGTGCAGGGGAACGGGAATCTCCAGAGGGGCCTCCCCACCTCAGATGTGCAGCTTCAGGGTTGCTTGTCGCTTATGTAACCCTCACCCTGAAACTGGTAGAGATTTCCTCTGGTTTAATCCCATACACTCAGTTTTGCAAAAGGAACTAGCACCTACCAAGATTTTCTTACCATACTTATCTTTATTTGGGAATACGAAAGACGCTTTAAAACACACAGCTTCTGTTGAGAAAGAAACAACCAGTGTCACTGTTAACAACATGTTATGGTTTGAAAAACCCACAAGAATTTATTGTCATTTAGACAATTATTCTATCACTCAGTGACCCCTCCCCACCCAGAAAGGGGAGTCAGGGAAAACAAGGAAACCTGAGGGTTGAAATATAAATAGATTTAATGGGATAAGACTAAAAAAATAACATTAATAATACTAAAGAACCAATATTGATCCCAATGCCAAGATACAATATACGAGGACTATATTCAGCCCATTCCATCAGCAGGGAGCTGTGCACTCCCAGCAGTGGGCAGCAAATGTGGGACACTGGGAGCGCTGCGGCTTTGGGAGGAAGGGAAGGGCTCAGGGGTCCAGCATTGGGGCAAGGAGTTCTCTGGACTGCCGCCATCAAGGTGGAGAGAGACTACACAGCAAACTTTCTAATTTCTATCAAATGTGATGTTCATGGTAGGAAATAATTCTGTTGTCCAGCCTGGGTCAAGTGCCCGGGTCTCTCTCCTCCTCATCCCCGCACCTGGCAAGGCTTGAAAACTCTGAGACCTTGAATCCCACATAGCCTAGCTGGCTATATAGTAAATGTTTTCACAAATTCAGACACCAGAGTCTTATAAAAGTGCAGTTTTCCCCAGCATTAGAAGAGAAATTAGTCCGTGTTGCTCAAACCAGGACACAACTTTTAGCTGAAATTCAAATATAGATACAGATATATATATTGGACGTTAGGACTGGACGTTAGGAAGAAGTTCTTCACCATGAGGGTGGTGAGACACTGGAACAGGTTCCCCAGAGAGGTGGTGGAAGCCCCATCCCTGGAGGTGTTCAAGGCCAGGCTGGATGGGGCTTTGAGCAACCTGGTCTGGTGGGAGGTGTCCCTGCCCATGGCAGGGGGTTGGAGCGAGGTGATCTTTAAGGTCCCTTTCAACCCTAACAATTCTATGATTCTATGATATATTCAAATACACAGCAGATTGACACCGCATATAATAATCAGTGTGCTGCTTGAGTGTGCGACTCTTTCAGGGGAGCCCGCAGCGCTGTCGGCGGGGCATCCTGGGAGGGGAGCGGGGATGCCGGGGAGGCAAGGAGTTTACCGCCCATGGTTGCCATGCGGAGGTGTCCGCGGTTGCTAGGGAGTCCGGCGACCCGGAAAGGGAAGACGTGTGTTTCCGGGTCAGGGGACGCTGCGCCGGGCCAGTGCGGAGCGGAGGGGTGAGAGCGGGGAGCGGAGGCACGGGNCCCGTGAAGGCAGCTAAGGGGATGGCGTCCTGACGCCGTGGGCGGGGGACAGGGAGCCTGCGGTGAGGGAGGGGCAGCGCCGGGAGAGGAGGTTTGGGGATCCCCGGCCGTGGGGTACCGGGGATGGGACACCCCGTAAGAGGCGTGTGAGGCGGGGGGGTGCTGGAGGAGTCGGCAGGGAGGCGGAGGTGTTCTGGGCCGGGGGCTCCATGCTGTGTGTTGAGGGGAAGGAGATAGACCCCGTGTGACAGCGTCCTCGGAGGCGGCTGCGAGTGTCCACGTCCGGCTGCCGTTCTCACCTTCTCAGCCGCCATCGCTTGTGCCAGGGTGCTTTGAGCGGGGTCAGCTTGTCTGTTAAATCGTGCCCTATCCTGACGGAGCTCTAGTGGGGAGAACTGCCGCAAAAAGGGAAGTTTCCTTCTTTCCAAGCCCTAAACTGTTGCTATTTCCAAGCCCTCGTTTGGGCTGTTATTCGTGCATGGCCACAGCAGTTCCTGTCCTGGCTCTGGAGGTGCCAGTGCAAAGATCCGGGAAGTAAGCTCCTGCCAGACTGTCCACAGCTGCTCCCCTGGCCCTGCAATAGCTTTCCATGTGCAGGAGCATGATGCTGGGGCACATGTTAAATGTTGAACCATTCTGTCACTGGCAACAGCTGCTTAATGCTAACGAGCTTGTGTCAGAGCTGGTAAGATCCTGCTGTGAGGAAGAGAGGAGGGCTTCTGTTTTCCAAGACAGGTCCCTAATCTCTCCCCTGCCCAGGCTCCACAGAGCGCTCAGCTGTCTGGGCAGCTCCTTGCAGAAGGGGATGGATCAGGAGCAGGTTAATGTGGAAACAAACTGTATTTTTGGCTTCAGGTCCCCTTTGACCTTTTATTCGCAGCCCTGCAAACTCCCAGGTCGAAAAGTGGCAGGGCACTGGCTGCTTTCTGCTGTGAAAGTTCTCCTGAAGGTTTGTACTTTGGGCTCCCCCATGTCCAAGAAAATTTCATCAGTGACAGAACTGGAGCTACCACAGTAGGCAGCACTGCTGGTAGGCTCATCCTTTTCCCAGAGATCCTGCAGTTTTTGGTTGAACAGTTGTAAGGAATATTTCTTTTATTTTCTAAAACCCCAGAACTTGTTTAATAGTGTTCTAGAAGAATGTGCTTTGCTTCAGGTGCCTACGAATACACTAACATACAGGTAATCAACTACAGTTGAAGTGGCTATCTTCTCTTGTCACATGGAAAACCAAATAATGTAATGTGTGCCCAGACATTTGGAATGTGCTAGATAATCTTCCTAACTAAGGGCTATTTTTTTCCCTTCCTCAGCAAGAGAACATGAGTTCAGCAGGGAGGAAAAGAGGAAAGCCCAACAGAGGTGGAGGAAGAGGGAGAGGAGGAGGAGGAAGAGGAAGAGCAGGAGGAAGAGGAGGCGGCAGCAGTGGCCATTCAAACAAGTCTCAACTTGGTGGAAATAGGAAATGTTCAAGCAAAATTTGGGACAATGGAGATGACTTTTGTCTCTTTGAGGAACCAAGGCTGGAATCCAGGTCTTTTTGTTAATTTGGAGGGGTTTGGCATAGAGATATTTGGGATACTTTGGGGCTGGTTTTGGACATCCTTGAACACACAGAACAGCGAAGGGGTGATGAAGCCATTTCAGTATGAAGCAGTTTTTACCTGTGTTTTTTGATTAACATTTTTAACTTTTTATAGCTAGGACAGTTGTTTGGGGTTTTTTAAATATTAGAACCTCTGATTTTCTTCTTTGGTCATAAAGTAATTTCAGAACGACTTTGATCAGAAAACACTAATAAACACAGGGTGTTCATTTTTGTGTATTACAAAGCTGAAGCTGGGACATGGAAAATAAGTGATTTAGACCTAATCTGGTATCCTGAATGTATTCTGACCAATCTAACTTAGAAATACGTGGTTGTACTGTAGTCTGAGAAAAGCTTTACGTAGCAAAGTGTTTATTAAATCACTTTGGATTTGACATAGGATAAAATACATATGTGCATACTTGTGTATGCACAGGTGTAGACATACACATCCTGGTCACGTAAGAATGAGCCCAACTGAATAATCCTTAGGTGATGGCCTTGTTGCATTTTGGTTTTCCTGTTTTGAACTACAGGGTTGGGTCCTAACACATCCCAATTCAGTACAGATCATTTGACCCAGGCAAATAGGTCATTGTTGTGTTCTAATTTAATTTTTAGATCAAACGCCCCTGCCAGAAGAGGAGGGCAAACGAAACAGAGACCCGAAGCGAGAATGCCTCTGCAGACCATACACATGACGTCGGAGAATCAGAGAAGAGTGAAAGAACTTCTTCAAGAGCTTCAAGCGCAGGAGCTGGCTCCTGAATCAGAGTTAGTTTAAATGGAGGCACTACTTCTAGCCCTTATGGATGAGCACGCTTTAACAGGCACACTGTTAGAAATGAAAACAGTATTCTTTTTTCCCTTAACTTTTTATTTGATCTCAAATCCTGTCATTTTGAGTCTGCTTTGGTCTTCTACAATATTAACTCTGGGAAAGGGGTATCAGAATAATTTAAATGGAGGATTTAAAACTGCAGAGGTAGAGTTTTGTGTCTACTCAACGGTATAATTTTGTTTCATTTTAGTTTGATAACTCTTTTTATCAGAGTAGCTGGTTGTGGTGAAGACGATGATGAACCTGATTACCTTGATGATGAACAGTGCTGGTCAACAGATCGGGAAGTTTCTGACGTAATACCAAGGTCGTCTGCTGAGTCATCTGAGCACAGAATTGTGGAAAGTGAAGTGTCTTCGTTTGCTGTGCACAAACTCTCCAGGTGATGCTTTTCAGTGAATAATTTGTATCCTGAAGAGGTAGATCATTAGTCTCAATACCATAAGCCCTCAGTGCTTGGATTTCCTCTTGATTCCAGGGAAGCTCTGTGTGCAGAACTGATGAGTTTATATCTCCTACAAATCAAATTAATCCTCAACTAGATTAATTTAAAATAATGTTTTTATGAAAATAGATCACTCCAGCCTTTTTTCACTTAAGTTTTCAGTTCTTTCTTCAAGACAATGAAACAGATATTGGGAAAGCTCAGGGACCATTGCTGTTATATGCGTGTTTCCTGCAGGCAGGTAATGTTTCAAAACCTTGTAAGTGCTCTTCATCCATTTTGCTCAGATATGAGCATTTATTAACTGTTTTTGCTTTATTTGAGAGTGTTTTATATGTGACAGGACTCAGCTTTTTTTTTGAAGAGTTTAATTTATGTAGTTCAACTGGGAAATCCAGTCCTGTAGCTATTATGTGCTACATTCTGAGGTGTGAGATAGTTGCGACATAAACCGATTTGTCACCTTTTAAACAACTGACTAGTTTTCACAGGCACCAAATTACTGCCTGCCACTATATTTATAATAGCATAAATATTTTGGTATGGGTTTTTTCTCCCCCAGTAATACTAATGGTATCTCATGCCATAAGTGCTTCCTTACTGTAAGCCTCATCAAGCAGATCTGTGGTTATTTTGCTTCATACAAGTCTCTGTCGCTCACTTGTTGCCATGTTGTCTCTGCTTTGTTGCAGGTATGGTTTTGACAGCGAGCGTTGTAGGACAGTACTGAGATCCTGCAATGGTAACATTGGGGCATCCTTGGAGTATTTGCTATTGCAGTGCTTTACTGACAAATATGGAGAGAAGATGCAGGTTTCTGCAACAGCTGCTGAAGCCAGTCAAGAAGAATGTTTAGAACAGAGACAAGAAGAGGCTTTTGCCCTCCAGTCAATCTATGGAGAAAAATTTGTAGAAAGAATTAAAAACCGAGTTTGGACTTTTACTTTGGAATTGGAGTACCTAGCAAACAAGTTCAGCAAATCTAAACAAAACGGTGGTTGTACTAGGGACACAGCAAAGCAGACTTCAAAGGAAATATGTAAATTTTATCTCCAGG
Organism: Stercorarius parasiticus; assembly: GCA_013396915.1. Classification (NCBI taxonomy): domain Eukaryota; kingdom Metazoa; phylum Chordata; class Aves; order Charadriiformes; family Stercorariidae; genus Stercorarius; species Stercorarius parasiticus. The sequence continues at coordinate 601,463 of VWZL01001103.1, read as the reverse complement.
GAGGCTGCAGGTTTGGTTCAAAATGCAGATTCGGACATGAGTTCCCTCCAAACCACCCACTAAAACCAGCCAGGAACCCTGTAGATGATGCTCATCTCAGAGCTAACAGTGATGGTCCTGTATATGAACTCGAAGTAAGATTTCCTGAAGAAAACAAGTATCCACTCCAGGCACCTCTTGTGGCATTTTATTCCACCGATGAGAATCTACCTCTTGCTTGTCGTTTACACATTGCTGAATTCCTCTTTGGAAAGGCCTTGATAGCTGCAGAGTCTAATGAACCAGTGGTATACACCTTAGTGACTTGCTTAGAAGATGAATCTGAAATAAGCAAGTTACTTAAAAATACTCACCACAAGTATAGTGTTCCTCCTATGTCCCTGCTGGCAGCACCTTCGGTAAAGCTACAGACAGAGAGTACATCTGGTTCAAATCGAATATTCGAAGGTACACCAAATTTCCTATTATGGTTTCTGGGCTAAGAACAGTCAAAAAAATTAAAAAAAAAAAAAAAGAAGGCAGAGCACCCAATTCAGGCATCTGTTCCAAATCTATTTCTGGAGATTAAGGTCATGTGGTGAGCCAGATCCATAATTTGTCTGTGCCTCGGGAAGTTCCTTCCATGATAAAGCTGCAGCAGAGAGGTTTTCTGCTGGCAAGAACTGAGTTAGAGGAGCACAGGCCTAATGAGTGTGGGTTGGCAGAGTGAATGATGCCTATTCCCACGCAATCAATAAAAAGCCATGAGGGATGTGATGGGAACTCAACAAAATTGACTAGAGAAGTGTGCTTGGAAGGGGAACAGGGAAGGTGTTTGCAAGCTTTGGTGCATCTGCTACTTACCAATTCAGAAACATCTTTTTTTTAAAAAGAAAATTACTTAAAATTACCAACACCTCCTCAAAATTGATTTTGTAAAGGTGGATTTAAGGCTAACTAAATGTTGCAAGTGGTTCTAGAATTTTGTTCAAGGTATTGTCCCTTTTTTTGCATGCAATTGCAACTAGGTTGATTTCACAGGGTTTCACAGAGTTCAGACTGTGTCACTTAGGGCAGGGTGACAGCAAGTCTGTGGCATAGATGGCCTTCAAGCTCTTAATTCTAAGACTGGTTTATCTAAAGCAGATTTTCTTCAAGAGAGTTTTCAAGAACGACCGCATCGCATTTTAGAGCACCTAAATAGTGACAGCCTATTTTTTTGTTACAGTAAAACAAATTATTCCATTTTTTTTTAACAGGTCCACAGAAAGACAGCTTGTTCCAGACATTGGAATTAGATCTTCCTTATGTTATAAAATACCTTGTTTAGATAAATGTAGCCTTAAAACTTTCAAGGGCTGGCTTACTGTCTGAGCAAATCCCACCTCAATTGATAGGCAGTAGGAACCAAAGTACCTGGTCCAGTTTCAGCCTTGGTTTAAAAGTACTTGGCAATGGCTTAACACTTAATGTTACAGTGTAGTTTTAATTAATTTAGGCTGGTGTTGCCATCACAGTCTTGTGCTCCGTAGAAGTGGTCGTGTGGTGAATTCGAGAGGGAAGCTGAGACACATGAAAATCATTCAGGAAGGCAAACCAGTTACCAGTCTGGTTCACCATGTGGCCACCCAGACCGTGGTGTTGCAGAGCACAGCTGGTGCAGGGATAGTGACAAATGGGTTGGAGCTGGAGAAGTTGTGGTTTGTTTGATAGGGTGAGGGGAGGTTTGCTGGTAGTGTTGAACTAAATGCATGTCAAAAACAGTCCCACGGGTCCTCAGCTCCAGTCTAACAAGGTTCTTCGTTGAGAATGCTCCTGGAACATGTGTGTCTTTTCTTCAGTGCTGATGAGCTCCTCTTCCTTAGTAACAAGAATACCTAACTGTACATTCTCTGTCTCAAGCCTCAACAGTGTCAGAGCCTCAGGAAGAAGAGGAGGTGGCAGAAGAGGAGGAGGAAAATGAGCCTGAACAAGTTGTTGTGGAGAACGAGAGTTATGTGCACCTCAAGAAAAAGCTTTCCAAAAAGTATGATGTGCAGGCAAAGTCTCTGTATAACGAAAATGTTAAAATCTGCACACAATTTCGGCTGAAAAAGGTATAATGTATAGAACAGAATATCTGTTTTCATGCTTACTTTAGAGAAACAAATATTTAAGCCACAGGCTGCTGTTTCAAATGGTTCTGTTCCACTCCAGTGGTGTTCTTACTGCCATGCTGTCTGTTTTCGTGCATCAGTCTTCTAGGCACTTCCAGTCCATGTTGTATGAAAGACAAAAGCTCCCTGCATGGCAAGAAAGAGAAACAATTCTTGATTTGCTGAAGAGCCACCAAGTTCTTGTTGTGAGCGGCATGACGGGGTAAGAGTGTGATTGCACAAACAGACTTATGTATGAATGTATGCACAGAAGGATGTGAAATATGTATCCATGTCCTGAAAACATTGGGGTCACGGTTCACCTGTGACCAGTGACAGCAGTCCTAGGTGAACTTCATGTGGAGGATGACACTAATGAAACAAAGCAAATTTTGAGTGGAATACAGTCATCTTAATTTACATGGATGGAAGGTGTTGGGTTTGTGGGTTTTTTTTAATTTATCCCTGTTTTTGTCATGCAGATGTGGGAAAACCACTCAGATTCCTCAGTTTATTTTGGATGCTTCATTGCAAGGATCTCCAAGCAGAGTTGCAAACATCATCTGCACTCAACCTCGCAGGATCTCTGCCATTTCTGTGGCTGAACGTGTAGCCAAAGAAAGAACAGAAAGGATTGGACACACTGTTGGATATCAGATCCGTCTAGAAAGTGTAAAGGTATGTATGCTTTGCTTGTTGGTTTTCATTTAGTTCTATTAAAATGTGCTTAGTGCTTTTATAGCATACAGAATCTCTGCCCTAATATCTGCCATATAGTGAGATAACCTATATTCTGTATTATATTATGAAATATATTCTATACTTTATTTCTTCTCAAGTTGCTCAGTTCACTTTACAGAATGAGAGTGCAGCACTATATCTTGTATGATGTTTCTCTTTCTGTTGAGACAGGTGAAGGAGTCTGAGAGTATGAGTAATATTTCTGTCCTCTGGAAGGCTACTGACTTCATTTCCACTTGTCTCCGTTTCCATTTGTGTCCCAAGTAGAGACTGAAGGGTACAGCTTCAGTCAGCTAGAAAGGGGGATTGAATTCAGACTGGTGTCTTGGAAGGGAAATTTTGTCTAAATTGCAGCTGATTGATTTTTCCAAGAACTATGTTGAAAAAGAGATTTACTAAGTCTTTCTAGGGACAGGGATCTGAGTTGTTTATCAGAAAGCAAAATCCACAGGAAAAACAGTTCAGACTTTTTGTTTACCCCTTGTAGCTAGCAATGCCCCTTGGTAAGAAGCAGATGCTCTTAAGTTTTAATCAGAGAAGAATTGTTCGGCCCATCTCCAGCAGGGGTTGCTTTTCCCCTTTCTGTCAAACCTGCCACTCAGCTGAAACCAAATGATTTACAGCAACTCATGTTCTCTTTGCACTGTGTTAAGCTGCACAAAGTCAACTGAATGCTTTGTCTTACTGTTCAAGTCCTCAGCTACCAGACTCTTGTACTGCACTACTGGTGTGCTGTTGAGAAGGCTGGAAGGAGATCTGACTTTGCAGGGAATCACACATGTTATTGTTGATGAAGTTCACGAAAGAACAGAAGAAAGGTAAATAATCTCTTATCCCATAAGCAAAATGAAGAAACGTAGTCAGAAGGATAAAGGTGACTAAGGTGTCAGTAACTGTAGTCAGGCTTGTTGATCCTGTGGCAGTAATGGAGGATGGTGGAAAGAGTCTGGTTTTAGGTTCTGTCTTTGGGCAGTAAGAAGTTGTGTTGCAGCAGCTTGCAAAGAAAGTCCATCTCTCTTAAATTTCTATGCCTCCAATCTGCCATCACATTGCAGTGGTGTTGATAAGAGGTTTTGAATCGGGCTGAAGGGTTAAGTAACTTCTTAACCAGGTTAAGGCTCTTATTCTTCCCTTGTTTTAGCTTTTACCGAATACTCTTAATTCTTTACGTGCCCTTTTGGGAGTTATTTCTCCTGATGCAGGCTTCAGCAGAGCACATGCAAGGGACAAGCACTCACGTTTTCTTCCAATCTACAGATTTTACTAGTTCTAGACAGTCTCATCCTATCCTGCTCCAGCCTCCTATAGTTTTGCCCCGCTTACCTGCTGATGCCAGGCAAAAGATAATGTCTGTTAGTATCTCTGTAAACTAAATGTCAAGGATCATTTCTTTGAGGTTTTCCTTGTGAAACGCAGCAGTGCAGTGGGTTTCTGGGAGGCTTTGAATGCAACTCGTTATTCTACAGCTCAGATTATATTTTAGCCTCATAAAAAGGCTTTTCTCTCTCAAGGATTCTTTTTCCTTCTCATGCAAAATCACTTCAAGCCAGTCTTCTAGGCATGCCACAAAAGCTATAAATATGTAGGGAAGAATACAGCGAGCAGGAAAGAGTGGGTAAGTTTGAATAACTCTTACAGTGAGGAAGAGGATTTATAAGAGCTTTTTGTTGCTTAAATGAATTTGCCAAGTGGTCCTGAGACTCTAGTAAGGGACAACCAAAAAGTAAGCAGGTTGCCTTCCATTAATCTACTGCATTATTAGCCTCCAGCCATTCTGACAAGCTCGTGCTACTGTGATGGTATCGCTGTGCTATTGAAAACACCAGGAAGGTGGACAGAATGGGGAGAAAAAAGAAAACTCTGAAAGTTAATACTGAAGAAATTAAAACGTATTTTTGCTTGTTTTCTTCAGTGACTTCTTGCTGCTGGTTTTGAAGGATATAATGGTTCAGAGGCCAGACCTGCGCATTATACTAATGAGTGCCACCTTGAATGCAGAGCTTTTTTCTCAATACTTTCACTCCTGTCCAATTATTAACATACCAGGTGAAAACAATTCATTTTTATTATCTTGTCACATTCATTGTTTTAGGGGTTTGTTTTCAGTGTTTCTGCTTGTATCTCAATACAAGTGCAAAGGGCTAATTTGCAAAGACGAGGATTTATACCAGAATTGTGATTCCAAGGGCTTAGAAGGAAAGACCAATGAGATGTAGGAGAGAGAAGACTTGGAAATGAAGCTTTTTTTGCGCTGTCTCTATACCAGCAGAATTTCCTTCCCCAAAACCAAAAATGACATGGTGTGCATACCGTGGTTCCCTGAGCTAGTTTCACCACAGCTGAAGACTCTTCTCTATCCTTGTGAAAAAGAAGCAGTGAGAGGATGGAGTTGGATGCATACGCATTTAGCCAAATGTGCCTTTTAAATTGCTAAGTTATTACATGGAGCACAACAGAAACACACAGCCTCGTGGATTTGTTCCCCTGTCTCAGCCCTTCTCTGACTGCGTAAGTGCATGTTACCAAACCAGGCTTGGAAAACATCCACTGTTAGTCCTAGAGAGAAATTGGATTGAAGAGTGCAGTGTAGATGAGAGCTGTGAAGACAGTGTATGACATAATAACCTGAGTGAAATGATAACCATCTTCTGTCTTTTTTCCTCTTTTCTGTGTGTTGTGTTCTCATGTTTGCTTTTAGGTCGAACATTTCCTGTGGATCAGTTTTTTCTGGAAGATGTGATTGCAATGACAAGGTACGAAGTTCCCAAACATTGTGAGATGTAGTTGGCCTTTGAGGTTGCACTGTTGACCTTGAGATGCAGTGATTCAATTCTGTGCATAAATTTAAAAATTAAATCCTCTCAGATCTCTCCCATCACCTGCAGTCTTGGAGTTCTACTAAAGCACTGACTTTAAACCATACTTCCTATACTGCAGTGGGGTCTTGGATCTCATGCCAAAACAAGCCTTTCTGTGTTAGATACCACATAAGTACTCAAGAAAAGGTGAGCTTTGCCATCAAGAGTTTGTCAGTGCTTGTGCTTTACTTGTTTCGGTGGTGGTTAGACATTGGCAAGCAGAAGAAATTTGAAGGTAGATTTCAGCACTGAAGGTGAAAAATGCAGGATACCAAATAATTCCTTTTTGTAAGCCCTTCCTTGCAGTTCAGTTAACAGATTCCTGTTAACTTTTGTAGTTACTGGGGAGTCACAGCAGCTCAGACATTCCAGATAGTATATTGATCAGCTACTGTAAATTACTTGCGGATCGTTCCTCTGAGCTGCCCACTTAGCTGTCAAGATCAAGTTTGCAGGTCTAGTCTTTTGCATCATAGTTTTTAAGAGACTAACACCCTAGTATGGAAGGAAACCTTGGCTTTGATACTGTCTACGGTTTTGCAGGCCACTATACAAAGTTCCTCTCAGATTTATGTATAAAAACTTTTGATACCCTGTCTCTGTAGCTAATATTAGAAGAAGGCTGTTAGGCTTCTTTCTGTGCCACTAAATGTTCTTCTGCTGTTCAGGTACGTTTTAGAGGACAGTAGTCCCTACAGGCGCAAGACAAAGCAAGAAAGCAAACAAAACGGAAGACACAAAAGAACTGCATTTGAAGAAGTAGAGGAGGACTTGAGACGTGCTGGCATTTTGGAAGACACCGACACAGGTGTCAGAGATTCAGATCCAGACCAAAAATTGACTCTGAAGCAGCTGCTTACACGATATAAAGGTGAGCTCCTTCTTAAAGCTAATAAATTGGCATATAACACTTGCCAGTCAATATGGTATGTTAGCATACAATATTGTATGTTTAATGCATGTATGTAATTCAGAGTTTTGTACTTGTGAAGTTAAGCAGGTCACTACTTCTAGATGAGATCAGAAACTTCCCAGCTTAAAGAAGGAAAAAAAAAAAAAAAAGAACCCATTGTTCTCTTAAACTAGAACAAACATCCTGGCTGAAAACAGTTCTTAGTGTCTGAAAATGGACAGTTTTCAGGTAGTATCTCTTTCCATCCCTTTTCAGATGCCTTGTTAATTCCACTTTCTTCTCTGTATGTGTTCTTGCTGGAGCAGCTTTACTTAAAGCACAGCATGTATCTGCCCACTTCAAGAAGGTTACCTCTCAAAGAAGACAAGCCGCCTTTGAGAAATTCAGTCACTGTATGAATGGCTTAATAAGAGAGGCAGACCTTTCCATGAACTTCACACTTTGTCATCATCAAAATCCTCCTTGTGCTTAGTCCTGAAGAGTTCCTCCCTGCACCCTTATGGTGAGCTCCTCAGTGGTATTGAGCCATTGCTCAATTGAGTGGTATTTAAGCCATTGCTTAAAAACTTCAGATTCCTGCTAGACAGTTACCATCTCAGAGGAGTAAAGGAATCTGGCTGTCTTCTTGAGTTGATGTAAGAAACATTGGAACGGAGAAGAGAGAGCTTGAGAAGGTAGTCCTGGCGGTACCTGTAAATGGCCATATAAAATCTTTCGGCTCCTCTTACTGCTCATATGTGTGCTTGTTGTCCTGCTAGTAGATGAATCTTGGTCTAGGCTTCACACGGGGCAGGTGTGAGCCCCAGTAAGGCATGAGAAAGGAAGAGCTGAAACAAAGGGAAGCATGGAAAGGGGAATGTGACGCATTGAATCACTTACGGAGCGACCTCTGTCTTGTCTAAGCCAGATGCTGTTTAAACCAAGGTGTGGTTGGTTGTACAGCTACACTGGTTCAATGCATACAGCAGATGTTTTTTACAAGAAGTAGACTTACTGTGTGTTTTATTTCTTTTTCCCCAGGAGTTAACAAGACAGCGTTGAAAACAATGTCTGTCATGGACTTGGACAAAGTTAATCTGGAATTAATTGAAGCCTTGCTGGAGTGGATAGTTGCTGGCAGACATTCATACCCTCCAGGTAATTCCATTGTCTTTGAGAGATAAACAAAAGTAGATTCATGGCAGCTGCGCGCTTATAGACAGCCCAAAGCTAATGTTTTGCATGCAAAGTTTCTGTGGTTACTGATTATTTTTGGGGGGAAAAAAAAAAAGTTGTAGATGAGTAACAGAGCCCCTGATAGACATGGGATGGGGAAGGTGAGAGAATTGTCTACTTTGGAAGTCTTTGGTGAGGGACTGTTGCAGCCTGTGTGTTTTTTGTACAATAATTGCAAAACAGAGATGGAGTTTTGACTTGGACCTTCTGCACATTGATAAACTATCGTGCTGTCCTTTTTGTTGAGTGATTTTATTTTTTTTCATCTACTTATATAGGTGCTGTGTTGATATTTTTGCCTGGTCTAGCAGAAATCAAGATGCTTTATGAGCAGCTCCAGTCTAATGCTCTTTTTAACAACAGGCACAGCAAGAGGTAAGGCAGAAAAGCTCCAAAACTATTGGTCATTACCCATAAATAAAGCGTAGCTTCCTGCACAAAGCCTGCCTTTATCTAGGGATAAATAAAGGTTATTAAATGTGTGAGACAGCTTGTGATATAAAGGTCTCGACTCCAGTCAAAGTAATTGTTTTCTAGTATCTTATTGGCTTGCTCTTTTTGTTTTTTCTCCTCAGCTCAGGAAGGTTAGTTGTCGAAGTTCTTGGAGACCGTAGTCATGAATGTTCTCCATTTTGTGCTCTGCATGATCCACTGGACTGTTGAAAACTTCACCTCAACCCTTGTTCTGTTTCAGAATGTTTGCTGAGACACATTCAGTTGCCTCTCATTTGGCCTTAGATTGTTACGTGGGGATGTAACTGAATCTCCTTGACTAAACAGTTTTTACACAGATGTCCATGGCAAGGTTAGCTGGAGTGATTTTTTCCAGTCTGGCATTATAAATGTCAGATTCTAGACTCTTCAAAGGAGACAGAATTTTTGCTCAACTCTGTTCTGAGACCTGTCCCTTCTGTAAACTTCACCACCTTATGTATATCAGAAATAATGTGTCCAGCAGGACAAGGGCAGTGATCATCCCCCAGTACTGGGCACTGGTGAGGCCCCACCTCAAATATTGTGTCCAGTTTTGGGCCCCTCACTACAAGAAAGACATTGAGGTGCTGGAGCACAAGTCTTATGAGGAGCGGCTGAGGGAGATGGAGTTGTTCAGCCTGGAGAAAAGGAGGCCGAGGGGAGACCTTATCTCTCTCTATAACTGAAAGGAGGCTGTACCGAAGTGGGAGTTTGTTTCTTCTCCCATGTAACAAGTGATAGGACAAGAGGAAATGGACTCAAGTTGTGCCAGGGGAGATTCAGATTGGAAATTGGGGAAAATGTCCTGACTGAAAGGGTTATCAAGCATTGGAAAAGGCTGCCCAGGGAAGGGGTTGAGTCACCATCTTTGGAGGTATTCAGAAGATGTGTAGATGAGGCACTTAAGGACATGGTTCAGTGGTGGACTTGGCAGTGCTAGGTTAATGGCTGGACTCAGTGATCTTAAAGGTCTTCTCCAATGTAAATGATTCTATGATTCTGTGTCTTAAAGGTAATATGGCAGAAGTTTGCTGGTTTTATAGTGCTTTGAATGGCTGTGGTCAGTGCATGGTACCAGTAGGGCAAAAGCCTGCACAGGCAGATTGTTCCCAAGAGGGGAAAGGCTGGAGATGGACTGAACATGCTGTCATATTGTCCTTTTAGGTGTGTGGTTTATCCCCTTCATTCTTCACTGTCTAGTGAAGAACAGCAGTCTGTGTTCCTCAGGCCTCCTGCAGGAGTTACCAAAATCATCATCTCTACAAACATTGCAGAAACATCTGTCACCATTGATGATGTGGTCTATGTGATTGATTCTGGAAAAATGAAAGAGAAAAGGTACTGGCATTCATTCTTAGGGGCTTTGTGATCTGGGAAACTGCTCTATGCCTTGGGCTGCATACTTTAGCTTTCCAAAGAGCTGGGAAAAACTTGAAACAACTTGATTTGCAGAAAGCTGCTCCAAGGTGGAGGAAGCCAGTCTAGACTCAGATTCAACTGCAGGGGGTGGGAATTGTGTCCATACAGAAGTTGGCAGCATCTGCCTGCTTGACCTCCAGCCTGTTCACTCTGCACTCCTGAATATAGGCCTGTTTCTTGCTCTCCTGTAGGTATGACCCAAGCAAAGGAATGGAAAGTCTGGAAGACACATTTGTGTCCAAGGCCAATGCTCTGCAGAGGAAAGGGCGAGCAGGCCGTGTAGCCTCAGGTGTTTGCTTTCATCTTTTCAGTAGCCATCACTATAACCATCAGCTTATAAAACAACAGTTACCAGAAATACAAAGAGTGCCCTTGGAGCAGCTTTGTCTAAGGTGAGCTGTTGTTCCTGTATTGCCTGAAAAAGGTGTTGATGCAGAATGTCCTTGCTCCACTGCAGGAGCACCTGGAATGCCATGGCCAAGGTGTTTAGTTTCCTCAGTGTTTTCTCACATTGTGAAACCAAGAAACTTGCTCTGGAGATCTAAGGCTCTGTTGGCTGGTTGCTTTGATCTTGCTATCACATTGCCTCCTCATCTAGACACGCCGCCCCCCCCACCCCCCTCAATTGCATCTGCCACCTATTCTCCCTGGCTGCCTTCACGTTCCTTAGCTCTCATCTGATCCTAGGAAAAAGATACGTCTCCCAGATCTCTTCTCACCAGAGAAGACAGTTGTATTCCTGTACTCCAGACCCACGGTAGATGTTCGTCCCTTTACGCTGTAAACTCTCCTGCGGTGTTTCTGTGCAGTGTAGTGCAGTAAAGCCACAACCTGCATTGAACACCACCATCATGCAAATACTAAATGAAGAGGCCCTCCTATCCCTGCTGCACACTCTGCACCCCTGTGTACAATAAGGAAACGAAACAACACTTTTTTTTTTTTTTTTACGGTAAAAACTTTATTTTAAACCCTATTGTGCTAAATAGGAATCGGTTCTTAAGGACTTAGTGAGATTGGATGAGGTACACTGCCCCCCAGCTATTTTTTCACATTGCTTCCTGACTTGAAATACGTGTTACAGGCCTCTTCTAGGGAGCGTGTTCTTAGAAGCGTGTTTTCTGTTGGTTTTTGTTTTATTTTGTATTTATAAAAGCTTGCTTTTTTGTCCTGTGTATGGAACTAAGCTGCTTTTTTTTCTTTCTTTTTTTTCTTTCTTTTTTAATTTTTTGCCCCCTTCTTAAGAATTAAGATTCTGGAGATGTTTTCTGCACAGAGTCTTCACTCTGTCTTATCACGACTAATTGAGCCCCCTAGAACTGAGTCTTTGTGGGCATCAAAGCTGCGACTGCAAGACTTAGGAGCGTTGACTCCAGACGAAAAGCTCACTCCTCTGGGATATCACTTGGCTTCGCTGCCTGTTGATGTCAGGATTGGCAAACTCATGCTGTTTGGCACCATTTTCCGCTGCCTGGATCCTGCACTAACTATAGCAGCCAGTCTGGCCTTTAAATCACCTTTTGTAAGTATTCTTAACCGTGTATCCCGCTTTGAAAGCAGTGTGTTTTCATGCAGCAGCAAAACGCTGTTGTAACTTGCAACGTACTACACTTGAGTATTTTAATTCTCCGTTTTAGTCTACTTTGTAGATATGATAATGCAGCACTCATTAAAAAAAGTCCAGTGGAAATTTATCCAGAGTGGATATCCAGTACCTAAGGGGGGGCCTATAGGAAAGGTGGGGAGGGACTCTTGATCAGGGAGTGGAGCGATAGGACGAGGGGTGACGGTTTTAAACTGAAAGAGGGGAGATTTAGATTAGAATGAGGAAGAAATGCTTTACTGTGAGGGTGGTGAGAGACTGGCCCAGGTTGCCCGGAGAAGCCGTGGCTGCCCCATCCCTGGAGGTGTTCAAGGCCAGGCTGGATGGGGCTTTGAGCAGCCTGGTCTAGTGGGAGGTGTCCCTGCCCATGGCAGAGGGGTGGGAACTAGATGATCTTTAAGGACCCTTCTAACCCAAACCATTCTGTGATTCTGTCATTCTATGATTAGTTTTAATTTGAGCTAAGAAGTACAGTCAGTCCATTTTGTCCAAACTTGGTGTAAAAACTGAAAATGAATGGTAGCATGAGAAGCAGTTACAAATAATTACGAAACAGCAATAACGATGAAGTTGACGTGTCTGAGCTGTGAATGCAGGGTTCAGTTTGGATCTTGGTTTGTGTTGTTCGCTTCCACTTTGGCTTTTTGAATCAGCTGCTGTACTTACAGGTGCTCTTACTGTTGTTAGTCTTCCTCTGCAATGTACAAACTTGCCTGAAAAGTCAGACTTTCTTGAAGTTTTGATTGCTATCATTGGTAGTGCAAATAATTTGTATTGAGGATAGTTGTGAAAGAATTGGAAATAGCTTGTTCTAGTTATTTAATTGCATATTGTTTTCTATATGCTTATTGGGCCTTTTGTACAGCATTTGAACTTCAAGTGTTATAAGTTTCTATATGCTGCTATAGAATAACTTAAATTCGGCTTTTTGAACGTCCTGAGTTACTATTGCCTTTTCTCTCTCAGATTTTAGACTCGCTCTGCTCTTCTCTGTTATAGACATTCTCATTTGAGCTTCAGCTCCATTAACTTGCTAAGATTTGTCAGATGGTGTTTTTCGCGGATCTTGGCATTCTGCGGCTGGAGGCCTGCCCAAAATGAAATATTTTCTGTGAGCTGGTCAAACACAAATTTACCTTTAGATCTTTTGTGGTTAGAGAGGGCTGCTGTTGACTAGGAATTTTTGAATGCCTCATATTTTCTCTTATCCATGGAGAGAATTTGCATTCTGACCTGTGAGCTGCTGTGAAAATGCCAAAGATTATATGCCATGCAGCTCTCGCAATGGCGTCTAAATTGCGTGGTGAAGAACACGCTTTAATCTGTTACTGCCTGTCTAGGTGTCGCCATGGGATAAAAGGGAGGAAGCAAACAAAAAGAAGCTGGAGTTTGCAGTAGGGAACAGCGACTACCTGGCTCTTCTCCAGGCCTATAAGGTGAGCTAAAATTCAGCAGCCACCCTCAGAGGTTTGTGATACGCTTGAAATTCAAGCTGAAAGGTTTTATTAAAGGTTTCTTTCTGTCCTCTCAACTAGGGATGGCGTTTAAGTATCCAAGAGGGCTCTCAGGCAAGCTACAACTACTGCAGGGAGAACTTTTTGTCAGGAAGAGTTCTTCAGGTAAGTCAGGTTTTTTTGTGGCCTTGCACTGGGACACTGGCTGAGTCCTGTGACAAAAATAAACTGGTGAAGGCTGTCCTGGCTCTGCGTGGCACCCATCACAGCCCTTTGTCTGTTTATAGGAAATTGCCAGCCTCAAACGGCAATTCACAGAGCTGCTTTCTGACATTGGGTTTGTGAAGGAGGGATTAAGAGCCAGGGACATTGAGAAGAAGTGGTCCCAAGGAGGCGACGGCGTGTTGGATGCCACAGGAGAGGAGGTAATTCACAGCATTTCAGTGCTCCAAAATGATGCTGCAGTCTTTTCATTTGACCTGGGAGCCAGGTGGGCTCTAGACTGGTGAGCTTCTTGCCACAGCCTGGCTTTGTAATCTCACACTGGCAACAGTCACCTCCGGCCTGCTCTGTTCTTCCTCCCTGTACGTCGTACGTGCTGGTACCAGCCTCCATTGCAGGGGGCCTCACGTGCCCAGGAAGCAGAGGCCCGGATGTGGAAATGAGCTGAAACCTGCTCCTTTGAGACAGTGAAACACTGCTGACTTGACACGCCAGAAGTCAGCAAGTGGTGGAAAGGCACGGGTCTGACTCATGACCTGGCCTGAATGCTGGGATTAGTGCCAACCTTATTTTGGGAACTGGGAACAGAACTACATTACAGAGCAGGCAGTGAAATGTTTCAGCACTGCAGACGATCCTCACAAAGCAGTACCTCCGGAGCCAGAGATCTCCTAGGGCTACACGCTGATGTGAGGAGGGTTTGGTAGCTGTAGAGTCTCACTGTGCATTGGGACAACTTGTGCTTGCTTTCTCTCAGAGGCAAGCCACTTTGTAGCCAGACATTAGGGAACAGTTTGGTTCGGCACCCAGGGTGGCTGAGGCACCATCCCTGGAGGTATTTAAAAGCCAGGCAGATGTGGTGCTGAGGGACATAGTTTAGATTAGTGATGGTTTTTGTCAGAATTAGATTGGTGGTTGGACTAGATGATCTGAAAGGTCCCTTCCAACCTAGGTGATTCTATAAGATAGTTGGTGGCCAATTTGCTCTATTATAGTGGGGGGAACACAGCCCAGGTGTAGCCTGAGACCTTAAGAGCAGTAACTGGTCCGCCCCTATAAAGCACACAGTGCAGCTATAAAAGTAAACCAGTTTCAGGAATTCAATCACTCCAGAAGCAGCTATTTACCTTTATAGACTTACCTGTAGAATACCTAATGCGTGCATTAATTTCACAGGCAAATTCGAATGCAGAGAACATCAAGCTGATCTCAGCTATGTTGTGTGCTGCACTGTATCCCAATGTTGTCCAGGTAAAAGAATGCTTTTTCATTTTTCCTCCCGCTGTCTAGCGTATCCACACAGCCCGCTTTCAGTCTGGCTCTGGCAGCCTTGAGCCTGGCTTAGGTTGCCAAAGCTTTCTGCTGCTAGTGTTAGAGGCAGGCAGCTGACCTCCAGTTTTGTATTGCTTGAGAATGCTGCTGCTCCTGCAGGCTGATTTTAGCATCACTGTCATGGTTTTGGCCGGACTGGCCAATCAGAATGACAGATGCCACCTCGCCCAAAGAGAGGAGAGGAAGAGGTAAAGAGATTTACGAGTTCAGAAAAAGAACTAAACTACTTTCATGAATATATTAATAAATAATGAAATAATAAATAATGATAAAATATAATAATTTTAAAAGTATACAATATATACAAAATATATCCAGCTCCCAGGATGACGATTGCGTCGCCAGCAGGCACAGGGAAAGTCCCAGACTGGCGTCAGTGACGGACAGGAGCTGGATTATGGATCTGGAGTCAGGAATGCCCAGATCAGGATCAAAAGCAGACAAACAGATAGGGTCCTCCTCAGACATCAGCCATTGAAGAAAGAGAGTTGACCTTTTGATCCCTCAGCTTTTATACTGAGCATGATGCAGATGGGATGGAATACCCTGTTGGTCAGTTTTGGGTCATCTGTCCTGTCCGCTCCTCCCTACAGGTGTGACCCCTCTACACTTTTCTGCTTCCAACCCTCTAACAGGGCAAATAACAAAAAGTGAGCTGACCTTGGCTGTTATAGCAATAAGTATAAGCAAGAGCCTCTGTGCATACCATTCCTTGGTATAATCAGGTCTTATCACTCTTGAGTGAACAGTTTCTGAACAATATGCTGTTAAATTTCAGACTTCAGTCAGTTAGAAGAGGCCCAGCTAAAAAGTAAAATTACAAAACGGAAAATTGGTTCTGTTCTACCTCAAACCAGGACAGTCACACAGAAGACAGCAGCAAATGTTCTTAAGAAGCTGCTTTGAATTACAGCTTTTAGAAGGCTGAGGTTACAAATGAACAGTCATAGTTAGGCAGCACCCAGAGTGACTAGTGACAAGCAGCACCTGACTCTAGTGACTACTTGAGAATTTCTGGCTTTGATAAAACTAAAACATAAGTTAAAAAAGGTTTCTGGTACAGCAGATTTTTGTGACTTTTCTTCTCTTACCATACAGGTGAAAAAGCCAGAGAGCAAATACCAGAAGACCAGCACAGGAGCGGTCAAAATGCAACCAAAAGCAGAAGAGCTGAAGTTTGTTACCAAAAATGACGGTTATGTTCACATTCACCCTTCATCTGTGAATTATCAGGTCAGGATTCTTTTTTTTTTTTTTTCAAAGCATGCTCTTTTTATAAAAGAAATCACCTTTGCTTGAGCAGTTGAGATTACAGCGAGGGTCCCTATCGATGTTTAAAAAAAAAAATCTTCATAATTGAACAGTCCCCTGCTAAAATGGTAAGTAATGGTGCGTTCCTGAGTTAAGAGTGTCCTCTTGGGCGCACAGTTAAACTCCAGCCTCGGGAGTGGAGTTAGCAGATGCAGTAACCCTCCCCAGTTCATATTTTCTTAAGCTGCATCTGCAAAGCTGCACACAAAGATGTTGGGGTCGCAGTGCTCCCTGGCTTCTCCTCAGTACTGCCCGAGATCGCATGCACCTATGGAGCACCTTCATACATGCAAACAGCCTCTCCCTACCACCCCTCCCCAGGCTTTGTTCCTTCGTGGGTCCTCAAACTCGGAAGTTTATTTCCTTTCCAGCTTAATAGCTAATACTTAGATAAAAGCTCTTCTCTCTCTGACATGATATAGGTAATATTTGTCTCTTGAAGTCTTGTCTCCATATTTGATGATTCATTGCTTTTTGCAGAATATAAATTACTTGCTTTAAGAAAGTGGGGGTTTTTAATCATTAACCACATATTTGGGTTATAAAGGCTTTGAACTGTTGATCACACTCGCTTTTAAAGAGCATAACAAAATCACACGTGATCATGTCCTTAGCATGAAATGGAGAACATGGGGCCTTGAGGCAACTAGCTTCATTAATAAGCTAATATTAATAAGCTAATAATTGAATTGGCTTGTTTCTCACCTGCTCTCTGTAAAGCGGGAAGGAGCAAAGGATAACTGGCAAAGTTAGTGGCAGCTCTTACAGGTCAGAGGGAGTCTGTTAGTTACGCAGGTGCATTTTAGGCATGTTTACTGTTCTCTGCAGCTGTAAGAGGCAGGGGAGGCCTGCGTGGCAGAGGCAGGCAGGCTGGCATTTGCCTGCGCAGGTAGGAAGAGAGGTGGTGCTTTAACAAGGATGTTGTGTATGTGTTGCAGACAAGGCACTTTGAGAGCCCCTACCTGGTGTATCACGAGAAAATCAAGACCAGCCGCGTGTTCATTCGGGACTGCAGCATGGTGTCGGTGTACCCGCTGGTCCTGCTCGGAGGCGGGCAGGTTCACATGCAGCTGCAGAAGGGAGAATTTGTCATTTCTCTGGATGATGGATGGATACGGTTTGTGGCTGCCTCTCACCAGGTAAGGAAAAGGAGGGATAATCATGGGAGCCCCACGCTTGTGTTTAGAACACAGGAGATGATGCGTTTCCTGAGCCTTACACTTGCCTCTGTGTTTTATCGTGTGTTAGGTGGCTGAGCTGGTGAAAGAGCTGCGCTGTGAACTAGACCAGCTGCTGCAGGATAAAATTAAGAATCCCAGCATGGATTTATGCATGTGCCCCCGTGGCTCCCGGATCATTGGTATGATTGTAAAGCTTGTCACCACGCAGTAACGTGAGAACAGCTTTCTATAAAGACTCAGTGACTGCGAACAGACCAAGTAACATCAGTGTCTTGATGTATTTGTTGTCCCAAAACATGGCGCTGATCTCTGGAAGACCACGTTGACAACTGTACTATTGACAGGGTTTTTTGGTTTGGGTTTTTTTCCCCCCTTGTTTGCAGAGAGCTTGCTAGTGGGCAGTAAGGTGGCTTCCAGTACACTCTGGGAAATGGGCAAATGGCAAATCTCCCAGGAGGAACAGGAACCTCCAAGTAAGGAAGCAAAGTGTTTTTTCATGAGACCATACGCTGGCAGTAGTGGTTTATGGTCACGCAAATACCTGCTCCATAGTCGCTTCCTGTAATAGTAAAGTCTGGAGGCAGCACGTGACACCAGAAGCTGCTCCCAAATTGGTTTAAAATTACTTCTGCATTTTGGCCAAGACTTTACTGAGGTAGTCGGTTTTGGCTGCACAGCTGGAAGGAAGTCCCACTTCTGGAAACTTTTAGCCAAACTACTGCTCTGGGGAGCAGGCTACTACAAAAGAGGGTGGCAAACCGCTGTAGTAACAACAAACTATTACTTCTTCCCTTTGACACTGCGCAGTTGCACTGCTGAGCATTGCTACAGCTGCGCTGCCTGAGGTACTAGCAATTGCAAATAACAGCAAGTGCCTTAAGTGAAATAACTTTGCTGTCATCTGTAATAGTAAAACCAGAGTGACCGCTGGCTCCATCACCAGCCCTGCCTCCAAAGAGCCTTCAGGCTGAGGAGGGAGGAGCAGAGAAGGCACAGCATTTAGGGGCTAGTTCAATTTGTCAAAAAAACTTGACTGTTTGCAGCAACAGTTTCACCACAACACCCCCTTGCATGAGGAAGAAGACAGGACTACCAAAACCTGTGCAGTGCTGTGGACCTGTACGAGTATCAGTGCAGCAGAATGCAGGTATGGGGATCTGCAGGTGGCTAAACTGTACCCATAGCTTAATGTTGGCCGGTGGTAGCGCCATACTCCTGTAACTGCACACCTGGATGCTTCCAGGTTTTTCTGTCTGCCAGTCACAGAATGGGCAAGTCTGGGAAGAGCACAGATCAATACTCTAAGGACGACAGTGGATACTCAACTGTGAGCACATGCCTCATGTCTCACTGCCTGGGCTGCAGGGCCAGCTGTTACTTTGTGTAATAGTGACAAAACCAGGCTCCATCTCCCCCCTTCCATTTACCCTTAAGAATGAAGGCAATCCAACCCCCCAGGTGAACAGCAGGGGCAGAGCCGGACCCCAGCTGCTGCAGTCCAAGCCCTCAGCACAGCTGCAACTGCCATTGAGAGAGCAGTCTCCAAGAAAGGATGAGATGCACGTTAAATATGGATGAGAAGCACCAAACACAGTGGCAGTGCTACTATTAATAAGCAGCTGAAGAGTGGTTCCTCCCTCCTCCTCCTCCCAAAGCATGCCCCTAGTAACCCTCCTTCCAGCCCTCATCCTCTGCCTACCCTCTTTCTTGCAATACTGAGTGGAAAGGCTGAAAAAGAAAGGTGTCACTAGAGTTTAATCTAGAGGTTTATTGTGGAGTCAGCTTGCTTCAGCAGTACAGAAGAAAATAAGAGAAAGAGCTACCCCCTGGTAAATGCACTGTTGCATGGCATAGTTTTACCGTGCTACATGTAAACTGCAATGTGGCAGGGGGAAAGGATACTCCCCCCAGCCATGTTTAGCAATGACTTTTGGGTCACCCTAGTTTAATGCTGTTGCTTCCAGCTCCCTCTTACGCAGCTTATAGCAGAATATTAATGGCAGCATCATCAGCAAGGAAAGCCACTTACCCTACTAAGCACCAGTGCACTAAAATGTACAAACATGGGGGAGAGATGGGAGGAGGGATGAGACAAAACACATGCTGCAGTACACAGGAAGAGTCTTTGTGAACTCATGTATAGGTGCTCATTATAATTTTTAAATACCTGGACGTTTTATAAAGGAGCAATGACCAAAATTAATCTGAAAACCTGGGGCGGGGTGCCCATGCACAACTGCGGTGCTCTACTGTAGAGTATCAGCCCACTGCTGACAAATTAGAAGCCCCCAGAGAATTATTGTTCCTGGCTGGCCTGTAAGACACAGCAATATAGGCCAGAACATACTCTAAGGAAGACTTTCAGTCAAAATCATGTGGCACTCCAATTTCCTTACTAGTCTGGTAATAGCCAAAGCTGCAAAGACAAATCAAACTGGCAAATACCTTGCACTAGTTCATCATGCTTGTATTAAATCCTTCATCAACCTATCTGTGGTGAGACGGGAACCATCTGTGTACTGGCAGCTACAATCCAGTTTCCCAAAGCAACAACTCATCAGGACAGCAGCAAGTCCCTTGGTTAAATTACTGCCACAGGAGAACATAGGACCAGGCAGATCATGTCAGGGAGGTGTAACATGAGCTCTTGATTCCCCAAATGTACTGCTACTTAAACATGACCTGCAGGTTCTGCTTGTGAATCTGTAAGAAAACACTTAAATTTTCCTAAAAAGAGTATCCAAGCGTATTATCTTCTGCACCAGAACTGCCAATTTATCCTAAGTATCACAAAGAAGTACTATTTGGACAACCAGGACATAAAACAAGATTTCTAAAAATATTTACTTCAATAGTTTACATTCCAAGAAGTATTCCAAATACCAATAAATGTGACAGACAAACCAGCCTTCACATGCTCCTTGTTTTTCCATCTGTTAACACCCTTTCTAGACATGTTTCTAACTGAAATCATCCAGCCAGGTTTTCAGCTTCACTGAGCACTTTGAGGAAGTGCAGGTAAAAACACAAGGTACAGACCACTGTAACATTCCAGACCAAACAGTAAGAATGACAAGCTGGTACCAGTAACTCCTCGCTGGGATCGCTGCTCTGTAGGAATGACATCCTAACAACAGGCAGACACCAGCGGGACAGCCGCTGACTGGCTGCTGCGCTACGCTTATGTCACAAGCGCCTCTAACAGCCTGCCTCCTCCTGCTTTTCACCACAGTAACACCCGACCTGCTTCAGCTACCCCAATATTAACAGAAACAGCAGGGTTATCACAAAATACTTCTTAGTTAGAAATGCACAGTTTATTTCAATGCGCCAATAAAAAAAGCCCAACGTTTCCAGATCACAGAACGTTAACACAACAAAGAGTTTTGCATTAGTCTACTAATAAGACTTTTTAAAGATCCAGATTCATGCCAATTGTTAGTCAATAGAAACAGCCTTCTAGGACTAAGCCCTTACATGTATAAAGACACCACAAAATCCCTTATAATAATGTAAACAAAATAAATTTTCTTCTTAAACTTTTTAAATTTGAACCCATTCTTTCAGGACTTGCACTCCTTCAAGGGCTTCCTGATGGTGAATGACTGAAAGGGAAAGAAAAAGATTAAAAGCAACTCCAACAGCAAAACCAACAGAAACTGTGGGTGCTACCCCAGGTTTCCTCTGCTCAGGAGCCCTCCCCCCCACCTCGTAACGCCCTTGTTCAGAAACAGTTCATGAATGACAGAAGTGTTCTATTTTACACCTTTAGAAATAAGAACTGCTTTGAGCTTGACAAGGGCAGGCAAAATAAGAGACATCGGCTGTGTGAAATCATCAGACCTTCTCAGAAAGCACCTTGGAGGCTGTGCTCCAGCTGTGCAGAGGAATTCTTAACTTGTGCCTCCAGCTTCGGGCACGATCTCAGACTAGGTAAATTCCAGCACATACTTCTCTCATTAGATAGGAGAACCTGCTTCTTACTTCACAGCGCATAGCAAAACTTGGCAGCTGTGCAACTGAGTGACAGCCAGCTGTGAGGAGCCACCAGCAGGAATTTAATCCTACAACATATTGGTGGTTTGCTCCATACCTTACAGTACTCACTTCTTTCCCAGATTCTGAATTCCCGAGGAACTTTGGGATAGTTCATTCTCACTTGCCCACATTTTCTGTTGTCCTTTAAAATTTCTTTCAAGTAGGCTACCTTAGCATTATTATCATGAAGTTCTATCTACCAACAGTATGAAGTGCCCATAAAACTTCATCTTTTCATAGTAGGAAGTGCCCATAAGAATTCATCTTTTCATAGTTCACAAATTAAGACAAGTAAAAAACTTTTAAGCTTTTATCCTTGCACAAGTTAACTTTTATAGCAACCACTCCAGACACTAGTTCCATGTAACTGTATGGCACACTCCAGTTTTAAGATATTCCTACCTTCTCTTTGGAGATGGTGATCTGGATTTTGAGCGACTGTTAAATAAAAAAAACAAACACAAACCAAAACAATGTGGTAAATTTGTATACACTCAGTTAACTACTTTTGACCATGTAAAAACAGTAAGAACAGTTTGATGTTGTTAAACACATTAAAAGACACCACCCTCAATGCTGATAGCAAGTATACACAATTACTTTAAGCAAGAAGCTGCAGTGGAGAAGGAAAACTGCTGAAAGCCAGAGCCCTCAGGAAGATCAGCACACAGCTTCAAAGTAGCTAAAAAATGATCACAGTGACCCTGCAAAGCAGGAGCAGCAAATCAAGTAGAGTCGAGTCAGGAAGACTGAGAACTACAGTCAGTTTACAACAAAGGTAGGGAAAGATATGCCCCAAATCCTGTAAAAAATACTTTGTCATGACCATGGGTTGAACAAAAACCTGCATCCACAATCCTCGAAGAATTGCCTACTGTCCCACAAAAATCAGCTATAAAAAGCCCCGTAAAAAATAATGTATAAAAAAGATATTTTAAAATCAGCTATTAAAAAAATCCCCAAAACCAACAAAAACAAACAAAAACCCCAAAACAACAACAACCAAAAAAAAAAGCACAAAAAAACCCTCTTCCACATGCAACTGAGATACTGGTCAAAGCAGAGATTTTGAATCATGACCAAAAAAAAAAAAAAAAGAAAAATACTGAGTACTACTTGTATTTGTACGCTCACCTTTTAGCAGGTAAGCCAGATTTAGATCTACCATGGGACCCAGACCTACAACAGGAGAAAAATAAAGCTCAGCAAAGCAGCCAGTGGCAAGCACATACAATGAAAGTTAGGTGAACCAGCAACAGCAAATTCATACTATATGGCATCACAGACCAGAGAGGAAGCCTCTGGTGCTGTAGGCTTTTCTCGTGATGTTTCAGCAGAATCTTTTAGCTCTTATTGCAGAGACCCCACTTATGAGAAGACAAGAGTACAAGCACAAGAAGCTCCCCAGCAAAGCTTCAGCTACCATTTTCACAAAAGAGAAGACCTTGTACCAGGCTCCCAGACTTTCTCCCCACCTGCAAGTATCCCTTCCGTAAAGGAAAGTTTCAAGTGCCATCTTAGAACATCTTTTAATAGCACATTAAGAGGCCAGAATCAGGCATGCGTGCTGAAGAGCTGATGTATTCCCCAGATAAAGTTCCCAGTGCCACTTTTATTCAACTATAAGTTTCTTCATCAGTTCTCCCAATGAAAAAGCATTTCAGTTTTCTCTTCAACATCTGGCTACTAACGCGTAAAACTATTACCAGTTCATCTTATGAACTAAAATCTACTCAAACAGTGAGACTTTCCTCCCACATTTATCGTGTTACTTTACCAACTCCAGTATTTGCTGTTACTTAAAAAATATTTGTCCTCCTAGAGTGTCAGAATTCAGGTACGTGGTATTACTGAACATCAGGAAGTCCAGTGTTCACGACAGCCAGTTGTTTAATAGACTTGGCCAAAAAAAGTAAGAAACTTCTGTTTCTGCTCAGAACTGTTTTTAAAGGGTAATCAAGATTCACCTTTACACGGCCTATTAACTTATAAAAATACTACGTGGACAATGCTGGCATAAGTTAAACAGAGAGTTACGTGCCAGTGCTTTGAAACCTTCCTTGTCACTATGCTGAGGTGTCATCTGTTACAGTTCCTAACACTATAACCAGCAATTTTGTTACTGTTTCACAGTTACACAGGATGGAGTTGCTGGCAACTACCCAGAACTTGTATTTTGTGGCATAAGAATTATTTCCTTTGATAAGAAATACAGTAAGGCAGCACACAAGAGCATCATCCTACTGCAAGAACTGATGGCAAATCCTCCTTCTGAGAGGCACAGCAACAAAGCAGGACTGAAGATCAAAAGCTCCAGAAGCAGCACCAGTTATGTACTAGTGTTTTGCTGCGCTAGCAGAGGACCAGCACTGGCTAATACGGAAAAAAGTTCTCACAATCACCACTTCTCACCACTGCCAACTGCAGACCTACACAAAGTCAGCATTCCTCAGAAATTTCAACAGGAGTAGCGAGCCTTTCATGCAAGAACATGACTGTCCCACAACTCACAGTCACCAAGCAACATCAGCTGTATCCAAACTCTTCCACAGTACAGCATGCAACTTGAGCCTGGCCAGTCACCTCCTGCATTACAGGCCGCTGGGTAATAAGTCAGGACAGCTCTAGTAATACCCATCATCATCCCCTTAAAGGCTCAATGTGCACGTCCTAAGGTAGCAGGCAGACCCCTAAAAATCATTTCTCTTCCCCGTTCTTATGCAGAACAAAAACAACTTCTTCCAACTTACGAGCTCTCACGTCCATCACATTGTTATCCTACTCTTTTGCCCTTCTTCCAACTAAGGCTTAACACAAAGGACTGAGGAAAATAGTGCAGGAGCGTTTACTCTATATCCATTTTCCTCAACTTCCATTTCATCATGGAAAACATCCAGATCCACAAAACCAGGGATAGATGTCAGAGAAGTCCTTCAAAACACTACCTGTGAGATTACAACTCACAGTCCTGATTCATTCAGCCCTCCAAACCTCTGAAGTCAAGCATCCTACCCCATGTAACGTATTTGTTAACACTACAGCAATTTAATTTAATGCTCAGAACTGGAATTGACAAAGGTAAAAAGCTGTAAGCAAGAGTTCAGTCAATAACGGCAACCTTCTCATTACTTCTCCCCCTCCCCAACATTTGGGATTTATGGAAAAAAACCCAACATGCCAAGAAAAACCTAAGCAGCATTTCCTGCGGGACATAAGGTCAATCATTCTCTAAATGCATCAGCATTAACTAGTTTTCAAAACTTCTCCCTAGACTTTAAATCTTATTGTGGAAAATTACCAGAATATTGGCAAAGAAGATCGTAAATGTGCTCAAGTGACTTGCAGCTGGGGTATCAAAAACCAAATATTTCATACTATTTGTTGTTTAGCCTTGGGTGTAGCACAAGCAGAATACCTGTGTTTAGGTTAACATAGGCCTGTGACAGACTTGGATGGAACATGCTTGAGATTCCTGCCCTGCTATGGGCAAGATCAAAGCACAGTGGTAAGCTACGCCTGCGTCAATCCCTGATAAACAGGTAAAAACAGCAAGTTTGTTGATCCTCTAGCAGCGACCAAGCTCTGCAGTGCCTCTGTCCCTGCCTCTGTCCCCACTTGTGTGCCTCCGCCCGAGTGCTGCTTTGAGCATCCCCCCAGTTGGCAAGGTAATGAATATAAAAATTTACTCTTCGCATTTCATCCACGGTTTTGTAGTTCTTCCTGTGTACTGCCTGTGCTGGCTTGCATACATATATATGCTTTGTTTATGGCTATATATACATACCATAGTAGCCACAGACCAAAACAAACTTATATTTATTACAAGAAAACAATGGCTACTTTAGTCTGTGAAAAGGCATAAATTATTAACACCAAGTGCAAATATTGCCATGCTACACAACCTTCTAACACCTTCCAGCCAAATTACCCTGGGGCAGAAAAAACCCCACAACACCCAACCCCCCTCCCAACCCCCCCAAATTATTATTGATTTGAACTAAACCAATTATCTTACCTGCTTCGAGGCCATACAACAGACCGGGACCTCGAACGTGATCTGGACCTAGACCTACAAAAAAGCAATGAAATCTCAACTACTACTACATAATTCATACAGCTGAAGTAGAATTCTTTGACTCCTGTGATATCAACCTCAGACAATTTTGTTACAACCATTAGTTTTGCAGAAGCAACTTTTATTATTAAAAAGCTGTAGTACATTTGTCCAGTGCTACCATCCAGGTAAGAAATCCCACTGCCCTGAACGACTAAGCATAATTACACCCTGTATCCCTGAAGGTGAAGTAGGAAACCTTAATCATAAATCAAGGTTGTAACTTTAGTACAATATTAAAAAAAAAAAGCTCATAAACAGCAGTTCCAAAATTATATGCTTAAGTTTTTAACTTCAAAGAAAGCGTTCAAAGTAGCCCTCAGGGATGTAACACCACAAAGGCTCCTGCAAACACATGGACTGCACAATACAAACTTAACGTTAACTGCAACAGGTTATGTTCCCTTCAACAGTGTTGCGGGCTTACTAGAAACCACATACCTTGATCTCCTTAAAGAACCAGACCGAGATCTGCGGGGTGAAAATGATCTATACCTACGAGGAGAGATTGACCTGGACCTGCGGTACGAAGCTGACCTGGATCTACAAAACAAAAAAGGGAAAAAAACCATGAAAATGACTACAAGGTACTTTTCACAAGGTTACAGAAAGCGGTGGAGCAGAGGGAGAAGAAAAAGACAGAAAACACAGCAGCCAGAAACCTACCTCCTACCACGACTCCGACTGCGCGACCGAGAATACCTTCTCCCACGGGACCTTGAACGGGATCTAGACCGGGACCTGGTTTTAGGTTAGAGAAAACAGGTATCAGGAAACAGCTGCAGCAATCAGTGCACTTGAGGCCCTGCTGAAGTCAAAACTGATTTCAGACAACTAAAAGGAAAAAAAAAAGAAAAAAGAAAAAAAAAAGAAAAAAACCAAACCAAACAACAAAAACCACACCACTAGCATCTGTCAGTTGGAAAAATGTCTGGGCCTACTTGTCTTGAGCATTTACTACCTAGAAAAATGTTAAAAGCTGAATTACATTGCAGAATTACATTAGAATAGAAAACACTGTAATGCGTATTTAAAATAAACCTTGCAAGTTTGCAGGTCGACCCTCTTTGGCCCAAGGTCTAGCAGATCTAGACGGTCTAGAAGTATCTATAGCCGATCGCTGCATCTAGGTGTTCTCTTCAATCTAACGACGATCAAACTGACAGCCCAATGAGCCAGGGTGAGGCTTGATTGACGCAAGAAGATTTTTCTAGGTGGGAATGTGGTCAATCTGGTGTTCCTCTTTCTAAACCGGAGGGGGGCCCCAATTGAAAGCCAAATTTACTGTTACGGCGATCACCGTCTCAAATTTTCTGCCCTTAAAGAATAAGGTGAAGCTACGTGTAGATGGCTCGAGGGGATCTGGCCTCTTATGCTGATCACCTCAAGGTCTAGGAGGATCTTAAGTGTCGGATTTGCAAGGCGCCTCAGCATGAAATCTTAAGGCTCGTGACATTCTGAATCAAGGCGACTGACTCAAACGAAGAAACCTGAAAGGTTTTGACCAGGTTGATTATTAAGATATTAACATT
>VWZL01001103.1:531968-567255 GCA_013396915.1 Stercorarius parasiticus | reverse complement strand
GGGGAGCGGAGCAGACGAGGAGAGGGAAGGGAAGGAAGGGAGGCGAGGCGGCCGTGTCTGCCGTTGTCGCCGCCGCCGCCATTTTGCGTCAGGGGCCGTGGGGGAGGGGGCGCGGCCGCGCGTGCTGCTGCTCGTGGTGAAGGCGGGAGCGGGCCGCGCAAACAAGATGGCGGCGCCAGCGGCGGGGCGGGGCGGGGGCGGTGCCTCCGCGCTCGGTGCTGATACCAGCTTCGCTCCCGGCAGAGACCAAAGTGTACGTGGGGAACCTGGGCACGGGCGCGGGCAAGGGCGAGCTGGAGAGAGCCTTCAGCTACTACGGGCCCCTGAGAACCGTGTGGATCGCGAGGAACCCGCCGGGGTTCGCCTTCGTGGAGTTTGAAGACCCGAGGGATGCTGAGGATGCTGTCCGCGGACTGGATGGGAAGTACGTGTGCGCTGCAGGTGTTTGCAGGAGCTGCGGCCGCTTTTAAGACCAGAGAGAGAATCGGGGTTTTCTCTCCGGTTGTTCTCCTCTTTGTAGTTCTGCTATAAACTGTAACGATTAACTTAGAGCCATCATGGACTTGTTGCAGGGTGATATGTGGCTCGAGGGTGAGAGTGGAAGTGTCAACAGGGATGCCTCGTCGCTCCCGTTACGACAGGCCTCCTGCACGGCGCCCCTTTGACCCTAATGACAGATGCTATGAGTGTGGTGAGAAAGGCCACTATGCTTATGATTGTCACCGCTATAGTCGCCGAAGGAGGAGCAGGTACGTGTGGGGCCAGAGCGTCTGGGTTGCTTCACCGGTGCACTTTTATGTAGCTCTTGCTAGCAAAGAACAGAATGTTACGCCAGTTTTCTTTAAACTTTTAACGCTAGAATAAATGTATAGGTGTATATTAAAATTTGTTGCTATTTCTATCAAATGTTAATATCTTAATAATCAACCTGGTCAAAACCTTTCAGGTTTCTTCGTTTGAGTCAGTCGCCTTGATTCAGAATGTCACGAGCCTTAAGATTTCATGCTGAGGCGCCTTGCAAATCCGACACTTAAGATCCTCCTAGACCTTGAGGTGATCAGCATAAGAGGCCAGATCCCCTCGAGCCATCTACACGTAGCTTCACCTTATTCTTTAAGGGCAGAAAATTTGAGACGGTGATCGCCGTAACAGTAAATTTGGCTTTCAATTGGGGCCCCCCTCCGGTTTAGAAAGAGGAACACCAGATTGACCACATTCCCACCTAGAAAAATCTTCTTGCGTCAATCAAGCCTCACCCTGGCTCATTGGGCTGTCAGTTTGATCGTCGTTAGATTGAAGAGAACACCTAGATGCAGCGATCGGCTATAGATACTTCTAGACCGTCTAGATCTGCTAGACCTTGGGCCAAAGAGGGTCGACCTGCAAACTTGCAAGGTTTATTTTAAATACGCATTACAGTGTTTTCTATTCTAATGTAATTCTGCAATGTAATTCAGCTTTTAACATTTTTCTAGGTAGTAAATGCTCAAGACAAGTAGGCCCAGACATTTTTCCAACTGACAGATGCTAGTTCTTTAGTTGTCTGAAATCAGTTTTGACTTCAGCAGGGCCTCAAGTGCACTGATTGCTGCAGCTTTTTCCTGATACCTGTTTTCTCTAACCTAAAACCAGGTCCCGGTCTAGATCCCGTTCAAGGTCCCGTGGGAGAAGGTATTCTCGGTCGCGCAGTCGGAGTCGTGGTAGGAGGTGTGCTTAAGTTTTGTCTTTTATTCCTATTTGCTGCTTTTGCTTAGAAAAAGCTACACTTGTACAACTCTTTAATTGACTTCTTTGCAGGTCCAGATCAGCTTCCTATCGTAGGTCCCGGTCGGTTTCGCCTCGTAGGTCTAGGTCTGTGTCTCCGCGCCGGTCCCGATCGGGTTCCTTGAAGAGATCAAGGTAATTAGTAGTAATTTTTACTAGATTGTGTGCTTTGTTTTTGTTATTTGTTTGTTTGTTTTTAATTAAGCCATTCACGAAGGTATTGGATAGCAGGTTTCAAAAGGTGTTGACCTTTAGATTAAAAATTCTGATAATCCTAGTTGAATTTACAGGCATGGTAATACGATTAGCTTTGAGACCTTACACAGCTGCATATCCCATGATGAATTTTGATGTCTAAAATGTCTAGTTATCATTTGTGTTTTAAGTTCAACGTGTAGACATTAATCTAAGTAGTGCTGTCATTGTCATCATTTCTGGTTGAGTTGACTTCTCTGATTTTTTTTAATATATCTTAATTTTTTATTTCAGGTCTAGATCAAGATCCAGATCTAGATCCAGATCTGTTACGTGGCCCCGAAGCAGGTACGATCTCTTCTGTGACTCTGGATACTTAGTAAAAATTGCTTAAAAAGTCTGCTTACGCTTTCCAACAGCTGTTAACATTTTCAGAAGAAGTTGTGTTTTCTCTCCACAAACT
The DNA here is from genome assembly GCA_013396915.1 of Stercorarius parasiticus. Taxonomy (NCBI): domain Eukaryota; kingdom Metazoa; phylum Chordata; class Aves; order Charadriiformes; family Stercorariidae; genus Stercorarius; species Stercorarius parasiticus. The sequence goes on along the minus strand of VWZL01001103.1, from coordinate 564,833 downwards.
TAGGGGTCTGTAGTTTTAAAAAGCAGTGCAGAAGATTATGCTTTCTTTTTTTATTATTTTCCATATCACTGATACTCAGGTCCCAGTGGTCATCACAAGTACCGTTTTGATCAGGTTGCATTAACAGCTAACATAACAAACAAATTTAGAATTAATCTGAGAAGCTTTTTTCTTTCCATAGCACACATGAGATTGTGGATTCTTGCTATTATTTATCAGAGAAATCAGGATGCCCTTTCGGTACTGTGTTAATGCATTAATGCATATAGCCAGGCAAGTCATGAAGGGCTTGCTAGTGCCGTGAGTGTTACAGCTGTTTCCCGTTCTGTTGAATAACAAGGTGTCAGTCTGGAGGAGCTGAATTAAATTTGAGATAAACAGCTGTCAGAATTATTTTGTACCGACAAATGTGCTATCAGAGCAATGATCAAATTTTAAAGGAACACAGACTGTCATTTGTTCTCTTAAGTTGAAGTTTAATCCTTTTGTAGTAAGTGAATGCAGCTTGTGCTTTGTGCAGCCTTGACCAGGCAGTGTGGCTGACATAGGTTGATTGGATGTCCTCGGCGAGCTGTCATAGGAGAACAAGAGTAAATTGAAGTTCTGCTTTGAAGGAGATGGTACTGCTCTTGCTCCAGCCCACGCCCAGGCCTACTGTTCTGGTTTGATGGCTGCTCTTTGACATAAATAACGTAGTCAACCATGAAGAAACAAAAAAATAAAGGGAAACTTTAGCTGCAGAGAGTAAATGGAAAAGCCTACAGCTGAAGGTGGGAGATTCAGTGCTGAAAGGTGGTGGTGGCATTTTCTGAGAGTGGAACAGTAAGCAGTGACAGGAGTTTTTAGGGAATGGAGAGGTGAGGACCAGAAGATGGCTTACTTAACAGCAGAAGCTCACACAAACAGTCCACAAGCTAGTAAAAAGAGAAAGGAAATTGCCTGAGGCAGTAGAGCAATGATTTTCCCTGATCAGGTACACTTTCTCTACCTGTTGCTAAAATGTGTTGAATCTTAATACCAGTTGTTCCAATGTGACTGAATCACAGCTCATCACGGTTCACTATCAGTGATGAGCAGAAAACAGCTACAGTCAACAGACTCTCAAAGAGAAAAGCGTCTTGATTTTACCGCCATTGTTTTCTTTTTTTAGTACCAGGATGGTTTTCTCCAGTGTAAAGGATACTATTAGTGAAATTTCTAGACTCTGTTGTGTGACACCTGTCATTGTAAGTAGAGATTAAGTCACTGAGGCAGAGGAAATTACAGACATACAAGTACAGACAAGTGGCAAAATACTGGTGTTTAACTCCAATGAAGTCACTGTTAAACTTCCACGAGGCAATTGAAAGATGGTTTCTTTACAGAAGAATCAAAGGAATGCATAGCGCCCAGAGACAGGCTCTTCATTCGTAAGGAAGACAGACTGAATAAGTATTACATGATGTTTGGCGTCACATCATACATCTGGAAGTTGTTGTGGAAAGCCTTGGATGTGGAAAGTAGAACGTTTCCTTTGGGAACCTAAAAATTTCAGTTATTCTTTTAGGCAGTATTAGTGTTCTTACAGTGCAGCAGTCTTACCTCAAAGACTGACATTTTCACAAGGGTTCAGTTCAGACAGATTTAAAAAAATACTTTAACCAAGTGCATATATAAGTTGAAGTGCACTGAGCAGAAGATATTTGTAGGAGCATGCTACTTGCAGCCAGTTTCAACTCAACTGTAGTGGTAGACGTCACTCAAGCCTAATAAAACATGCAAGTTTGGAGCATGGCTTTTTATTAGCTCTGGGAAAATACTTGTCAGGATTTGGGTTGTTCGTGTATTCCTGCTATCTGCATCAGCGAACACCAGTCATCAGCCAGAGACCAAAGTACAGAGGAGCATATGCAGCATCCATTTTAAAAGGTCTCTTCTGAAACTTTGCAGGAAAAGCCCTGGAAAGTTGCAGGAGTCTGTCTGTTCAACGTGACAATTCTTACGCATTCAGTGTGAATCTTGCTGCCTCAAATGTGGGAGCATGCACGCTACCAGCTTCCCTGCTGAGCTGTTTTTTCTTCTTGTAGGTCTAGGTCTCATGGCAGATCAAAATCTGGCTCGCCGGCTAAGAGGTAAGCATATAGAGATAAAGCCTGCGCTATTGCGTAGAATTCAATATTGCGTTTGCATGAGTAACAGAGCCTGGTCCTTTAGAAAAAAATTTCCCAAACATGGGTGCCCAGCTAATCTGTTTGCGATATGACTGAGATTATAAAATTTCCCCTGCAGTTATTTGGAATATGTTTCTCACCTATCTCTTTGTTTTCATTAACTCTTTGTAGTTTCCAACATAATACTGATTTTTTCACGTCTTTATGCTCAGTTCTGTTAAGTTTGCCTATCCATCAGATAAACGGCTTCAGCTTTGCTAATGGTGTTGATAAAACAGCAAGAATCTGTGATGATGTTTCTTTTCTCGAAGCCTCACCTCAGTACTACCCCTTGTTTTCCTGTTTCCTCTACTGAGGACAGTTGCTTAAAACTAATTTCCACGCTAAATGAATTGAGAATCCCTGTCAGAGTAAAAGTTGATTTGAAAACTTCGCTGTTTTAAAGAGCTTCTGGCTAGATTCCTATAATAATTCCATTGCTGTCGAAGATGCTTATTTTTTTGTAATATAAAAGTTCCATTTGACCTTTAAGCTGCATTGATGATATTCTGTTTTGACAGTCGGTCAAAGTCCCGATCACCATCTCCAAAGAGAAGGTATGTTGATCTCCCTACTAATAACGTAGACTCCGTAGAGCTGGCATTTTAGTATCTGCCGTGATCTCTGCTGAGGAGTTTGACTGCTGCTTGTAGGAAAATACTGGAAAGGTATTTTGCCAAGATCTTTTTGACAGAAATAATGTTGTGATTGTGGTTTTATATATGGTAATATATATACGTGGTGATAACATCTTGGGATACTGATTATGTAGCAGTGTTACGTCTTGCCTTTGTCTGCTCCTGTGTTCATTTCAGTTCACTAACAGTTTTATTGCACGGAGACTTTCTGCTGGTGAGCTTAAAGCACAGAATAAATGTGGGAATCAGCTTTGGGTCTCATTGAGAGCTACAGTGCGATTGGGGAAGATAGCGTGGAGTATCCTGGCATAGCAGTCAGGAATGGAAGATCAAGCCTGTTATTTTTACTGCTGTTACTCAGATATTTATTTTTTTTCCCAATAAGTTGGTAAATAATTATCTCTCTGTGTGTATGCATAAATGCGTACTGACAGAATCAGCAGCATTTTTCCCCTAGTTTGAATTCTTTAATAGTTCATTTTTACAACTTCAGTGTTCGGGATTTGTGGGGAGGGGATATATCCTAGTAAGAACAGCTGTAGACCTGCCAGGATGTGTCCCTTGCCTTGCTGATCCTTCTGCCCTGCAAGTTGGTTCTTTTTTTTCTCATGTGTATAGAACGTCTACACTTAGGTTTGCTTCATTTAAAAACATCTCTGTGTGTAGTCTCTTAACATCACGAACAATCGCAAGGGACTTGAATAAATGCTCAAAAAGGTTTTGACAAACTGCTGTACAAGAACAGTGAAGAAGTATCCTGCCTCCATGAAGGTCACCATTAGTAGCACCCTTTAGATGACTTTACAATGATCACATTGTATTATAAATGATCAAATTGTATTATAAAAATAACAGTAGAGAAATGCAAAAAAGTGAAAGTAACAGAAATAAAATAAATGTATTATCTCTAATGTTAAATCATCAGCCCATTAACTTTGTCAATAGTGATTGGTTATTTTATTAAAATGACAGTGCTTAAAGGGTGCCAGAGTAGTGTAGGTATCCTCCTGTTGCTTTTTCCTGTATTTGTGAATCCCAAATGACTACCGAAATGTTAACTGTGAATTCTTTTCCTTTCAGTCGTTCACCATCAGGAAGCCCTCAAAGAAGTGCAAGTCCTGAAAGAATGGATTAAAGTTATGAAGTTAATCTTTTAGGAAGAAAGTTATTTTGCTTACATTATTATAAGGGATTTTGTGGTGTCTTTGTAAATGTAAGAATGTAGATAGAAGAGTAATCAACTAAAATTTGGCATGATCTGGGTCTTCTGAGTTAGTCACACCTATAGACTAGCACAGGTCTCTTTTTATTGTATGAATTAACTTCCTGTGATATGAAAATGTGGGACTTTTTTATTGGCACATTGAAATAAAATGTGTATTTTTAACTAAAACTTCTCTGTAGTAACCCTGCTGCTTCTGTTAACATTTGGGTAATTTTAGCTGTGTGCCATGTAATGTGGATGAAAAAATGTCTAAAATGGGAATGACTAATATCGGTGTCTTCTCAAACTAGTCACTTCTCACATTTATTGTTGAATGGTCTTTGGTGAAAGGATCAGTTTCTGCTTTCTTTGAAATGGAATTCAAAATCTGTCTCTGTCTGCAGATGGCTAAAAATTTACATATGGCCTTTTTATTCCTTTTTGATATTTAGTGGGCATTCATTTTTCTCCCAATTATTCTGCAAAGCTTACCTGTGGCGCTTGACCAGTTGTGATACTAGATGCCCAGAAATTTAAGGGATAAGCTTTTATTCAAAATGCCAGCAACTTTTAAATGAATCTGCAGAAACCTCTGAACGTAATAGAAGTCATTAATAACTTGACGATTGCTACTTTGGCTTGTTGCATTTTTTTAGTTCTTTAGGCTATTAATATAAAAAGTCTCATGGCATGTTTTCCCTTTTTGAGGGAAGACATAAGGTCTTCTGGCCTACTTTCCGAAGGACCTTCGGAAAATGTGTTTGAGAGGCAAATGAAAGCTGTTATTAGTCTTTCTGCAGCTCGCTCAAACTTTCCTCCTTGAAGTGCAGGATTCTCACAACTGACCTCAGGAATTATAACCCACTTCACAGAAATCGGTATCGTTTTAAAGCAGCCCGGATGCTGGAGTTGATTTTTTTTTTAATTAAGCTAATTTCGTACAGCAAATACGCACCTGCAGGATTAATTATTTGTGTATAGGTATGTCAGACTCGGTGTTTGTCCTCATTCTGTAGGCAAGAATTGCATGATAAGGCACTTTGTTGACACAGATCACAGCAAGAGACTGGAAACAATGTCAGACACTGAACAAACAAACCGGTAGGCAGAGGGGGGGAAAAAAGCAAACTTTTTTTTTTGACTGCGATGGGATATCTAGCAGAAATAAAGACCAGTTTTGGCAGTAGACAAGCACTGAAATGGAAAGTGAGGCCTGCATGGGCTTCTTACAAAATCTGTTGTGGCGGTTTGCTTCCAATATGTAAACCACAGCACAGCATCTTAAATGGAAAAAAAATAATTACAAGGTTAACTTTGGTCACACCTTGGGTAACCCATGGTTTTCAAAAAATCAGGTTTCCCGTTAACAGTGGCTTCATGGAGCTTTTTCAGTGTACGAGTTAAAAGTGTCCGTGTTCTGCATGTGCTGTCATGCTGCCCTGTCCTGACTGCCGAGGTGCTCCATGTCTGCCTGGATGCTCCCGTGCGGCTCGGCCATGGGGAACGGTGTTTCATCTGCCAGCTGCGATGATCAATACTCTGGCAATATCCATTAAATTCCACTGTTGCTGCAATGGGAGAGCGGGGGTGATGCAGATGTTGCCCTGCAGTGATTTTGGCAGGAACGCCCGAAGCCTGTGACTTCTGTTTGGAATATTTATTGGTTGTGTGTTTACCTGCCCGGTTTATAGCGTACCTGGCGAGAGAGGCACGTGGATGCTGCTGCTCTGGAATTTGATCAGCTTTTTTCTCTTCTGTACTCTTTTAAGGCAAACCTACTCCACAATAAACCTGCGGACTGACACGACAGCTGTACTGGTACCTGTTCTTCAGTACCCAGAGATGCTGGAAGACGGAGGAGAGGAGCCTGGGTTGCCGTAGGGGACCGGGGTTCCTCGAAGCCCAGCAAGGAGGCAGGGCTGTGCGGCCGTGGCCACGGCAGGACAGCCAGCGCTGCTGAGGTGCAGCGAGGGAGCAGGGGCAAGTCGTGTCTGTGCTTCTGTGGTGACCAAAATTGAGGATGACTGTGCTGCCTCCCTCAGCTCCACTTCTCAGCCTCGGAGCAGGCTGCGCAGCTCTGGCTCTCACCTGCCTTTGGTAGGATTTCACCAAAAATTCCGTGCAGTGTTCGGGAGCTCTCGGAAAACACACCCAGCTGAGGGGGCTGTGTGTGACTGCTGCCGCTGTGACCGTGCAGCTCCGAGCAGGGTGTGCACACCCTGCACAGCCCGGCTGGGGGTCGGGGCAAGGGGACATGTACGCCAGGTCTCTGGTGGGGTGGGCAGACCCCGCTCTCGGGGGTGGTGGTGTTTCCGCCTCTGGTTTGCAGCCGAGTGTTTCCTGAGCTCGGATTTGCTGGGCTTTATTCTCCAAAGGATACCAGTCCTTACACAGCGTGACCTGCAGCCACGCGACGCCTCACCACTCAGGGCGTTGCAGGAGAGCAGCGGGGTGCTTCTTTTGGGGGTCAGGGTGGCAGAACTGACCGTGATGGCTCTGCCATGTTTGCAAGCCCAATGGCCAGGCACTTCCACTGGTGGCAAGGTCATTCCCGCAGCTCTGCACCAGGGGAAGCATGCTGGAGCTCTGCGGTCCCCAGCCGCAATCTGCCAGTGGAAGCCGGGGCTTGTGCGTCCCCTTCAGCAGCAGGATGGCAGGAGAAGGTGGGAGTCGGGCTGGGGTGCCTTACACGGGGTGCCTGGCCCAGGGGCTGGCTTCTCCTGTGTCCCTGGGGAGAGGGGTGCCAGCTCCCTAAATCGATGTCACTGCCATCCCCCTGGCTTGTGCCAATTTTTTATGAAAACTCAGAAACCTGGAGGTTTTCTTCGGTCAGGTCCTGGTTAGAGGGGTTTTGGGGGTGATACACATGTCACCTGGAAACTCATTAAGATGATAATTTTCCTCCTGCGGTTGTATATTCAGGAGTATGGATGGATGCATCCGCTTCACTTCAGCAGCCAGTGTATGGCATGGAAGATGCTCTTGCACAACTACCGCAGCTGGCTGTGAAATGGAAGCTAAGCCCCAGGAGCCGGGGCAGCCAGCTGGGATAATCCCAGCACATCCTCCTCCGCAAAGCTATCCTGCGTGACCGTTGCGTGCTCGGGCCATCACAACGCTGCGGCCACGTGTTGCCCTGGGCAGGGCACCCTTTGATGAGCTGCTGCCGAGCTGCTGGGCAGGTCAGTGGCGGGGGGGGGGAGCAGCAGCCAGCGCAGCTCGGAGCGCTTTGCTGGGAATAGCTGATGTTGTAATGAACAACCGCAACTCCATCCACCTTCCCACATGCTCCACGTGAATATTACCCAAGTATTCCCCCGCTGTAGCGTGAGCTGCGACGTGCCGTGTCCTTAAACAAGGTATTTTCAGTGCATTTGTACTGCAAAACAAAAACTAATGCCCAAGGTGAGGCTGGACAGAGAGTGAGAGCTTTGCACAGACCAGACAGCGGCAGAGGTGGTGACAGGAGTTAAAGCCAGCAGAAACCACAGGTGAAAACCACAGAGGAGGAAAAAAGTTTCCCAGGTGGGATGCATCACCCAGGGTAGTTTGAAAGTGCCGCCGGGCACCTGGGGCGAATCTCTGGCTAACCTGCTAGAGGTACTTACCCCTCCTGGTGGAAGGAATCAGCATTCCCGATCTTCAAGCAGCGTTGAACAGGAGCCACGTGGTGTGGTTGTATTCCTCACCCGGCCGCAGCAGGGCGCTGGGGAAGTGGGGCTGGGGAGAGGCGGTAGCAGCACGTCAGTGACGGTGAGCACGCACCGCGGGACCAGGGCGGCTCACGAGGGCACGGCCACATCCCCTCGGCGCATCCCACGGCTCCCGCCGACATTTCCAGCAGCAGCGTTTAACCACCCGGCTGTGTAGGTGAGTCCTCCCCCTGGTTGAATTCAGGGCCCCTGGGGAGGACGTGGCAGGGCCCTGGTGTGGTCTTCTGCTCTACACCCCATGCCTTTGGGAAGCTGGGCTGCATGGGGCCGGTCCCCGCTGTGCTGGCCCACCCCTGCCTAACGCCGCAGGATGCTGCGATCTGTGCCTGCCTCAGTTCTGGTGTCTACGAAGCGTCCCCTCACCAAACAGACTCTGTTCATACTGGAAGGGGGGAGATTTAGATTAGATATTAGGAAGAAATTTTTCACAGTGAGGGTGGTGAGGCACTGGAACAGGTTGCCCAGAGAAGCTGTGGCTGCCCCATCCCTGGAGGTGTTCAAGCCCAGGCTGTATGGGGCTTTGAGCAACTGGTCTGGTGGGAGGTGTCCCTGTGGAATGAGATGATCTTCCAACCCAAACTGTTCTATGATTCTATATATTTAATGCCCCAGAGACATGGGTGGTGGTATGGTCCCCTGCCACAGGACCCGCGCAGCTCCTGGAGGGGGGACAGTTCACCTTGTTGACAGCATCGGGCCAGTTCTGGGTTTCCAGGCAGAAAGCTGAGTGCTTGGGGTACATGACGGCACCTTTGCCCTTCAGGGAGCCATCCAGGTTGTTCCCGGTGTAAAACTGGATGCCAGGCTGGGTGGTGTAAACCTCCATGGCCCTGCCGGTGGGTGGGTGGCGAGCCCTGGGGAGATGCCAGTGGAGGGTACCAAGGGGCTGGCCAAACGGGTGCTCTGTGGCTCCAGGGGTGGGGGAACCCTGCCCGGATCCCAGCCTACCTGGCCGCGAGGCATCGAGCCTGTGCCTGCTGCAGGCAGAAGTTGTGGTCGAAGCCATCCAAACGAAACTTCTGCAAGTGCTTCCCCAGCTCCACGGGCTGCCGGAGATCGAAGCCAGTGCCCTGCACAGTGGCCACCTCCCCTGGGCGAGGAGAACAGCAGTGTCAGCCACGCACCCACACGCCAGCTGGGCTGAGATCCCTCACTTTGGGGAGCTGAGGGTTTTAAGCTGTTTGTGATCCTTGTCTTATCATGGTGCTCTGCTTCAAGCAAGCTTGCCTTGTGACGTGGGCTGGGACATCACCACCTTGTCCCCCAGCAGAGCTGGCAGCCCCCGGGGACAACTGCTGTGCTTAGCTGGGACAAAGCAAAACCAAGGAGCCAGAAAACAAGAGGAGAGGGACTTGTATATGTAACTATACAAGCTAATTCAGCGGTGCCCAGTGACAGGACAAGAGGTAATGGACACAAACTTGAACATAGGAAGTTCCACCTAAACATGAGGAGGAACTTCTTTACTTTGAGGGTGGCAGAGCCCTGGCACAGGCTGCCCAGAGAGGTGGTGGAGTCTCTGTCTCTGGAGACATTCAAAACCCACCTGGATGCGTTCCTGTGCAACCTGCTCTAGGTGACCCTGCTCTGGCAGGGGGGTTGGACTAGATGATCTCCAGAGGTCCCTTCCAACCCCTGCCATTCTGTGATTAGTATAAACCCCAAACTTATTAGTTATTAATATTTGTATATGCATAAGATTTATATACATACACTATCTCTAAATAAATAAATAGATCCTCCCAGATCTCTGAACAAACATCCATGAGATGGCCATGAAGGTGGCTCATCTGCGGGGATGGTGAATGTAAGCTGTATACTGAGACCAGTGGCACCCCGCCTCAGGGCACTGTTTCAGGAAAAGAAGGTTTAAGACCATAAAACCAGCATTTTCTCTCAAGTTTCTCTCTGAGGCCTGATGCGGGGATGCAGCACCCTGCGCTAAAGCTCTTGCAGTGAGAGCAACCCCGAGATGTACTAAACACAGCGCAAAACGCAGCCATACCAACCCCAAGGCAAGGGCGTTTGCATGGGGGAGGTGAGAGAGGAAGGGCAGGGGAGGGGATTTTTTCCCCTAAAGACCCATTTTTCTGCCCATCTCTAAAGGGCGAGGTTTCCAAGGGTCAGTGGGCAGCTGCCAGTGCCGGGGATGGGGCAGCCTCACGGGCCATGCTCAGCTCACTGCAGCCCTGCGCCCCGTCTGCTCTGCAAGCCTTGAGAAACATTGGTCTCCACCCGACAAACAGAACATTTCTGTGGCTTCTGATCCTATCAGAAAGGAGCGCGTTTACTGAATTCAGATACAGGGAGGGAAAAACAACTTGAAAAAACAAGCAAAAAACCAAACAAACAGTGATTTAGGCACGTAAATAAAATACAGCCGCCATTGCTTGCAATGGCTTTCTCTGTAATAGTTGCACAAATCTCATCTTCACCCCAGGGCTGAGACCGTACACAGTCTTATCAGCTTCAAAGGCTACATTTACCCACAACACCAAGAGGGAACTGCAAAAAGCAGCAGCAGCGGTAAGCTGGCCGCAATTAAGATGTGAAACGGCTCCATGGCAAAAGCAGCTGGGAGAAGCAGGGTGGTGGGTTCAGTACGGCCTTAAGCTCTTCCCCGGCTCGAGCCCTGGCACGACACACCAAGCCGAGCAAAAGCCGCCTGCTCTGGTAGACCTGCTCCTCCCGCTGCAAGCCGATGCATGCACGCACAGCGGTTTTGGTTCACGAACACGGACATAGCTCTGGTTTTAGCAGACATCTGAGCTAAAAACCTTTTTTTTTGAGCCTCTCTTCCTCTCCCTCCTGCAGTCAGAAGGTGCGCTCAGCAAAAGCAGCCCTGCCAGAGCGTCAGGGAAAAGAGCCCTGCCATTTCCAGCAGAGCCCATGCTTTACCAGAAACCACCCCGGAGGCTCATGCCACCCTCGGGCACACCTCCCACCCACAGCCAGTGTCTCTCCTTGATGCCAGCGGTGCTCCGGAGCACAGCCTTCGCAAGAGAACAATGGACTGGCCTGCAGGGGAATGCCAGCCAAACAGGTCTGGAGGCACAGGCTTTGGTCCTGTGCCATAGGTAGCTTGTCTCCTGGATGGGCACCTTGGATCCACGTTGCGGCATCCCCCTTGGACCCACATTGCAGCCTTGCAGCCCCCTTGTCTCTGGTCCCATTTCCTCCTGCTCCTGCCTCCACCCCCTGGATGGACCCTGGTCCACCCCCTCTCCAGGGCTGGGGCTGGTGATGGACCCTGTTACCCGCACCTGGCTCTGCCCGCTCTGCTCAGGTGCCACGGGACTGTGCCCGTGGGTGAGGGTCCCACTGTGCCTGGCGTCCCCTGGGCCCTGGTGTGTCCCCCCTTGCTGGGCAGTGCTGTTCCCCGACACCCACAGACACCCATCTGTAAAGCCATCTCCACCATGTGCTGCAGGATCACCCACCAGTAGGGATCTTAGTGTCGTCCACAGGCAGGTAGGAATCGGCTTCAATAGAAATCTCGTGGTCGTAGATATCCCGTGAGCCCTGCGGGAGGATGGGAAATACTGTCATTCCTGCTGCCGCCCTTCCGCTGTTTGAGCAGCCCTCAGCACACCTGGGAAGTGACCGCCCACGGTGGTGCTACAGCCCATCTGGTAGTGCCTGGGGGACCTCCTGGCCAGCATCCCACCCTGATCCTGGACAGGGGACAAAGGTAGCAGCGCAGGCAAAAAGCTGCATGGGACCTAGGGGCTATAAATCCTGCAGGGCTGAGACTGTCAGTCTGAACTTGTGCCTCACCAAGCACCACCACCCTGCACATCAACCAGGCAAAACACACTGGTGGCTGAGCACACAGCGGCGGGCAGAAGGGGAAGGAAGCAAGTGTGGGGAAGTGCAACCCATTCTCCTGGTTCATCGCCTGCAGGGCGGGAGGCTGCGCTCCGCTTCCCCCCCTGCAGTCTTGGGGATGCTGGCAGGGAACCTGCTAGGCTGGAAGGGGAGCAGGATCAAAGCTGAGCCTGCACGTCACTGTCTAATCTGAGCAGCAATTTCATGCCCAAAGGTCTGTTCCTCTGGAAACACACCTGAGTTGCATGCCTTGGGTGCTGATATTGCTGTACTGCTGGGAGGACAAACAGAGGGCAAACTAACAACTGCACAGCCATTATGAATTACAGCAGCAGCCTGAGCAGACCTTCTCCACGGAGGGGTTGGGATGTCTCTCACTAACCCTTTATAAGGGTCTTTGTCTCACATCCAAGTGCGACTGCACCAGCCCATCCTACTGCTCTGCCTAGCAACATTTTATTTCCCAGATCCTCTTCCTCCAAGCCCAGTTATAAACAGGGTGGCAGGACCCTGGACTGGTGCGTGGGAGCCCTTGCACCCTGCTACTGCCCCACTCCACAACCTTGGCTGCCTCACACCCCTTTTCCATGATGTTTCTCCGCCCCATTTTGACCTGGGTATCTCAGTGCTGCACTGGTAACTCTGGCTGCCACCTCAGGCCCTGATCTCAGCTGCACCATCCACACAAGGGTTCAGTACGTTGTCTCAGAAGCGCCAAGAGAAGACATCCAAGACATGCCAGTCCATCACTAGGGCATGCCGGTTCTGTACCTCCTCTGTGATCTTCCTGAGGGACCAGGAGAGACTCAAACTCCCCAGTTACTCACAAAAGGAGAGTTAATATTCATGATGGGATGTCTCTGTTCACGATGCACTGGGATAACACCTCCTCAGTTGAGGTCTATGTGATTCAATCCTGTCCTGGCCTATGATGCATAAAGACAACCCCCATCACTGTGTCCCCAGAAGCATGCTGTGCCCTCAGATCAGCATGCTGGTCCCAGTGATCCCGTGGGAAGCCCACAAATCATCCCATGGATCCCCAGGCTTTCTTCCCCCGCACAGTGGCCCTCCACGGGGTTCATCTCTCCATGCTTACCTGCCCTGCAAGGTTGAAGTACGCATGGTTTGTCAAGTTGACGGGTGTCGTCTTGCTGGTCTGGGCTCGATAGTTGATGGCCAGCTCCCCACCGCTGAGCGTGTAGGTCACCCAGACTTTCAGGTCACCGGGGTAGCCTTCCTCACCATCAGGGCTGAGACGAAAGAAGCAGACACCGTTTGGGAGGACCTGGGGGCTCCAGAGAACCTGCAAGGAGCGTGCTGTTGGTGGGACAGTCATGGGAAACCCTTCTACCCTGCCTCAAGCTGAGCTAAACCCAAGGGCTAAAGGTACTCAAGGAATGATGCACTGAAAAAAAGTTTTTTCAATCATCTTTCCTGCTCTTACTTCTAGACGGGGACTAAAAAACAATATCTCCTTGTTGAAAAAGAAAAAGGGTAGTGGGAGAAAACACAAGCACCAGCCTGCTCTTGGCCAGCCGGGGCCAGCAACAGGGAACAAGTTTTTCAATGAGCAAAACAACGAGGCAGTTTGCTCTGACGGGGGTCTGTCTGTGTTACTCCATGCCTAAGAGGGTCCACGCGTTTGATTTTCGCCCTGAAACTGGACTTATTCCCCTTCCTGTGGATCTCCTGGTGTGCAACGTCGCTTCAACAAGCTGCCACCCTTCCCTCAGCTAACTCCAGGCTCGCTTCTAGGGCAATGTGAATACACACTGGGAGCTCCTGCTTGTGGGATGGGGTTGAGTTAAATAGTACCAGATACATCCACATGTCAGAGAACTGGGACCTCTCTGTTTCTTGCCCCTGGCAGAGACCAGGGCTCTGCTTGGAGCCGAACCTGCTGGCGAGAGAAGTGTGCCAGCACACGGTAAATTTAGCTGCCCAGACAGCCTGTTTTGACCTTGGTCGTGGACCTGATGCTAAGCAGATCTCTCAGTCCCTTGCAGGATGGATGTGCGACAAGAGGAGAGGTGCCCAGCCCCTGGAGCTTTGCACCTACCTAAGGAATAGTTACTTAGAGGACAGATATAGGGGCAGGGGCTGGATAATGCCTTTGAGATCACAGAATCACGGAATCACAGAATTTCAGAGTTGGAAGGGACCTCTAGAGATCATCTAGTCCAACTCCCCTGCTAAAGCAGGATTGCTTGAAGCACATTCCTCAGGACTGCATCCAGGCGAGTCTTGAAAGTCTCCAGAGAAGGGGACTCCACAACCTCCCTGGGCAGCCTGTTCCAGTCCTCTGTCACCCTCACCATAAAGACAACTCCTTTCATCCCCTGTGCAGGGATTGCAAACTTGGGGCACTTGTCAAAAGCCAACATTTTCACCAAGCATGGGAACTGAGGGTGCCAAATGTGGTAACCAGACTGCAGCTCCCACTGCTGTGGGATGCCGTAGTTTTATGTATGAGTTTCTATTTAAGTTCTTCAAAGAAAAAGCTATTAAAGGCCAGCAAGCATACTGATACCACTATTTTTTAAAGCTAAGTGGGTTATTTTCTGAAGTCCCCAAGTCTCCCAGCAGCATGGTCAGGTATTGACGCCACGTAAGTGTGGCTGCAAGCTTCCTTTTCATCAGACCATGGGCTGATCGCAGCACCGAGGTTTGCAAGATCAGGAAAATCCAACAAGATGGCCAAGATAGCCACAGCCAAGAGAGAGTGTGTCTTGTTTTTGTTAGGGCTGACCATAGGTCCCTGCGCAGTGACCATTAGCTGGCTGAAGGGGGACTCGAGCAGGTGCCCCATGGGCCGGAAGACACAAAGCCTGGGCTGGGAGGTGTCACTGCCTTGTACTCACCAAGACGGCATGCCTTCAGCAAGCAAGGGGAAGAGGCAGAAGAAGAGGCCACGTCCACTGTCTGCAGAAGACAGCCTGGAAGCCCCAGGGGCAAAGGGGTGCATGTTTTCAGCTCCGGCTCACAGCAGGTCAGGGCATATAAAGAACTTTTAAACCAAATTGTCCTCTTTGGGTCTACAACAGCCAAGTCACCCCAATACTCCCTTTTTTTCCTAAGGCTGCTGAGGAGCGTTTGATCCCAGTCTGATGCCAGTTCACACTGTGCTGCCCAGAAGCGAGCTTTTCTCCAGGCACTCTGACTTTTGTCCCATCAGCCTGGATGTCCCTTCAGGAAACAAAACATTAACCCAGGAAATCAGCTGCGCCAGCACATTCACATGCGTTCCTCTGGGAAAAAGGTGGATCAGCTACTTGCTGGTTACAAATGCATTTGATCCGACAAAGCCCAAGGCTTTGGGAAAGCAGAGGCTTCTGAGCCTGCTCTGCGATCAGGAGGGTTATCAGCAAGACTTTTGAGAGAGGAGATGCTCTGCTGCTCTTACCACTTGTAGCGCACGGAGGGTATCTGGACTTCAGCAGCAGCTCTTGGGAGAAGATAGGAAGGGCTGAGTGTCCTGAGGCCAGGGAAAGGTTATTTTATCTCGGGAGGTCACAGGGAAAGGCTGGGAAGGGGACACAGTGATGCTGGGCCATTTGTGCAGGCCTGATCTAGTCACCAGCTGCTGTGAGCCGGAGCGAGAGCTCGGGGTATGCTGTCACTGCGATGACAGCGGTACCGAAGAGGGTAATGCAATAACCGCACTGAACCCGCAGCACCACCCTGCTCTCCCTGTGCTTGGGAGCGCTGTCAAACGCTAACAGCAAGGACACCCAGCGTCTGCCAACGCAGGACCTTCCGACTCTATGAGGAGCTATGGGCAGGTAACAGCCTCAAAATGGTGGGTGCAAGTGAGCCTGCGTGGATCACTGCTCCCCATGAAACTTTCTTTGGGCACTGGGACAATGACAGCACCCACTGCGGGATGGTGTGGCTGGTGCCTCAGGAGCCTCCATCGTGCATGAGGCTCGGTCCTCACTGCCATGTCCCAACCCAGGCTCTGCAGGAGCAGCTCCTCGCCCCAGGATAACCCCATCAGAACGGGGCTCACGAGGCCTCAGGGCTGCAGTAACACAGAGGAAGCACAGCAACCCTCTGCATGGCATCCAAGGATGACGTAAGCGAGCCCCGCTAAGCCACTCAGGCAAAGACAACCCAACCCAGCAGCTCACAGGGTCTCACTTCACCCTGTTCCTGCACCCACAACACCTTCTGGGACCCGATTCAACTCCATAACCCCCAGAAAACCCTACAGGATCAGGAATGAAGACATCATATCCTCTTGCCACAACCCCCCAGGCTGTGTGCTAGAGGACACCGGGACCCGCCAGCCTAATGTTCACCTTGTCAAATCCTCTGGCTCCTCCGTGCAGGCTGTTGGGCCCGTTGTTGAGGAACAGCTGATACTCCTTCCCCTCCACAGTGAACCTCCCCTTCGCAATCCTGTTGGCAACGCGCCCCACGATGGCACCGAAGAAGGGGTGCTTCCTCGTGTAACCTGGCCGGAAAAGGAGCAGGTGGTTAAACCGAAGGATTGGGACAGGATGGAGTGGTCTCCAGGTGTGCTTACAGATTCAGAGGTGTCTCTCTCTGCTTCCCACCAGTACTAAATAGGTGACTGCTGTCCTGCTGTTTCACGGGACACACAGCTCGCTAGCCATGTGTGTCTTTGATTAAAACAGCCTGATGGGATCTTGTATTCTTTGCGGATTTGCAGAAAAGGCGTCTGTCACTGCTGGTCAAAGCGTGACACAGAGAGGGAACACTGCACCCTGGAGCCACCAGTGTTCCCACTCCCTGCCCACCACTGAGCCCAGGACAGGCAGCAGGAGTTGTATTTATTCAGCACATGATTTGGAGGGGACTGTTAGAAGCAGATCATGCAGTGTAGCAATCAAACCAGAAAACATTGGTTAAATTGCCTGATTATTTTTTTTTTTAATTTTAAATTTTGATTTTTAAAGAAACAGATTTAGACCCACCTTCCAAAGTGTCAAAGCCTAGAACAACATCTGAAAACTTCCCATCCCTGTCTTTTGTCTCCAGAGCGGCGATTATGCACCCTAAGGATAGGATCTCCACTTTCACGCTGTCCGACTTTAAGACGAACTTTTCCACCACTCCTCCTCCTTCTTCCTGGGGCATCTGCCCAAACACCTCCCTCCTCACTTCTGTCATTACTCCCCGAAACCTGGGCCCCAGCACCGCTGGCAGGAGCTGTGGCTCTGACAGGGAAGGAAGCTCAGGAGGAAGCAATGGTGGCCGGGAGCAGAGCAAACACAGGTCTAAGAGAGCAATCATAAAAATCACGTGATTGCCTTCCAGCGCTGGGAGGAGTTACGACATGCATCTCCCCGCCATGGACGGATGGCATGCCAGCAAGCAGCAAGGCAGCCACGGAGGGATGCAATGGAGCACGGAGAGCAGCTTTTCCCTGGAAGGCAGCAGCCCTCTGGGTCTGGTGGGCTGGAAGTGGTGGAGGAGAGAGGGAAGGGCGCCGAAAAGAGGGAGGAAAGCTGCCCGGGCTCAGGCTTATGCAGCTGGGGCCAGGCAGTGCAGCTGCCAGCCTGCGCGTTTGGGCTTCCAGAGAACAGCACATTGCTGCCACCAGCTCTTCTCCCCTGCTTTCATTACACCGCCACAGCTTTCAGGGCCCTTGCAAAGTATGACATGACAAAATGCTGTTTTCTACCTTTATGCGCCCTCCCCCCCCAGCCTCCGCAGGAGGCACAAGGCAGGTCTAGCGCCTGCTGACAGAGCTGTAAATCGGGCTCAGGGCATTTGCTGGACAGGTGTTATTCTCAGAGTCACGTTCAGGTGGCCCCTGACTTGGACCTCATCAAAAATCATCATCTTTTGAAATACCAGCTCTTCCCGTCTGTCTCAGGTCTTTGCAGGCAGTTTCAGTCAGCGAGAAAAACCCTAGCAATATTTAAGTAATGTGTGTGCACATTTTTGACATCTCTCGGCAAGGCTCAAGTGCAAGGCGCGAAGAACTTTGCTACAATTTGATATTGTATTTTTATGAGGGCCTGCTTTCAGAATTTGTTCAAAGATGTGATAATTGCAACAACCGCCACAAAAACCCCTCAATCAATCAACTCGTGGTTGCTAAATACTCATTTCCAACACAGCAATCACTTTTAGACAAGACAAGCTACAGATTCGACACAGAAACAACGCCCCCCACCCGGGGCTGAGCAGGGCTCGTTATGAAACCTGCCCTTCTTTGTTAACGATGGCCTCGTGTCTGTGGTGTAACACACACAGCTGTGCCCGTGTTTCCTTCTGCACCCTCACAACTAGCGCTCTCCATCTGCCAACAGCATCGCGAGTAAACACGTTTTCCACTGCTCATCAATACCGCCTCCGTTTTGAAAGGGGCCACACAAACTTTGGAGCGAGCAAGGCTGCCAGCGGATGGAAGGGGGGGGCAGCCGCGTTTATAACCCATTCATGAAGGGTTTTCACACGCAAAGCATTCCCAGAAGCTCACTTTGTGGTACCTTGGCTCCCTCGGCACCTCTCTCCTAACATGCTTCTCCAGACATAGGAAGTGTTTCTGCTTTGCAAAGACGGGTTTTCATTAAGGTGTGGGGTTTTTTAACACGACAGGAGCTGCCATTTTTATTTACTTCTCTGATTCACACCAGAGGAGGTCCAGATCCAACTCTTTGTCAGATATAATAGTCACGCACACTCTTTCATTTTCTCACATACCTTCACAGATGCAAGATCACTCGAGTCCCAGTGACATCTAAGATGGTGCAGGTGCAAAAGCAATACCACAGCCAAATCTGTTCAGGAACCATCCACCCCACTTTCAAGCTGACAGAGAAACCAGAAAAGAAACCAGCTTGCACAAGACTGAATTTTGCATGAAGCAGTGAGGGCAGTGGAGAAATGTCAGCTTCAGGATTTGAGCAAGGTACCTTCAAGACTCCTGCTTCGTTACCAAGAGGATTTCTCATCATTTGCCTTTGTGTGTGTCCTACCTCTACACCTCTGGCAAGTGGGGGAGGCAGAATAGGGGAAGAGGCAGGATACAAGCAAGTTGTGTTCAGCATCTCACCACACTGGATTTGTATTTTTTTTTGGCTTTCCTATTTTTTGGAGAGAGTTTGTTTTCATGCTTATTCGCTGTGGCACTGAGTTTTGCTTACAGCGAGGGTCGAATGCAAGCTCCTTGCATTTTTCTCTTCTTTCTTCCCAGCAGAAAACCACAGTCCTGGGCCTGAACATGCCTGCCATTGGCAGCAGGTCACTTCCACAGCCGGTGAGTGTTCAGAAAAGCTTGCTGCACATTTCCAAGACTTCAGTTTAATTTCTCTGCCTTGCGGCTCTGCACAAGCAGCTGGGCAGCGCACTAGCTCTCTTTTCCATACCTCCCCTTGCTCTGACTGAAAAGGTACTGCAGCAGCCTTTTGCAACCCAAACCCCAAAATGTTTGTGAGGAACAGGGATTTATCCGCTCTTTCACAGCCAGAGACCCTGCAGCTATAGCAGAGGCACAGCACAAAGACACGTTACTTCGTGGCTCCAGCTCCTCGACACCAGGCAAGAGATTTCTGTTCAGCAGCAAAGGTGAGCTGGGAAGTCAGCCTGGCAGTGAATGGTTCTGTCTTTCCCCCACCCAAAAAAGCTAACCAAAAGGCACACTGTGAAAAAGAACAGCTTGTTTTTTGGGGTTTGGTTGTTTGGTTTTTGTTTGTGTTTTTTTTTTTAAGAGGGAGCCATTTAAAGCACTGTCAACCGCTGTCAGAAAATAAACTTGTTACAAGAAAAATTACAGAGGAGAATTTATTTCCCTGGGATTAGCAGCTTGGAAATTCCAGGTGCCTGCGGGGCAGGTACCATTTTGCAAGGCAGAAGCGAGGCATCGGATTTTACACATGCTTGTACTATTTTCTTATGGCTACTTTATTTTTGTGCTTTTTTTCAGATGTTTTTCTTCAATCCACAATAAAGTGACTTTGCTTAAAAGGCTGCAGTCAACCAAAACTCTCTGTCGTGCAGTATCTGCTATCACAAGATCCTTTTTTGATTGGTCCTCAGGCACTTCTGTAATAAATTACATCACTACGCTTCCTTCCTTAATTTTGTCTTTATTTTAAACCCACATGTTATTTTCAGTTTATTCTGGACCCAGAGCAGGACTTTAGGATTCAACTGATGGAAAAAAAATCTTAAAAGGCGATTCAGGTTTGTGAAGGGACGTGTTGTGATCACTTACAGGATCCAACTCTGCTCGGAGTTACCAGGATCCATAACCCCTGTTTTCAGCAGAGCTGCCTTGAGTAACGGAGCAGGAGCGTGATGTTAATGCCGCTCACCATCTTTGAGACAGGTGACATGTCTGTATCTGCCCTGTGGGGAATCTTTTGACAGCACTCCTGGGCCAGACCAGATCTCTTGTTTTGGGGAACCTAAGCGGTTCGTCTCAGCACCGGGAAGCGGTGCAGCTTTGCACGCAGAGCCCAGAAACGGCCAAGCTGTTATTACACCAGTGGCATTTCGATGGGAAGGCAAGAGAGACACTCCAAATGCTGTAATACTTAAGCAATGATGATTGCAGCTTGCTGTTGCCCAAGAAGCTTCCTTATTCACCGACAGCAACAGTGACGTACCCAGCACTGCAGCAGGAGATGGGGTCTGTTTGGGCTGGCTGCTGCACAGACACAGAAAAGAAGGCAGACATCACTTATTACACCCTCCAGTGTTACAAGGCTGCAATTAAATCTCCGTTTTCCAACAAACTTCATGTAAGCCCAAAGGGACGAGCTGGCACTAAAGCCTGCGGGGAGTAGGCATAACAAAAGGGGAGACGTTCCCCCCACCATTTTATTGTCTGTTTATTGAATGTATATTCAGCTCTGCTGGGTACTCCACAGTACACAGGCTTAAAATGGAGCCTGCACTTTTTTTTTTTCTGCTTCATCTCTTCAGGGGGAAATATACTGAGCCATTGATTAGGTTATTTTAGGATCATGGCACGGTGCAATTGCTTGCTGTTATTCTGGCAGTCACTTATCGGGAGCCAGTTATGCACATTTTAGACAGCTCTTCAAAAAACACAGCTACCCGAGAACACTTTACGCAGCACGTTTCAGATGTGCCTTTGTGCACAAGTTGTTTGCGTCTCAGTAGCAGCCAAAGAGCCATTCGGATGTGTTGGTTGCTATAGTAATTACTTTCCTTGGGAGCTAAAATAATAGCTTACAGCTCCTGCAGCTCGCTGTTGTGTAGGCTGCCGTGAACCAGAGACGCTTCCATTTTGTTTGGGAGGGGGCTGGGGACTATAATGTAGGCTGAGAGACAGACTTTCCTTTCTATGCTCGTGCAGCTAATTTTGAATTTAACCTTTGTAGAGGATGTGTCATGGGTCTAAAGGTCCAAAAATAAAAGCAGCGTATGAAATGGTACGACAGCCTTGCGGCTGAGGTTTCTGATGGGGGTGAAGATTTGGACGGAGGGTCATGCCGAGACTGATTTTCAGCGCTGAGGGCCCTACAAAGCAATGGTGGTGGGGGAAGGCTCACAGGGGTTTCAAAAATGTATAAGCAAGTCAAGCAGGAACGTGACAAGGAGGACAGCTCTGCATCATTCAACATTTTTTTTTCACTGGTGACGGCACTGGTGAAGTAGCTGCTGGACCTGCAGCTCTGGAGAGGGTCAGGGGTCTCTGCCTTTCAGAGCAAGCCCACAGCTGGCAGATGCCAGCTCCCGGCTCCATCTGCAAGCACGGGACATTTCTGGGTGACATTTTAAATGGCAGTCCTGGGGGCTGTGGGACTTTTGCTGGAAAGGGCACTGTGCAGAAGCGTTTCCCAGCAGTAGGACAAGCCACATGGCTCTGCGTAGTCACGAAGGAGGCACCAAACGGGAAGGTCTGTAAGTCGTTTTGGGATTTTTGTGCAGTTTGCAGCCAGGTGGGCTGGCATGGCAGTGGCACTTCTGATGAGCTGCCAAGGCAGGGGCAAGGGGCACAAAGAATGGTCAGACCGATTATCCTCCTGTGTCAAGAAGCAGCTGTAGGGCCACCACAACTCATGACCCACAGGGGTTGACCTGACATAAGGCTCCAGCACCAGCAACAAGTACCAGTTTGGTCTTGCAGACAGAGACAAGCCAAAGGGGAGGAGGATACAAAAAAAAGGCTCAGACAAGGGGGGCAGGAGGAGCTGGGATGAAAGGAGACAGAACACAAATAGGGAAAGCATTTTGCCTCACAGCGCTGCCCTAGAAAATTCGCTCTCAGATGCGTACACGGCTGCATCGACAACTGGCAGGGAGATGCCAAAGGGAGATAAAAGAACTGCATCATCTGCTAAAGGCTGCGAACACAAACAGTTCCTGTTTGAGTAACAGCAACATACAAAGTTGTAGGGAGGGAGGGTGTTTGGGGAAACCACAGGGCAAAACTGGGCCTTCGGATGTGAGTTTGTGCCTGCTTTGCAGGCAGCAGGTGATAAAAGCTTATTTCACACATGTAGATCTGCAGATCCCCCCCCCACCCCTTCCAAATTTAGGCATAGCATACACACAGGTTTTGTGCCTACACAGGTTTGCTGCCGAAGTGCTTTACCAACGGAGTTAAAGCAACTGAGCAGGGAGTTATGTGAGCATCCCTGCTCTCCCAACACGGTGCTGGATAAAGAGCCCTTGGGCATGCCCCCATCAAAAGAAGCGTGTCCAGCAGATCCAGAGAGGTGATTCTCACCCTCTACTCCACTCTGGTGAGACCCCACCTGGAGTACTGTGTCCAGCTCTGGAACCCTCAGCACAAGAAGGACATGGACCTGTTGGAATGGGTCCAGAGGAGGGCCACTCTGGAGGATGCTCAGAGAGGTGGAGCACCTCTGCTGTGAGGACAGGCTGAGAGAGCTGGGGTTGTTCAGCCTGGAGAAGAGAAGGCTCCGGGGAGACCTTGTAGCAGCCTTCCAGTACCTAAAGGGGGCCTACAGGAAAGCTGGGGAGGGGCTGTTGGCAAGAGTATGTAGTGATAGGACGAGGGGCAATGGTTATAAACTAGAGCAGGGTAAATTTAGATTAGACATGAGGAAGAAGCTCTTTACAAATGAGGGTGGTGAGACACTGGCACAGGTTGCCCGGAGAGGTGGTAGAGGCCCATCCCTGGAGACATTCAAGGCCAGGCTTGATGAGGCTCTGAGCAACCTGACCTAGTTAAAGATGTCCCTGCTTACTGCAGGGGGCTTGGACTAGATGGCCTTTAAAGGTCCCTTCCAAATCAACACATTCTATGATTCTATGTTTCAATATAAGGCTTGTATCTAACCGCACCGGTACAACTAAAGCCAGGTGACTTTTTTATGGAGGGATAGCCCTGGAAAGACAAGGGTGATGCAGTGAATGGCAGTCCAGGACTGTCCGACCACCAAGCCATGTTTCCTGGGCACATGTATTCCCCAGAGCCCCCGTGGACACAGGGTGAGCCTGTGCCTGCTGGGCACGGGGGGCTCAGCCTGCCCGCCTATCCCTCCAGGCACATCGCAGCTGACACCAGCCTGGCTCGAAGTCGAGAGGACATGGGTTTGGTGTTCCCGGGCACTCTTCCCCTCACAGTGTGGATGTAGCCAAGATTACTTGTGTAGTGCCTCTAAGGATCACGTCTAAAGATCACAGAAATCTCAGGCTAAAACAGGATGATAGACTTGGTCAGGGAAACCCCTGAAAAAAAGGATACTGGAAATCTGGAAATGCTTCATTGCAAGGACTCGTGGGTATTTTTTTTTATTTTTTTTTTTATGGTTAGAGAGCCAAACTTTTAATTCACAACAGTCTGGTTGTGCAGACTTCAGCTATGAGAACACTTAAAGTGTCTGTTCTGTCTTAAACTTGTGATGTTTCAATTTTTTTTTGTCTAAGAATTTCCTATGGCTTTTTTGCAAAGCTCTTGGGCTGTTTTCTGCTATTTTATCAGAAAATTTGGCTGCATTTTTAGCCCTGTTGGATTGTGGTGTACCAAAATCTTGACATTGTCACTGAAGCACTCCGGTAGAAACAATATTTAAGATGCAAAATCCTAAATGCAAGGGGGAAAAAAAAGTATTTCTCTGGCAAGAGAAATTTGTTTCTGAAAGCAATAAGCTTTAAGAAACAAAAAAGTAAATTGAAAGGCATATGAAGAAAAAATTTCACAATCCATCCAATGTATTACCTGATTCTGTAGATTATCGGCTGTCTTTGAAACATACCACCTGTATTCACTGCAGTTTTAGCAGAGTAATAAAATTTGTTTCTTTACCCAAAATGGAGTCAGGTGTGGGAGAATCTTGTCTTTCCTTAAACAGGAAATCTGCAGCTGTCATGGGGACTTAAAATCATAATGAAAACCGTGATCCAAGTATGAGATAGAGTCTCAAGTTACCACAAGGCGAACAAAATAATTCAGACTGTTTTAACCACAAAAAAATTACTTCTGATTTTTAAGCCATGGTTTGGAGGGAGCAGGACAGGGCTAATTTGTGACTTTTGATTTCTAGCATGGGCAGGACTGGTCTAAAGAATGATTAATGAGAGTATTTCTGGACCACTAGATTTTTCCTTGGGTTAATTTGGGTGTAAATTTTGTTATTAATTATTTGATATTTGACATTTGTAATGAGCTGCTAATGACTCAGAACATGGACTTTAGGAAGCGTTGTTAGATTAAAAGCAAAAGCTGCAGCTACGTTAAAAACTCGGGGGAGGCTGCAAAAAAATTCCTTTGCTGGAGAACTAGTTTGTGCTAGATAAGTATTCTTGCTGGCATAATTATATTTCTTCTCAGCAGCAACTATTCTTCAGCACAGACATCATGAGACCAAAAAAATGTCTTGAAAGTTTGCTCATACTTATCATTAAAATGACTTATTTTACATCAGTGTATGGTAGGTAGCCTGTCTAAATGTGTGGTTCAGCTGGACAACAAATGCTCCTGTGAAGTGGAGTGTGAAAAGATGAAGTGTGTCACCCAAGAAAGCGTATCAAGAACACCCTAAGGACATGCTTCATCAAGTGCAACTTCCTAGCCAAGTCACTAGAGCTCTTAAAGAGTCAGCAACAATGCTCCACAGGCCTTATTTGTATAAACAGCAGGCAGGAAGAGTGTGCCAGCCGAAGGAATAGTCTGAGCTATCAGACAGTGAATTGTCTTGCAATTACAGAAGAGAAAGCTGACTGCATAGAGATAACCTACCATGCATTTATTGAGCCTGACTCCGCCACCCCCCGCCACAACGTCGTCATCTTTAGCTGCCAGCAGCAGCCATTTCATTGACACAGGTTTAGATGCTGCCAGTTAGGGCAAAGTGGAAGTGGGATTTTATTTTTCATTTTCTTTTTCCTCCTTGTGAAAGCAATTGAAGAAATGCGTGGGAACTCATTCCCTTTGTTGCATGTTGCAGTCAAAATCCTTGTGCTAGTGCCCTGCTTGAGGAGTCTGGGAAGGGGGAAAAAGTTATGCTATAGTGAAATCACAAAGGATTTACGTCAAGTGTATTGCGGCTAACTAGGTGAAATGGTACGAAACATCTTATTTGGCTTTAGCCAGCAGAACATCCTTTGTAATGGGCAAAAATAAGCGGAGACAACATTTTAATGATAATCAATGAAACTAATTCTCACGTACCACATACAGCACAAGGACTTTAGTAAGCAGAACTGCTTTGAGCTTACAAAGTGTTTGTGCTGTACAATGTACATTTAAACACTTTTGGGAGCCCAAGCAAAAATATCTATAAGATGCTGGTTTGTGCTAAGGGGAGGTACTATCTCCAGCCAGCATGAGGTTGGGGGCAAACCTCTGTGCTGCACCCAGTCTCACCCTGCAGACATTCTTACTTACCAGTCAGTTCAAAATCCATCACCAATTTGCATTCCTGCAAAGTAGTCCAGTGGCGCTGCTCCGTCTGGATGGAAAGAGACAAAGGAGATCAAGATTAGAAATAAAATACAATAACTCATCGGAGAGCACCCTGTCTCTCAGACATTCTGTCACTTAGACACTGAGCCTTATGCTCCAGTTAAGTTTTCACCATCAAAGAGCAAGACGCAAACCACAGAACATCAATTAAATTTCTTTTTTAGAAATGCATCTGGTGGCTCTTCTTCACAGGTGCTTACCAAATGGTGATGCTGGGAAACAACCCCTGCCTCACAAATTGATAACTGCTCGTTTTTAGGAACTGTTGCCTAATATAAATCCATAATTGTGACCCATTCCTCCTCGGGGGATGCAACACTCAGGAACTCTTCCAAAGTCTCTGTCTTTAAAATGGAGCAGCTATTTTAAGAGAGGGAGGACAGTCTTGGTGACTGGACAACTATGCCCACGGATGACAGTCCAGGTTGTAAGCAAGGGTCAGAGCTGGCTAAGGGCACGATTTGTGTTCACGGGACAGGAAAGCTGTCTGCCTCGTCAGCAGGGGAAGCTACCCCAGGATTATTTTGTGTGAGCAGCCCCGAGAGCATTATACTGACAGGTAGCCAGGGCCTCTTACTCTGGCAGGCCACCTTGGTCAGCCCTCTTTTCTCTCTGCACACTAGGATACCCCAATGTCCTGCTCACCCCTCATGATTCTGTGTCTATGTTTCCTGAGCCAGGCAGCACGAGGAAGCTGGCCGGGTTTCTTTCAGAGCACTTGGCTATGCACAGGGCATAGACAACATGCACGCAAATGAACTGCGGGCACACTGTGAAGTCCTTGATTTAACGGGACCAGGGATGTGTCTGGCAGCTGCAGAAACTGACTTTAGGCATGGCAAAGGTAGTTTTCTAGGACAGCAAGGCAGCCATGGCTCAGCCATTTCACCTACGCCAGAGCCCTGGAGAAGTAAGCTAGCCCTGCTGCCAACAGGGGGTATGGAACGGATGCTTTGAGATGCGAACAAAGCACATCTGTATGACACATCTGCGTGGCACACCTGTCACAGATGTCCAGACCTCTTCTGGATTTGCCGACAGATCAGCAAGCCATCAGCCAAGGGAAGAAATTTCAGAAACGGCAGTTTTTTTATGCCGCAGCCCAGAAGAAGCAAAACCAGGCCTGGATGGGGATGTGAAAGTGGCATTACAGTGTCTTGGAGAACAAACAGTGTCTAGTATTTATGCAGAGGAAGGCGACCTGAACCAGAGAGAGGAAGTACTGACTAGACAGATATGTTACACTGTCCATCCAAGAAAGAATGCTGGTAACCAAACAAATGATAAAGGTAAAAAAACCAAACACCACCCCCCCGTCACCCCCCTGAGGCCCCTTACCTGGGTAAGAGCTGTGACACTGGGACTTGTATCTATGCTGTGGCTCCACTAGAGAAACCAGTGCAGTGGCTCTGGTCTGCTGGTGTACCTCTGCTGTACTCAGGTCTGAAAAATGCCACAGGATGACCCGTCGGGTGGCCTTCTTATCCTTTTAACAGAGGGAAAACACACATGCTGTAGACTACAAAGAAAAAGAATTACACATACAAAGGCAAAAACACGAATCATGGAAAATGCCAAGGTGAAAGTTGCAAATGCATGTTGGTTTTGTGCCCTCATGCCTAACTTGTTGTGATAAGAACTTTAATTTTGCAGCCATGGATTCATTTGCTCATGGGAGCTCACTGGACAGGCTGTGCCAAGGTGGCATGCAAATGCTCAGCCTGTGCTTTCCTCCCGCTCAGCCAGGGAGCCCCGGCCATGCTCAGGGCATGCTCTTCAGCTCTTGGGCTGGTAAAAGAATGACTTGTTTTCTTCCAAGCACTTTTCACCACTGTAAGGAAGTGCGTCACTGCCGCGTGGAGTGAGCAGAGCGAGGTGCCGTTGTCTGCTGCAGAGGTAGAGGACTGACATGTAGACGGCTTTTGGCCAGCTGTATTCTCAACACTTTTCAAGGGGCCATTGGAAATGCTTAAGGCCTGATGCCACAGATAATGCAATTTTATTTCATGCTCAGTTCTGAAAACAAGTTTTGAGGTTGTCAATGAGAAAATGAGGCAAAAACAGTGATTGTAAGCAACCGGTTTAAGTGACTTGCCTGGTATTACATGGGTCTGAGGAGAAAGCAAGCAGCGCCATTGCTTTTAAACTCTGTGTGTGCACGCATGTGCGTTTGTGTGCGTTTGTGTGTGCGCGCTGACTGTGTATATACAGAAGAGCAGTGGTAATAAACTCAAACACTTGAAAACTTTCTGTCAGGACATCCAAAAGAAAACCTGAGATTTGCTTGTGGGATTTTATGGATCATGTACTTGAACTGACTACAGTTGGGTTGCCCCCGGCGTGGGAGCATTTAAGAATCATGTTTTTCAGTTGCAATCAAAGGAATTAAAATCTGTTTTTCAGAAGTACTGACTAGACAGAGGTAAACTTCTCAAGTTTATTTAGAGAATTAAACTTGGAGTTGCTTGGAGTCTGATGCTTTAAGAAACAATAAATATCACAATATTTGTGATCCTTCTGAGAATGCTGGTAACAGCGCGAGGCCTGGCGATTCTGCTACGTAAGGCAATGGTTTTAAGTCCTTACTGGTCAGTGGATCTGACCTCTACTACAGCTGTTTATCCACCCAAGTGCACACCAATTTAGGTAGTGAAGCCAGTGTCAAGCATGCTGAGCAGTCATAATTTCTCTTGAAAATAACTAGTGTATTGCATGCTTAGTACTTCTCTTTTTTTTTTGCTTCAGAAGTCTTGTAAAGAGTACTCAAATGTAGAGGTCTACGCGCTGCTGGTGAATTGAAGAGTAGCAAGTAGGAAGGAGGTGTAAGTGCTGTCCACCCTAGAGGAGAGCATGGATAAATCCCAATCAAAATAACAAAAAACAAGAACTGAGAAAAATGTTGTGGTTCATTTTGTCCAGGTATGTTGGTGTTTTCACCATCGCTCTGCAGCTGAGGTAGGTAATTTCCAGCAGGAGGGTGGTCAGCACTAATTTCTTCAGCTGTTGAGACTAAATTCAAAAAAAGGAACAAAACCCAGCATGCTCATGACTCAGCTGTAGATAACGAACACCAGTGTGACCTTCCTTCACTTTGCCACATGCCAGATTTTATGTTCAACTTGTGTGCTAGGTGCTATATGTAACTTCGTGACTCCACTGTCGGTGGGCTCCTGAGTTTTTGGTAAAAGGGAATGTGTCGAAATGATTAATGTGAGAAAGCCACACTATTCAGCGCTGTTGGAAGGGAGGCCCTTAAGCCTTGAACATGTGAACTCCAGTAACTCTAAACTTCCCAAGAGCTCTCGCCCTCCCCTCCAAATCAAGACCCCATCCTTGGTTGGCACAGCTGAGATTTGGTCG
Organism: Stercorarius parasiticus; assembly: GCA_013396915.1. Classification (NCBI taxonomy): domain Eukaryota; kingdom Metazoa; phylum Chordata; class Aves; order Charadriiformes; family Stercorariidae; genus Stercorarius; species Stercorarius parasiticus. The sequence goes on along the minus strand of VWZL01001103.1, from coordinate 536,016 downwards.
AGCAAGAACTGCAAGAGCTTAGCAGCAGAGCTTCCCTCACTACCAGTATGAGCCATTGCAGTACCTTTACTGGTAGGGCTTGGGAGGTTGTGCTCCTCCCATCCTATCCTGCCGGCATCCCCCTGTGGCATGCCTTCTGCATCACACAGCGCTGGAGAAGCTGTGCAGAGCTCTCCATTTATACTGATCTAGCCCTGTGGTGAAATTATTTTTCCTTCAAAACAGCATTTTCTTGGTTTCAATCCTTGACTGAGGCTTCTGCAGCTGTGTGCCCTCAGCTGCAACAGCTTGTGCGAGCAGCAGACACAACACGCCAGAGGGGGAGAACCGTAGCTAACAGCCCTCACGTCGATGTGTTGAGAAACGTGCTAACATTTTCCCCACAAGCTGCATGTCTGCTGCTGCTGATTCCCCTCGAGCTCCAGGAAGGTCCCTGGCATTGGTTTCCATCAAATGTGCTTGTGAAAACGTGCAACCTGGGGGTGAGACATAACGACATCAGAGAACTGATCACTATAGGAGAACCTTCATGGAAGCAAAAAGTATAAATAGGGAAAAGACCCAAAAGATTAGGCAAGAGCCAGCTTAAGGCTATTAAACACAAAGGTATAAAAGCGGCTTCTGACTCAGAAGATCCTTAAACTGCTGACGGCTGGAAACTATACCTGGGAATGCTCAGTCCATGCATTCCATTTTTTACGTGTCGCTATATGCCCCCACTGCTGGCAGCTCTCCAGTAGAGGCTGCTTTGGTACCTTCGGTCTGACCCATTTTTATGTCACCTTTTGCTGACTCAACCGAAAATAGTAGATCAGGTCTTAGTGTAATATCACCCCTCACACACACAGTAATGTGTGATGGCTAAAGCACTAGTTTCACCTCACATTTGAAAGTCACATCCAGACCATTTTTAGGTATCACCTTCTCGTTAACATCCTACTACGAATGTCATTACTGGATCGACTCATGCTAATTATTTTTCCCTTATGGCCAAGCAAACTAAAACCTTTTCCCATTTTCATTCTAGCTGTTACTGGCATTCCCAGGGTATCTAAATACACAGATCTTAGCACTGGAAGTGTCATGTGTTAGCATGGTAAGAAACAGTCCTCGCTACAATGAGCTAATAGCTCAATGTAATACAAATTACAGCAAAGGATATAAGATACACAAGGCAGGAAAGGAAGAGGAAAGAAAATTGTACTGGTAACACCACATACTTCCAAACTATGTGCATAATTAGGCGGTTTAAATTTCTACCATGTTTGGGGATTTTTCTTCATGTCATTGTTCTGCTCTTTATGTAATTATGTGGTTGCACTTGACTGCACGGTGGTAAGTAAATAACACTAATTGCTTTTCTTATTGGAGGGTAGTGGACTGAAACCATAACTTCTGTTTATCAGCTCCAGGTAATAAAAATTGCATGAAAAGAACTATTTCAGGCAGCATTAGCATCTTTCATCTCTCTCTCTCTCTCTTTTATACAAAAGAAGCAGGTCTGACAAGCAACAGAACAGTGAAATCCTTCTGCTGAGTCAGATGCTCCCTTTCAAACTTACATAACTGGGATGTATTTCCATATTCCATCCCTCCTTTCGTATGCACGAAGCACAGACAGAAACAATGACGGCTCCAAGGCAGCTCACAGTAGCTTGGTGCGGAAGCCTCAATGTCACAACTTGACTGTGAAAAATATCTTAACATCTCCACTGTGGGATAATTAAATACCGCATTAAGTCAGCAAAGCAGGGTCTGCTACCGAGTGCCATTGGAGTCCATATGCTGCACAGAAGCATGCTGAAACTCTTCTGTTTCTTGGAATACTCAGTAAATAAGAATTTGGTCAAACAGCAAGTAATTTCCTCATTTTCAGAAAAGTAATTTTAAATACATGGGGGGGGAAGAACATTTAATTATTGCAGCAAATCTAATTATTGCAGCATTTCAGTGCCATTTTCTGACCATAACTCTGGTATGTTCTGTGATTTCTCAGGCTGTTATTTTTTGCAACGGTATGATGTAAATGTCTGCTAAAATCCCAGAGCTCTAGCACATAAAACTAATTTACTGGAAACTTCATCTGGCAAGTAAGCATTTATGTCCGTAACAGAAATATTGGTAGGGTATTTAGAAATAAATCAAGTGCCAAGAAAAGTAAGTTTAATGTTCACAGATGGCATGTTCCTCATTGACTATTTGAACCTACAACAGATGTATGTACAGGCCTATGGATGGTATGCTCTCAAAGTTGTAATGAAGTTTTATTAAAAATAGGCACAGGAAATACTGAAAGAAAAACATAAATTCAGAAACAAAGACCAAAGAGAAAACAAGAAGGTGAGAAACACAGCAAGTTAAGTTAAATCGAATGCATGTGTTTGTAGATAATTAGATGAGCTACCTAAGAGATGCGGATTCAAATCATGTCAGGCAGAATGGGAAACTGAATCTCCTCCCACTTCTTGGAGGAGTGCCTTTACCACTGGGTTTCAGGATAGCAGAAAATGTTTAAACAGCAAACCGTTTGCTTTCTTTTCTAGCTTACAAGTACCATTTCACGTTGAACAACATGTTTTGTTTGATACCAGTGCAGAGTTTTGGGATTCCCCCCCCCAAAAAAAAAAAACAACCCACAAAAAACCAAGAAGAAAGAATAACATTTATTTTGGCTGTCTTCTGAATTACTTCCCTCCCTCTTATTTGGCTGCTCAACTGAAAAAGCAATTACTCGCACAATCCTATATCCATTCTCCATTGACCTACTTTCAGCAGGGTTCCACTCCACATCCACCTGGGTTTGGCAGCCACAGCAGCAGAAACTAATTCAGCTAGAAAGTCCTGTAAACCACTTATAACATTGGAAGTCTTCTTTCTGTGCCTCCATCCACGAGGAAGCCTTCTCCTGGACAAACTGGCAAGGTACAGATTGGATAGGTGGTCTGCAAGATGGGTTGAAATTTGGCTAACAGGATGCACTCAGAGGGTGGTGATCAATGTTTTTTACTCAGGCTGGCAGCTTGTCACAAGCAGGGTCCCCCAGGGATGGACGCTGTTCATCTTCACAAATCATCTGGATGATGGGATTGAAAGTACCTTCACCACGTTTGCTGATGACCCTAAACTGGGCGACGAGGTGGACACATGAGAAGGGAGAGCTATCACACAGAGAGACCCGAACAGGCTGGAAGAGTGGGCTAGGAAGAACAGTATGAATTTTAACAAAGAAAGTGGAAAGTCCTGCACGTGGGGCAACATAAACAAAGAGCCCAGGGCAGGCTGGGACCTGTGTGGCTGGGGAGCAGCCTCCCCGAAAAGGTCCTGGTGGAAAGCAAACTGAACGTGAATCAGCAGTGCGCTGCTGCAGCAACGAAGGCAGGTCAGATCCTGGGCTTCATCCATAGGGGTGTCATTAGCAGGGATGGAGACGAGATCATCCCATCATCCAGTGCTTGTCAGCCCACACCTGGAGTACTGTGTCCAGTTCTGGTCCCCACATTTCAAGAAAAACATGGACAATCTGGAGAGGGTCCAGAGGAGGGACAAAGACAATCAAAGCTTGCCCTGCCCTATGAGGAAAGACTGAAGACATTAGGTCTTATCTCCCTGGAGGACAGAGGGCTCAGGGGGGGCCTCATCACAGTGTTCCAGTACTTAAGAGTGGCTACAAAGAGAGCAGAGGCTCTCTCTTCAGGGAGCCACATGGAGATGACAAGGGGCAACAAGAATTTTTTTACAGTGAGAACAACCAATCCCTGGAATGCAGGAACATGGTAGGGTCCCCATCGCAGGAGGTTTTCAAGATGCGACTGGACAGGATGCTGGATAATCATAGAATGGTTTGGGTCAGAAGAGACCTTAGAGATCATCTAGTTCTAACTCATCTAATCTCATCTAGGCTCCCTCCCACGAAAGGCTGGACCCAATGATCTTTCTAGCTCCCTTCCAGCCCAGGCCGTTTGATGGTTCTACGATTCCATGCAGACAGGCATGGGATCCAGGTGACACCTTCATCATCACCTCCCTGAAGAAGGAACCCTGAGCAGAC
>VWZL01001103.1:478309-529082 GCA_013396915.1 Stercorarius parasiticus | reverse complement strand
GCTGGCGGGGCGGGGGGGGGGAACGACACTGCGGGGCGAGGCTCGGGACACCACTCCCCCCTCCCCCGTTACCGAGGGTCGCTCCCCGCGGAGTGGCGCAAAGTGGGACCCCCACCCGCGGCCTTCCCGGGCATGGAGGCGCTTCCGGTGGGGGGGGGGTGGTGGCGTGGGGTGTTCTCCCGCCCCGTGGTCGGGGGGCGGGAATGGCGAGGGGCCAGGCTGGGGCCTGTCCTTCCCTCCCTCCTCCCCGCGGCGGCTAACCCGCTGCCCGCCGCAGTTGCCGGGGGAAGGGGCCCGAGCTCCAGTCCGCTGGATAGGCGCGACTCGGGCTCGGCGGTCCCCAGGTCGCCCCTGCTCCCCGGGCAGCTCCTTCCTCGCCTTTGGCGGTGTTGCCGTTGCGAGTCCTGTGCTTGCCCCGTGGCTGCTGGGCGTAGCTATAGAAACGCCGAGCGGGAGAAGAAAGCCGGGGAGAGGGTTTCTCCCATCCTTCTGGCTTACCTTTGTGGCTGGCAGCGTGCGGCGGTAAGGCCGCTCATAAATGATTGCCTCCTTTTTAAATTCGCTTGTATTCCTACTTTCGCCTTCCCCCATGAACAATGCTAATAAGCATGCTGGTTCACTAAATTCTTTTGCTACGTACCTTTTATTCTTTATGGATTTGTATCCTAAGTATCATGGTGGTCCTCGACCCATAAATTTGGGCTAACAGTACTTTTGTGTCTGCTGCTTGATTTCTGAGCTAACTAATTGTCCAGCTGATTGCAACTGTTTTTCTTCTCCGTGGCTCATTCTGTTTCTTACTTAAAAAAGCCAAGCTCAAGAAAACATTACTTTAATGGCAGACGTTGAAATTCAGAATGCCTCTGTTTCGTGATTTGTTAAAATGAACTTGCTTGTCACTGGGATAAGTGAAGGAGGGAGCATTTGCTGTTACCATCTCTCCATCAGTTAAACCTCTTGATGCAGAGGGTACCTGCTAAATTAGTACAAAAGTTCTCCAATAAACTGCAACAAAGATAGATCTTTGGAGAGAACCACTTTAATTCTATAGTTTCTTGTGAGAGAGCATCACCTCTGTTGTGATCAAGGGCTAGCAATGTGCTCTGTCTTAAAGGCCAGTTCTGAATGAAACCCACATGCTTGCTTAAGTTATCTTGAAATTTTGTCATGTACGAGAGAGCTCGACATCATGCAGTGTTACGAGTAGGAACAAGATACTGCTCTTGCCTTTCCTCTTTTCTGCAGTATTTTATGAAATACAGCTAGTTCTTACTTTTTTCTTTTTTTTTTTCTTTCATTCTGGGTTCTAGCTGATTATATTCATGTTGACCTCAGTATCTCAGTTTAGCCCAATAAGGGATGCCCTTTTAGGTAACGAGAGCATGGAGTATGGCTGTAACTTTACATTTTGGATTTCAAGAATGGCATGTGCTGAGTCTTGTGAGTAAAGAACCTGAAACAAATGTGTAGGAAGTCAAGAACATGAGGATTTTTAGGCAGTTTGTCAGTTGCAGTGTGCCTCAAGGAGGTGCCTGGTCACTGACTCTGATTTATTGGCAAAGCTGATCCGCTCTTGGAGAGGCAGAAGTTGTCCTGATAATAGGGAACAAACCAGTTTCTTACGAATAAGCTATAACATTGAGTGGATATGTGAAAAATGAATGACAGAGCACTTTTGTTAGTGATTTTATGTGGGGCTTTTAATAGCAAAATACCAGCATCTATTCATTAGAATTAGTTAATGTGAATTTTAATTTTTGTCTCTAATAGATGTAAAAAAACATGCAGGGAACTTATTTATTCTGTGTCGTATCTTACTCATTTCTTTCCAGGGAAATGTTCTTAGCTTATAAAAGTTGTGTGTCGTTCAAGGTGAAGGCATATATGATGAAGGTAGGGTGAGAGGAGGGTGTAAGTATTCTGGGTTGCTCAGAAGAGAGCAGAAAATGAGTAAGTGAAGATGAAGTAGGAGGAACTACAGGGAATGGGGAATTAGAGAAATGGGGAAATGGATGACTGGGGTAAAAAGAGTGGTAGGAGTCTGGTAGCCTCACTGGTTCTTTTTACTAATATGTGTCTTGGAATACGGGTGAACTGTACACTCATATGGATCACATGCTCTTTTTGTATAAAAGCTTTTTGTGGTAGGACCCTGTGAGCAGGTTGGTGGGGTCTCCCTGCTGGGCTATATTTATTATTGTGGCATTTTCCAGTTCCTCTGGGATTGTTTCATTGAGTTGAATAAGCCCTTCAGGCCTCTCAGTTTTGGGTGCTTTTTTCAAATATTTGCTTAGAAGTCTGTATGCGAGACCCAGATGGAGAAACCCAAAATTTATTTTGCTCTTCTTTTTCCTCTATTTCCTACTTGTGTGGACACTCCTTATAGCCCAGAGGTGCACCCTCTTCCTTGTGGCTCGTCTCAAGCAGAGGAGCGTGGAGAGCCAGGAACAGACCAGAACAGTTGACTGGGGAGGCGTAAGAAGTGGTCTTGCAGAAGTATGCTGTAGGCGAGAGTATGATATGGAAGAATGACTCTTACAGAGGCAACGTTGAGTGGTGGTGAAGCCCTGGCAGAGGAGTTAGAAGTGCGGTGTAGCAGAGGGTCAGGACACTATGAGAATGTGGATTAAGAGCTGCGTTTGAGGGTGTTTGGAGGGCCTTTGGGTTCCATTCCCTCTCCCTCCCTTGAATTTCAGTTTCATTGATTAATGTTGTATTTATACAACCTGTATTTTCTGTGGCATCTACCTGTCTCACTGCCTCTGACATACCTATTCTTAAATATTTCTGTGAAGTCAGGAAGATCTGTTATCCCTGTTCTTACAGTTGGGCTGTCTAAATACACAAATGTAACTACCCGCTACCGCAAGGTAAGAAAGGGATGTGAACTTGCGGTTTCTCAGCTACTCTGCTGTAACTTCTGATGCGTGGTGTTCTTTCTTTGTGGTAAATGGGAAGCAGCTCACTTTGCAACTCAATTACTTCATGTCTGTCACAGGCAGTTGTGGTAACAGTAGCTAGATGGCAATGAGTTCAGATCTTGACCTATTTTGCAGTGGCTTATTCATATATCCATTTCTTAAATGTAAGTACATTCTAGAAATCAGTTGTAGAGTGTAAATTGTCCTCCCTCCTTTGTCCTCCATCTAAAAAAGTAACTGTCACCTTCAGGCTAGTTCTTCTTCCAGCACCTCAGGTTGAATCTCCTGAGGATGCTGTGTGTTGTGTAGAGTTTCGGTTTGTGGTGTTGTTTGTTTGTTTCTTTTTTTAAAGGGATATTCAGATTGTGCTGAGCAGAGAGAAAAACAGAATATTTCAGTTGGAAGGGACCTACAATGATCATCTAGTCCAACCGCCTGAGCACTTCAGGGCAGGTTCAGAATTAGCAGAAGGGGCCAGAATGCAGGTATTCCATTCTGTAGCAGTTATAGTCAGTGAAAGGATACAGTGATAGAGAGTGCTAGGAAGTGGTACGCATTAAACAAGAGAAACAATACCCCGAACTTCACATCTGAAACAAAATTAAATTGCCAGGTAGCCTTCCAGAATATGGAGTGTGATTAACTTCAGCCCCCTTCTCTTGCCTAGCCCTCAGCCCCCAAAACCAACCAAACTGCAAATAAATACAGGCTATATGAAACTGGTACATTCTTCTACTGCCATGGAACCTTAACTTTGTCTCGTTTGCTTAGTTCTTCTGAGACATCATCTTTACTGTGTACTGGAAATACTGTTGTCGCTGCAAAGCTACAGGAATTCCAGGTGGCATGGAGAGACGTGTCTCCTGTACCTCTGCAGGGAAGAGACACAACTGCTCAAGTCAGGCAGGTGTGATCAGCAGGGATGATGTACGACAGGGCAAACAGCTTTAAGTAATGCCATCATCATGTAGTACTGCAACTAGCGGTTGAAGAGTGTGCATGAAATGCTGTGTATCTGTTTATGAAAGCCTTTCCTCATCAGACCATCCCTAGTGGGGCAATACGAAGGAGGAGTGCCATCCTTCTGCAGTAAGGAGAAAAAGAGAGATGGAGGAGGTAAGCAGAGAAACGGTGAAGGAGCAGATGGTCCAAAAAAGGTAGTAAAAACTAATAGAACTAAGGTGAACATACTGACTGGAGAGTTTCTGGAGAAAGGATAAGGGACACATTTGTGTGGAAACAGCTGGTGAAAAATTCTCTAATCAGGAATTGGTGAGCAAGAGAGACATCATCCTAGAGCCCATGGTGACTTTCTTCCTTTTTGTAATGGCAGATCATAACTTATTAGCAAGAAATCAGTGATATATTTTAAAAGTTGTCTGTAACTATGTAGATCACCAAAGAATGGATGTTAAAATGCTACAGTTGTTCTTTGAAGCTGCTTCTGTTGCAGTCTTACGTATGTGAATTGACTTGTTTGTGCTTCATCTGCTTGGTTATGTTGGCACTTCCCGTTGTGCCTCTGCTGTCTACAGAGCTTGCTTTCAATGTTAAGCATCTTTATGTTCTTAGCTTCTTTCTTGAGGGAAACCTTTTCTGTCCTTGTTACTGGTCTTGAGCACTTAGAAAGGAAGTCTGTTTCGATTATCTATTTAGTAATTGCATTTTCTGTCCAGCTAATGATTCTTCAAGAAATTGTTACTGGGCTTTCAAAAACCCTTAAGTCATGTATATTAATGGGTACAGCAGTAACGTTAGCCAATCTGTTCTCCTGACTTTGGTGGAGTGCGAGTGTCGTGTTGGAGTTTTACGTGGGGCTTTTGTGCCATCGTGGGAGTTGGAGTTAGTGAAAGACTCCTTTGTAAGCAGAGAAATACTGGGTGGTGGTTAATCTGTGTGTGAGCAGATGCTTTGATGTAACCTCTGTCTGTGTGCTAACTGTAGCACATGTAGTTTTCAAGATATAGTGAACGTGAGATCTTGGTCAAAACCCTCTATTTTTCGTCTCTGGGAAGAAATTATGGCAGTGGTTGGATGAGTTGTGTATGTTCTGACCTCAGCTGTGGAGATGCTTTACACTTACAAACGCATTTGATTTTTCATGTGGTCTAGTGGTTTTATTTCTCCATCTTTTAGAGGAAATCAAGGATCATTTGAGATTTGCTTGATACTGCAGCTTGGTAGCAGCAAAACTTGTTTGATGATAATATGCACGTCTGCCCTTTGCGAAGACTTCTTTGCACTCAAACATATGCCTGTGGCACATGCTCGTGTCTTTCACCAATATGCTCTGAATGTTAGTTTGTGGCTTCCTGACTCTGGACTGACTTTACTTGGTTCTTGTGCTGCTGTTTACTGCTGCTGTTTAGAAACTATTTTAAGTAAAGCAGAGTCCCTCCGATTTGGCCATTTATAACCTCTGATGGTTTTATCTGTATGAATTGGTTTCTGAAATGCTATGTAGATAAGTCCTTAATTTCCTGGCAAGTGACTAAGATTTTTGTGTCATTTTTTTTGTTTTGTTTTTTACTTTTTTTTTTGAATTCCATGCTTTTTGAGCTTCTGTGCAAGTTACTGCAATAGCAGCAGTGTTATGACTTTTGATTCTTGCTAAATCTCCTATTCTCCAACACCCTACTAAAGGATGCTTTCTATATGGTGTTATGGGAGAAGGAAATTCGGCTTGGAGAGCCCAGTGTTGCTTTAACTAAAAAAAGAAAGCAAAACTTACATTTGCTGATGGCTCTGGGAATAATTCTAGTTGCAGAAGTGCAGACACCTGTATATGTGTGTTAAGTCATGTATAATGGATTTGAAGATGCAAGTATAAAAGTCATAATTTTTTTAGAGAGTTTGCACTATTAGATTTATATCTTCAGTAGGCAAGCTTAAATGGACTGCTAATAAATAAAAATACAAAGGGGTCTGCATGACAAAGAAACATGAACTGAAACTATAACAGAAGACTGAACTGGGAAGGGAAGGGAGAACGAGATACTATTCCATTATCCACTCTCTGCAAAGCTTCACTTGATGTATGGGGGTACTAATTAAGTAAGTTAGCTCTTTGTAGTGAGTCTTTGCTTCAGTGAGAAAATCATTGCTTATATTTGCCATTTGATTAGGCAGAAATATTTTTAGGTGAGGTTTCTTGAATGCATTAAAGAAAAAAGAAAATGCGTACCCTGAGCGTTAACTGGGATGTTAATATAGTAACAAGTATGCAGGGCAATGAATTTAATGATTTAATAACTTCTGACTGTTCTGTAGACTGTAAATAAAGTAAAGGTGCCTGCTATCTTAATGCCTTAGAGGCTTTGCAGGAAAACCTGGTAATTATTGTTAGGTTTTTTTGAAGGTTTCCTTAGGTCCTTCTTTCAGCTTTGACGAGTGTGTATGTGGATAAAGAACATATAAACTAAAAATAAAAACCTCTGTGCTGTGTAGTTCTGTTCCTTCTGCAACTACCCAAGTATTTGCAGTTCAAAGTATTAACCTTTTATGACTACTTGGATCACTGCTACCGCTGTAGACCGTAGCTGATTAATTCAGGATATATGGTATCTTATGCAAATATCACTAGTGGTGTTTTCCCACCATTGTCACAACTCTTATTCAAAGAAATGTGTTGCCACTTAAAATGCTTTCATACTGCAAATGAATAAAATGTAAGTTAAGCTTAAAAAATCACACAGCAGATTGTTCTGATCTCTGATGAAGTCTGAAGGGCTGGCTTTTGGTTCAGGCAGAATGGTCAAATCCTCGATTTAAAGAAAAAATACATAATTGTTTTGGGAGAGTTGTGTACAGAACACAGGAATTAACTACAAATTGCGTCTTGCGTGTTTATCTGGAATATGTGGTTGGTTTGTTTTTTTTCCCCCCCTTGAATCTGTAGTTCAAACAGATAGGGAAGACAGGAATGTCTGTCGTAGTAGCGATCATTGTGGTTACTTAATTACTAGAGATGAATGCTCCTTTGTGCTGCAAATGAGAATCTCTCTCTGGTTCCAGAAGATACTATACTAGTACTTAGGAAAAAGTGAAAAATCAACAAGGTTTGATCTGTTAGATCAAACACACAGATGTGGTTGCTAAATTTGAATACATCAACTTCACACTGCTGTTACATGTATGAAATTTGGATGCTGGTAATTATTGTATATTTTAGTGTGCCCTCTATTATCTCTAATCTTTCTCTGTTTATCTCATTATTGGCTTATATCACTTCATTCTTTTTTTTTTTAACCCCATGTCTTAGAATAGATAAGGTAAATCTCAGCCCTACTTCAGGCTTTGTGTGGAAAGATGAGCAGATTCCAACCCGAATTCTTCAGTTGCACAGAACCAAGACTGTCTGAAGTCATAGCAGTAGCTCTGAAAAATGTTCATAGTGGGAATTCTGCGTGCTAATGTACGACGGCTGAATCTGTTCATGGTGGTCAGCCTTGGGGTGAAAGGCGAGAGCATGCCCATATGGACAGAAATTGCAAGTTTTTAAAAACATGTATGAAGAGTGTTCAGAATTAGAAGGGAGGTTTGGTTTATTTCAAGTGTAGTACAAAGCTGGTATTTTCTTGCATTGTGGGGCACAGCTCCTTGAACATTAGAAAAAGAACCAATTTTCATTCAGTTTACTGATGGCCCTTGTTCTTGCTTTTTAATCCCCCCAGCCTGTCTCAAATATTGGCATAATCAAACAGGAAGTGTCAGAAATATTTTAGCTATTGTGTATGTCCAAGTATTTTATTTTTTTTATGCTTTTAACAAATAGGGTGGAAGACCTCCTGCAATTCAACCAAGTGTTAAATAGGCTTTTTTTTTAATGTATTAGAAAGATCATGCCTGTGCAAACACATTAATGAAATCTGCAAAGCATTTTATTTTAAGCAGACTTCAGTAACTGAACTTGGCAATCTGTTTGGAAAGAAAAGTTAAAATATTTAAAATATGCTTGGATCGTACATTTAGATGGCTGCTTCTGGACGCAGTGTAGCATCTGCCAAATATTTAATTTTACTTAATGATAGCAGTATTCCTTGTTCTGTGTTTAATTTTAAAATGTCATTTTGTTGCCAGGATGCCGGGGGAAGTCATCACAAAGTCTCTGTTTCTCCTGTCGTCCATGTCCGAGGGCTGTGTGAATCCGTTGTGGAAGCAGATCTTGTGGAAGCTCTTGAAAAGTTTGGAACCATATGGTATGTCAAGCAGCATAAAGTCATGTCTCTGGACAAGTTGGGAGCATTATTTAAATGTCTCTTGGACCTCTTTAAATACATATAATAGCCCTTTGAAAACTAGAACTTAGTTAATAATAAAGCATTAAGATTTTCTAGCTGTGCGAAGATTCTGCGTTTCTGTGAATGGCAAGTCTGTCAGGCAGAGGTAGACTGTCTCCGTGCCCTAGTGTCTGCTGTCAGCCTTCAGTAGCACAGCTAGACCGGGCCTTAATATGAGCTGGAGTTAAACCGAATGGCAGAGCAGCATGAGCGTGGCTGACTTGATATAAGTGAATATCCCAAAAATAAGGATGGGCCACAGAGCAGGTGATGCTTTTTCCTATGGGAGGAGTGCTTGTGATATGTAGGACCTTCAGAATGAGATGGTTATTCAGAGAAAGCCCCTGTAAAGGTCATAAAGGCTAAAGATTCCTCATCTGTGAACAAAATAATAAAGGTAAACGGGTAGAGCTAGGTTATTCTGAGTTTTGGGTGCTTCTCAAATAAACTTGTGTTTATTTCCTCTAAGGTAGTTTTGTGTCAAAAATAGTATTTTAAATTTCTTAGCAACAGCAAAGATGTTTAATGTATAAACTTTGAATGTGTTTTATAACTTGCATTTTCTTTGATCCTTTACCTCATAAATGGCTTTAGCAAGTTTTTTGAAATGTGAATTGTAGTTCTAGTAAGTTTAGTAAATGATTAACTCTTTGTTGTATTGGTTGAATGTTTTTATCCATTAAACTTTTTCAGGAAAACAACTTCTTATTACTTATCTTATATCTGCATTTCTTTGTTTTGTAGAAATGCTTTACAAATGTGTTGACCAGGTTTGGGAAGCGTGAGCAGGGAGACCTTCCTTCCCTTTATGTCCTTGTTAGGAATTGTTTGGAAAAAACATGTCATATATGACAGATGCGGGACTCTGGAGTTGTTTTGAGTAAGCATATAGGAAAACTTACCATAATGTTTCTGTCACCAGCTATGTCATGATGATGCCATTTAAGCGCCAGGCTCTGGTGGAGTTTGAAAATGTAGAAAGTGCGAAGAAATGTGTAACATTTGCTGCAGATGAACCTGTATACATTGCTGGACAGCAAGCCTTTTTCAACTACTCAACAAGTAAGAGGATTACTCGACCAGGGAACACTGATGACCCATCTGGTGGAAATAAAGTTCTCCTCTTGTCCATTCAGAATCCTCTCTACCCAATTACAGTGGTATGTTTCTTTTATTATTTTATTAAAAATAAAAGTCAAAAAAAAAAGAAGGCAGGGAGCAGCAATTTCTGTTCCGTTACTTCTGTTGTGTACTATTTGTTAAAATTGTACACTGTTAATTTGAGTCAGGAATTAAATTCACCTACCAAAGCTTTACATCATCTTCCCCTAAGTAACATGCATGTTCTGCAAGAAAGGTTTTTTTTGAGATGATTCAGTCTTGTTGTACAAATATTTTGCAATACATTTGAACACTTCAGCGGTCAGGATTTTGAAATGTTTAAGTTGCTACATGCTTCTGAAATATTTCCAAATGTGTTGCCACAACATTGAATGTCATTTAGCTTTCAGGCTCTGAGTGGTGTATGTTTGAATAACAAGTAATTTTTCCAGTAGGAGGGGTTACTTTATTGTAATCCTTCATTCTTATGTATTTCCTCTGTGGAAAATTAAAACCTTCATCTGTTGATGATCACTCCAGTTTGATGGAATCTTCCTCAACTTTTATTTGGGCTGATACACTTTACTTTTCAGTATTTCAAGTCATACCACATACACAGTTGCATCGTAATTTATTGCCATCTATTTATGGCACATGTGCATATTTTTTTTTAATGATACAGATATTTTTTGCTAATATTTAAGAATGCATGTTTTCTCATGCATTGACTGCTTATATTTTTCATAGAGATTTTATAGTACATGTTGAATTGCACAGAAATATTTCAGGAAAAATTTAAAAAGTCTGCTTAAAGTAGACTGGTAATACCATGGTATAAGCATAAGTTACTCATTCTTAGGGAAAATGTATAGGATAATATGGATCAGTCAAAGTGTTTGGGTTGTGTGGAACCATATAATTTAATGCAAGTATTAATATACAGCACATTGAGCAAAACTTATGTTCTGCCATATATTAAATTCTGAGGATGAAGCCTCTAGCATGGTGGCTCCTTTTTGAAAACAAACGATAACACCACCACCCCCAATTTTTTGTTTCCCTCTGGCCCCAGGTGTTTGTCTAGAGTATACCAATGAGCTCTAGAAGCAGGCAGATATCCAAAATTACTTGTAAGCATCAGAGCTCTTTGAAAATAGTGCAGACTAGTAGAGTCATAGCAACTGGGAAGAGCAGTTGTACCCGTAACAGCTAGGAATGAGATGAGAAAAATTAAAATTTTGCACTTGGCCAACGGGTTCAAGAAGAAGTTAACTTAAGAATGCCTCAGGCAAAGTTTGCATTATTTAAAACAACAAAACCACAACAAACCCAAGCCCCACAAAAAGCCCACAAAACCCAGCACCGCCTCTTCTTCTTCAACGCTTTTCTCTCCTTAAATTTGAACTAGTTAGACAAAATATAAAAATTGCAACAAGTTTTAAGTGGCACGTCAGAATAGCTGCAATAAACTGTTCCATAGTTCTTAAGAGCTTTTCTTTCAAAACAAGATACAGTTTTTGCAGAGAAATTGGTCTGCTCAAGGGCATCTTGTGGAAGAAGCTAAATTGTTCTAAAGTTTCGCAGCAGCCTATTTCCTCCATGACAGTTGTGACCTGCTTCTTTCCTAGCAGAATTTTTTGAGAGGGGTGTGGGAGCAAAGGGCAAGTTAACTGTATTTAATTCCTGATTGCTTTCCACCCCTTTGTGATGGGGGGGCGGGCGCTTTGAAAAAGTTTTGCCTGAGGTGTGATATATAAGTCTTTGAAGTTCTGTTCCCCATTTTTCTTAGCTGTGGGCAGAACTTTGTCAGGGATTTGTTTGTAAGAACAGCCAAATCTGTTCAAAAAGACCTCCAAGCTATTATCTGCTGGTGCTTCTTAGTTCTCGCTTACCTTCTAAACCTTCTGTACGTGCATGAGGAAGGTGTGGTACGCCTTGGCAATTGGAATGTTTTAAACTTAACTATCAACTTCTGAGATTAGGTTGCTGTGCCTCCTTTTTTATGATATTCTAGTATGTATATAATGCAATGTTAATTTTTTCTATAAAATATCCCACCTTACTGTATCTTGTGAATTGCCTGATTGATTTGGTAAAGTAGATGAATAAAAAAAAAAAATTAAAAAAATCAAGCTCTGTGTGTGCCTGCTGGCTAACGACACTGGCGTTTTGAGTAGAGTTTACATTTTGAAAGACAACCTTTTTTCTTAATTAAGTGGCTGTGAAGAAATCTTTTGAGAGACAGATTGTGAAAGAAAGTCACATGCATAAAACTTCACGTAATCTGGAGCTGGAAAGTTTTCAGGATTCTTTTCTCCCAAACAAGAGGAAATTGATGGCAGCTGTTTGTGCTATTGAGCTTGCATAGAAAATATACCTATAAACGATCTCATAAATCCTATTTTTTAGGGGTTCATGCTGCTTGAATCCTTTCTAAAAATGTATGTCCATCTTCTGAAAATCTTAAGGTTGACAATCTCCTCTGCCTGCTTTGCTTAGCTATGCAAAACGCTCACTGGAGTGTCGGGAGCAAGGTCCCTGAGCATGGACAATGTTTTTTGGTTTCTTGTGTTTTTTTGTTTGTGTGTTGTTTTGTTTGTTGGTTTTGGTTTTTTTTGGTTTTTTTTTTGTGGCAATATGCCTGTGTATTAAAACTTATGGTGCTTTATATGAGCCAGGAGTTACACCACTGCAGCTGTAGCCAGCATCCTCTTTTTCTAGTTTCTTGTTGTAGAGGGGGAGTATGTGGAAGCGTGTTTGTTGATTTATTTTTTTTTTTAAGAAATCCAGCATGCCCCCAACCCCCCAGCCTTTGCCTCCCAACTGCTCCGCTATTCTGCAGAACACGATAATAAATACTATACTTATTTACTTCCCCCCTTCTTCCTCTTGTCCCCCAAATAAACCTGAGGATGTGCACTAAGATCTCAGAGTGAACATTTTGGAAGCCTTTGGTTTAGATAAAAAGAAAGGAAGGGAAAAACATTGTCGTAGAGTGTTTCACTGAGATGTCAGTGCCTTTGCCTGCTGGGTTTAGCTATGAAGCCAGCTGTCTGGTGAAGCTTATGTGCTTTCAGCTGCTTCAACATGATCTAACAGGTGAATTGCTTCAAGAAATCACGGTTTCTGTTTGTTCAGGTTCTCAAGCCTGACTCTTGGGAATTCTGAGTATGGGTGTACCAGTCACTCTA
Source organism: Stercorarius parasiticus (assembly GCA_013396915.1). Taxonomy (NCBI): domain Eukaryota; kingdom Metazoa; phylum Chordata; class Aves; order Charadriiformes; family Stercorariidae; genus Stercorarius; species Stercorarius parasiticus. The sequence continues at coordinate 516,590 of VWZL01001103.1, read as the reverse complement.
AAATCAACTTATTTTTCTTGGCCAGCTTCATGCTGGAGACTAGTTTCTGGTACCATGATGTCTGAGTTGTTACGTGTAATCGACTGTTATTTGACATGCTCCTAGCACCACATCATAAGCCTGGCCTAATGTGCAGTAAGGCCAGCTTTTCTCCTTTCTGCTTTGTTCCTCTGCAACACTGAAGATGGTCTTGAATTTCATTGGTACCTTGTAATATAGACAAACGCTGGTGAAACAGCATTAACAATGAGTTTGCATGAATCCAGTGTTTCCTGCCAGAAGTTTTCTCTGCCTGAAGTGGAGAAGCACAGCAACTACTTGCAGTGTCTTTGGTTCAGGTGGATACCATTTAAATCCTCCTTTTGATAAGCTACCTAAGCTTACATCATGGACTACCCCTGGTTACTCTTCTGAAACTAAACGTGACTGATTAAAAAAAACCAACCAACCCTCAGCTGCTACAGCCTTATGAAATGAAATGTGCTATAATTACAGTGTCACTTTGTCTCTCTGCTTTGGTAAAACTACTGCATGCTTAAAAGGGACCACACCTTGACACATGGGTACAATTACTGGGTTTTGACACAGTTGAAGGTAGTTGTTAAACTAACTAATGTTTCCATGGGTACTTATTATAAAAGTTTTCCTGTTTTTCAGATTTGACTGCCTGGACTATATTAATCCATAAAAATGCGAATCATGAATGTATAAACTGCATAGGGAAAATTATAAATGAAAAGCTAACAAGGCTGTGCTCTTTGGCATTTAAATGCCAATGCAAGAAAATGTTCTGTGGACCTGAAGTGTTTGAAATTTCACATCTGAATAAAATATTTTTTTCTTCTTTCGCAGGATGTCTTGTATACTGTGTGCAACCCTGTTGGAAAAGTTCAGCGCATTGTTATATTCAAGAGAAATGGAATACAAGCTATGGTTGAATATCCTTTTTGAGTGTGATTATTTTTTTTTCCTGTAGGTTCTTGACTGTAGATGGGATTTAACATGAGAACGTCAGAAAAATACTGTGTAATTTTGAGACCAAATTATTCTTTCATTTCTATCTAAGACATGGTAATTTGTAGATGTCTTTAAAACAAAATAGCACTTAAACATTTCTTCTTTGTAGGAAAATGACTTTGTCAAGAATGGTCTTGATAACCATGTTTATAGGTGGCCCTCAGGCTAATAATTGCAGACATGAAATATGTCATAGATTTGACAACGCATTATACAAAAAAGTTTCATGGCTTTTGCCTGTGTTGATACTCAAGAAATAGGTAAGGGATTGCAGAGGGGCAGCTTTACTTCCTCAGACTGTTTAATATATACCGCTTGTCTTACTATTCTGACTTTAATAAAGCACAAGACCAACTTAGGCCTCCTTGACCTGTTTATGATGTGTTGAGGAAATTCCCTGGTCTGTTATCCTACTGTTTACTCTATTTGTAGCATTAAGTTGTACATGGGATGAATGCTCAGAGTTGTTAATGTGTTACTGCAGTTTGCAAAGTTCAAAGTCTGATATGATTATGCCTTAGTTTATGAAATTCTGATAACCCTCTTCCTAGAGACTGATCACCCTCTGTTTCTGAGGTGTTTCCTGGACAAAATTGTACCAAAATCTCAGAAATTCTTTTGTGACTTCAGGTGCTAGCAATGTGTCAGGCTTTATTAGGAGGTCACTTCTGTAACATATGACTCCACTGGTGGCTGCATTGATGATTTGCCAGACAAAAAGCATTACCCTAACTTCCGTAAAAGCAAACTCGTTGCTGTTTATCTATGATGAAGGGTTAAACTGTGTGTCCTAACAGACAGTAGTTTGACTTACTATGATAGTGGGTTGAATTTGTGGTAAGTGGTGGTGTCTGGATCAGATAATTTGTACAGCTGAGGGTTATTCTGCATCTTGTGAAAGATGAGGGAAGTTGTGGGGAGGATCCTGCTCATACTCTGAAACTACCACACTTCTATCCTTTGAATTAAATTCTGCAACATGCCTTTTATTAAAAACAACCAGGACTTGAAAGAAAACTCACCAATGTGAGCAGAGTAATGCAGCAGTGTAGGTAAACAGTTTGGGGGGAAGGGGAAAAAAAGTGAGCTTCAAGGCTTGTCTGAAAAGTTCAAAAATTTACTCAAGTTTCAGTGCTAACTGCAGTACCCATTACTTTTGCAGATATGCTCCCACAGTTCTAGCCTGTGTCAAACAATTTCTTAGAGGTGCAGGAAGCTTAGCTTTTCTCACTCTCAAATTCCACAGTGAACCTACATCAACTTGGAAGAAGTTGGGCAGCAGGAGTGTGGTAAAACACAAGGGATATGCTATTGATACAGACTACCAAATTTCACTAGAGTATGTCAAAGGATGGTGCAAAATCTTCTGACACCATATGTTATTGAGTACGTATGAGATCATGGATTGCCATGTGCCAAGGCTCAGGTATATTTTTCTGCTAGCCATAGAACTAATCTTGGAGTATGCAGAGGATATGAAATAACCTACATATTGGAGCCAGGTACATGCATCTGCCTTGAGCAGTGGATTTAAAGCATCTGCTTGTTGTATTTCTTTTGATGCAAGATGATTATTTGTTCATTCAGAGTCTCTCTCTTAGGTCTGTGGTTTTCTTTGGCTACCAAGCTAAAAAGAGCATACTCTTTCTTAGTTGTTTTCGCTGTAAAGTAACTACCGAGTTTGCATTCTCCCTACCCACAAGTCTCTAGGTAATGGTAGCTGTGAGAAGGGATGCGTTGTCATAAGTTGCGCCTTCTCACCCCCGAGCTCTGATCCCTTCCCGAATGATGCAGCTTCAAGTTTCCCTTCAACTGTTCTCTAGGCTTGCTGGTAACTTTCTGTGTCCTCTGATGCAAATTACTAAATCCACCAGAATATCCCCTTCCAAAGGGCATAAGTTCAGACCGTAAACAAAGCTTGCATCTGTTGAATACTTCACTAACTTATGAATGGTCTCATCATGTGCCACCTACGTGTCAAAAAAACGTATGCTTAACGTAAGTTGAACCCATATACATCGGTAATTTTATATTAAAGTCTGTATAGAGTTCTCGTAAGGTATACAATAGTGAAATATCTGCAGGCTACAAAAGTAAAGCTGTATCAGAAGAAAGAGACATGAATGAGACACCTGGGGCAAAAGATCCTTAACGTGATGTGTATGTTTGAATCAGTGTTTTGTGCCCAGAAGGCAAAGGCTGCACTCAATGGAGCAGATATCTATGCAGGATGCTGCACACTAAAAATTGAATATGCAAGGGTAATGCTTGAACCTTCTCTTATAATTTTACTAGAAAATATATACATATATATATATAATCAAGACTTAACCTTTTTCACTTTTACTTTGTTTGAACAGCCAACTCGACTTAATGTCATTAGAAACGACAACGATAGTTGGGACTACACTAAACCCTATCTGGGCCGACGAGGTAGGTTTTCATATGTTATCGCTGTAGATGTTTGACTGTACTAATGACAATCCTTTATACATGGTCAGGCTGTATGGCAATAGTCATTTTCAAAGCAAGCCAGTGCTGCTGAAGGCTGTGTTCACAAGCCAGGACATTAACCCTGAGCCCTAGTGCCCCCTACTGCCGTGTGCTTGAGCCACTTAGTTCAACAAGGAGCCCACACCTGCAAGCACCTTCGCAGTTCTCAAGGACTTGCATTTCTCCAAGCAGCTCTCTCTCTTTGGAGGAGAGGAAACCTGGTACAGACTATTCCTTACAAACTACAAACTTGCACACTGCTTCTCCTTCGAAACGACTCTTTTTCCCTTATGTTGGACAAGGCATTAAGAAGGATAGAGGACTTCAGCAGGCTGACTCTACACTTCATCATGCACCACATCGGCATCAGCAAAAAAAACCAAACAAACAAATAAAAAACACCCTCTGAAAAAACTCAGACTTGCAATTCACCTTGTCTGCATACTGCATGCACCATCACAACAAGTTTTTAAAGGAGGACACTTTCAGTACTTCAGATTTGTGTGGGATGAATAACATGATAGACTGTACCCATTCTGTTCAAGTTTGTATGTATGCTGGTCTTATTTCCCTTAAAATTACAACTGAAAAATTGAGAACCTCCAAAATTAAGAACCTCTCTTGTTGATATCATTGACATTGTAATCTTTTTATTACATGCTGTATGTGAGAGTTGCATTCAGTCTTAGCAGTGTAAATATTGTCTAGTAGTAGGGAAATTTAATCCTTATCTGTAGATAGTTGGAACCGAGCAGTGCAATATCAGATAGGTCCCCTCAGTTATATTTAAGTATTAAAATAGGGAGATTCATAATTGGTACAGGCATACTGTCTCTTAAGTACTCAGCTGTAAAAAATTACCAGAGCTTAACTCCTGTCAGTGGAAACTATGACTTTATATGTAAAGACAAACTGCTGTGTAGAAGTGTTTATTTTTAAGAAATATATATCTGTAACTATTGAGCACAGTGTTCAGTAACTTATGTACAATAATGTGTGCAATGTAAAGTTAGAAAAGTGAAGACAATGTGTCCAAGATAGAGTATCTACTTATCAAAAGGTATGAGAGAACCAGGGCTTTGGCCGTCTCAAGTGATACGCACTTTCAAAGTAATTCTGCAGAGACGTTGGGGTTATAAAACTGTTGTACAACTCAAAACCTAGGGCTTGAATTTCCAAAATGAAGTTCTTGTAAAAAGTTAACAAGGGAGCTACAGTATTGGTTATAGCTTGGAGATTATGACTATTTGTATCAGGATTCAAATTTTTTTCTCAAATTCCTGAGTTAAAAAAGGGGTTTTGAAGAAACTCAAGGGCAAGAAAAAAATCTGAAGGATTAATATGACCCTCATATCTTTTGGTCATTGCAGTGTTTGGAGCCTGACTTGTAACATTATGCATCTAATTACATTATGTAATTGGTCTGCAGATAGATATGGCTGTATGAACTGAATGTTCCCCAGGTTAGAGAAAACAGTGGAAAATGAAAAATTTAGGATAGGTACGGATCTTTCTTTCTCAAGAACTCTCACTCTACTCTTTTTTTTTTTTTTCCTGTTTGTTACTTTGACGGCCTGTCTCTATTTTCTGTACATCACTGTACTACACATAAGAAGAAAATAATTAGATGTGTATTATATATCTCTCTATATATATATATATCATGCTGTATTGTATATAGCATGATTTTTCATTTACTGCGTCCCACATCCATTTATCTAGAAAATGGGAATATAAATTGCTGAATGATCACTGAAATGTACTTGAGAAAGCAGGCATCTCAATCAATTTTGCCCAGAAAGTAATCCAGGACTTTTTTTTTTTTTTTTTAATAGAAAAAGTTTCAGATCTGTAGATAAGGTNCGTATTTGAACTTCAACTTACCCTTGCAGCAGCATTGTTTGGCTTTTGAATGTAATGTTACACAAACTGTAGGGATTTGACAGCAACGAACAAGATCTTAGCCCAAAGGAATTTTGTTCTGAGGACAGGCATGCTAATACATCCTTTCAGAATTCCCCCCTTCCCTCAAATCTTAGGAAGTAAATGCATTTTGCTAATGATTTTCTTTCCTTTTTTTTTTTTTATAAAGAACTAGTTTTGGTTCTTTATGGTAACAAATTACAGACTTCCTCATAGTATTTCTCCTCTTAAGTAAACTTCCTAATGAGGGCTTGCTGCTGTGAACGCGTATTGTACTAGACTGAACCGAAAAAAAACATCTGACTTTTAGTACTCTACTTACTTTTAGCCAGACAGCTCAAACTGTAGTTTGGTGGCAATAACGGCATATGCAGTGACTCAAGGACCTGATTTAAAAACAAAACAAAAACAAAAAAACCAACCCCAAACTCAAACTAGATTGTAAAGAATCTTTCCATTCAGAATTATGTTTAAGACAGATCAGTTCTCATGTTTCAATGCCTGCTTGCACAAGTATTTATACTGGCACAATTGAGGGACTTTGTTCAAGGAAGAAACAAGTATGGGGCAAGGAGAGAGCAGTGAGCTACACCATCACGAGGAGGAAACATTTGTCAAACTGTGTTCTCCCAGAATTCTGTATTTGAAGAATGTGGTCCTTTCTCTATTACTGTGTACAGTTTCAAAGGATTTAGCTCCACAGACTGGATTTAGAAACTTGATTTTTTGAAAGATGACTACTGCACACAGTCTGAATGCTCAAAATACCTGATATGACTGCCCATTTGCTTTTTAGAGCCAAGAACCAGAGCTGTTACCCTGAAAAGGGAATGGAAAAGCAAAACTTCACAAAAGTAATCTTTCTTCTATATTTTTGAAAGTATTCAGTGCTGTTCTCTCTTCAGGCTTCATTGCCAAAGTAAATACCTGACTTGGAACCTGTCGTCAAAATCCTGAGCAGAAAGGGCACATGTGTTTTCATCTCCCACTGTTGCGTTGTCTAATGCGAATAGTCCCTGTTTTTTCAGGGGAAATTCCTCCAGCTGCATTGGGCTGGACCTGCCATTTTCAGCAGTCATACTTAAATTTCCTGGGAACTGTTGTAAACTGATAAATGTCTTGCCCTATCTTTTCAACGTGGCTTTTTTACTTGTGAGAAATCTTTGTTTAACACAAAGAAATCTGGAAGTTTAGATTTCCTTTGTCATGCAGCGTGGATCTGATTAGAAAATACAGCTTTGACTGTGATACACTGCGTTCCTCCAGTAATGTAGACCCCTTGCTTAACTTTATATCCTAGAGAACTGGGTTTTCTTAAAGGATTGACCGTTGTTTTAGTGCATTATTCAGTGATGTTTTTCTTCACTTGAACTGTTCTGTGCTGCTGATAATGCAATAATGTACAATCCTTTCAGCATGCCCATAAATCATTAGGTGTTCTGTAAATATATATGTACGCATATGTAATGCTCTCTGTTTACTGATTATGAAACCATGTAATACAGGTTGTTGTTGGCTTATGCTGAAACTTCTTGAAAGAAGCCCACTTTGAAAATGTGTTGCTGTTGAAGCTAATATTATGATTCAGGTACTGTCTTTAAAAAGTACTGCATTTCAAATTTGTTTTAAGAGACACATAGGTAAATCCTGCTGTATGGTGTTATCTATGCTAATGTGTGGTGTCTGTTTAGGAAAACTATTGGGTATTTCCATAAACTTTAAATGTCTGCATCTCCTCATTGGACACTGCCCCCAATCAACTTAAGTGCAATTTGTTACACAGATGGCAGTCTTTTAATTTTGGTATCCCAGGGCTACAGTTTGTGATTTTAAACATATAATGAATGAGAAATCGTTTATAAAATTAACAAGGGCTCAAATTACTTTTTTGCTTCTTAACTAGAAGCTTTGTGTCTTAACTGAAGAAATCAAGTGCGTAGTTGTGCTTACTAAACTGTTTTCTTTCCCTTCCCACATGTTAGACAGAGGGAAGGGCCGCCAGAGGCAAGCTATTTTGGGAGAGCACCCATCATCATTTAGACATGATGGTTATGGTAAGTAACATAGGATGACAGGTGGTTATGATTTCTGTACGTGTTATGTGGAATTCTAAATATTCAGTCAGCGCTTAACTGCGGACCCCTAATTGTGCTGTCCGTGCGGTGCTGTCAGTCCACGTTCTGAAAATGCTAGTGATTCACTGAAATCTATGTGCATTTATTGCCGCACCTCTTCTTTCACGGAGAGCATCTGGCTCCACAGATTTATTCCTTGGTAGAATGTTTCCTTACAATTGCCATCACCATAGCAATGGATGGAAAATGACCTCTGTACTGGAAAAGCAGTTTCCTTCTAGAAAATGGCAACATAGCTTGATCAATTGTTTGATGCAATGCAGAGCTCTTTGATGTTCTTGCATGCAAAGCTGTGAATTGTAGCCTTTGCGTTTCTTCTAATTTAGCTAATTCTGAAAAGGTATAGCTATGTGGCTGCATAGGAGTGATGATTTGCAACTAGTGCTATAAAGTGCCACTGCAGTTGTTACCAGTGCTATCTGTAAATGAAGGTCTGCTGTCACTTTCACGTGTTGGACCAAGACCTCAGGGTTGGGAAATTAATATCCCAAGTTAGATGTGACTCTTCTAGTTATTTAGTCTCTTAACTGCCAGATGCAATGTGATTTGTCTTGCCTCTTTCTTTGCAAATGTATTTATGATATTTTCAATGTAGGTTGATCTTCTGCCTACTCTTTCCAAAGGTTCTTCAAGTCTCCAGAATTTCCAAGTTCCGCCTTGTGTTCACTGATGTTCTTTTTTTCATTCTTCTGGTATACCCTTCTACCTTAAGTAATGAGGCGCTCTCCTCCTATTCAGCTGTCTCCCTCTCGTTACTGCTTTTTGCTGGGGGGAAAAAAGGCAAAAGCTTCCTTTTATACTTGGCTTATGTGAATTTCACATTATTTTTGTCTCAGCAAAACAGGGATCCTCTCCTTGGTCTGTAATACTGATGTTTTCTGTAAACAGAAGTATTGTGTACTAGTAATGTCTCTTAATTAAACAAAAAAACCCCAAACAAAAAAAACAAAAAAGAAATTGTTTATTTCAGTGAAACTTGTCACTTTAACTGTAGTGGAAAATGACAGCTTCATTTTGCATTAATGCAGGGGTTTAAGTATTTCTGTTTCTTCCAAATGAGCTGCTTTGTAAAAAGGCAGTCTTAAAAAAGCTGTGTCATCTCCTCTCCTGATTTCTGGCTAAAAGTTCGCTCCTTTTGGTTTGTTTTCCATATTTTGTAATATTCTTTCTTGGTGTCGTGTAGCTCTGTAAGTAGACATGGCAATATTTCTTCTGAGAGGTTCATGTTCAAATATTTTGTACGGTGCTGGGAAGATACTATTTTTATAACTACTGAAATACCTTTTTTTCTCTTGTGTATAAAAACAATACCATGAAATAGCTCCTTCTTGTCTGGTAATGTAAGAAAAGACTTGGAACATTAAAGGGAATAGAAGAGGTTTTATTGGTGGGGGTTTTTGGGGGTGTTTGGATTGGTTTGGGGTTTTGGTTTATCTGTGTGGTGTGTTTTTTGGGTTTTTTTGGTTTTTTTTTTTTAAATTTGAAAAAGAATTAATGGAAACTGCTGTAATGTTCCCCTCCCTTTCCCCCTGAAAATAGGCACTATGAATGTGGGCTTTAATGCAAGATTAAGTAGTGAAACTTGTTTCAAACAATATCTCCTTAGGGTCACACGGTCCATTGTTGCCCTTGCCGAGCCGGTACCGCATGGGATCTCGGGACACTCCAGAACTTGTTGCTTATCCGCTGCCCCAGGCATCCTCCTCTTACATGCATGGTGGAAATCCTTCTGGGTCAGTTGTCATGGTTAGTGGGTTGCATCAGCTAAAGATGAACTGTTCAAGGGTCTTCAACCTGTTCTGCTTGTATGGAAACATTGAGAAGGTAAGGCATTATTTATTAGAAACTCGGAAACTACTATAGTAACTTTAATTGTTTTGGAAAAAAACTGGCTGAGATGGTCTAAAAATATTTCCTAATAACTAAAACTCTTGGTTGGGCTGTTTGTTGCAATGTCATTTTATCCCCTTATCTATCTTAGGTGAAATTTATGAAGACTATTCCAGGCACGGCACTGGTTGAAATGGGTGATGAGTATGCTGTGGAAAGAGCTGTCACACATCTCAACAATGTCAAGTTATTTGGAAAGAGACTTAATGTCTGGTAAATATGTTTTATCAGATTAATAGTCTACCAGTGGGCAGATGGAATGAGTTTGCAAATGGACGATATCCCATTGTTCTGTTATCATTGTTGGAGTTATGATTTCCAATTAGTAACTGTTATTTATTTATTGCTATTTATACTTTTGTTTATTATTATGGTTTTATTTGTATTAAAAAAGCATATGGGCATTACATGGATTGGCTGTTAATGAACTTGTATTCCCTAATGTGTCTTATCCATCCTTTCTACGTTTGTTTTTTTTTTTTTTTAAGGAAGGTGTCGAATCCAACCCATCTTGTTCTCCTTCTATTTCAAATTATTGTAAAGAAATTGCAGCTCTGTTTTGATTAGATGAATAGTCTGTGTGCAAAGTATGCAAGTCTTAATAATTTAAGAAAATTTAACTATACATATATATCTATATCTATCTATATCTATCTCTCCTTAAATCCCAGTGTTTCCAAGCAGCATTCGGTAGTTCCAAGCCAGATATTTGAACTGGAGGATGGCACGAGTAGTTACAAGGATTTTGCAATGAGTAAGAATAATCGTTTCACCAGCGCTGGCCAAGCATCTAAGAACATCATCCAACCACCCTCTTGTGTGCTGCATTATTATAATGTTCCGCTGTGTGTAACTGAAGAAACATTTGTAAAGGTAGGCAGTTGAAATGACTGTGACACGTAGTGCTTTGGGGCTCTATCCCAGGTTTACACTGCGCTTACTTTTAAAAAGAAATAACTGGAATAGTTACAGCATAGTGACTGGAAGAGAACTGGTTTTTAAAGAGGTTTGTAGCCTCTCTATATAGAAGCTGCTGTATTTTCACAATTCTGGCATTATTCTCTCAATCTATTTTTTTTTTTTTTTTTAATGTGAGAAACAAGATCTTGGAAATAAAGTTGAGGACCGTAAGGTGTTTTTTGTGGAGGAAGGGTAAAAGACTCACACAAAGCCAAATACAGAGAAAGTTAGGACTACAATTCACAAAAGATTTACTGGCTCCCTGAGGTGGTTACTCTGATGACTCCTAGGATGTCACGCACCTAGAACAGTTTGCACAGTTGAGTCCTAAATGAACTCTAAATGCTTACTTAAAACATGCAATACTGGGCCTCTCAAGTGGAGGCAGTGGTAAAACTGATGACACTTCGGTGAGTTCTTTTCCGGTTCAATAAAAAAATTTATTTTTTTTTTTCAAGCTCTGTCTGAAAGTTAATTCTGGTTCATGAGCACTGTGCTTGTACGTACAACTTCTGAGCTACTGGACTGAAGGGGGAATGTCAAAAAGAAGAACTTGGTTTTATTTAAATATGTTGTTTGAGGTAGTAGTGATACTGGTACTCTAACAACTTTTGTGCCTATAAAGTCATATTTATCATGGGACAGCAAAGACATAGGAACCTTTGTTATGCATACTATAGAATGGTATTTTTATTAAAGAGTTACCAATCTAAACATATTTTCAAAATAATAATTTGCCATGAATTCTTGGAAGCTCTCTTAAAGCGTCAGTATTTCCCTTTTTGTGTGTCTCTTCTAGGAACTTGGAATTTTTGCTAATGTGTTTATGTGCATTTTTACTGGAGTTTTACCTCTTGTTTTATTTTTGTGACAGTTATGTGAGGATCATGAAGTTCTCAGCTTTATTAAATACAAAGTGTTTGATCCAAAACGTAAGTAAACTTTGCCCTGTTTGGGGAGTTACTTGAATTCCAGTTTTGATAAGAGCATACACTGTCAGGAGATGTTACTTATCCCCTCCTTCCCTTTTTTCTTTCTCATTTTGACAGCTTCTGCCAAAACACTGTCTGGTCTGTTGGAATGGGAATGTAAGACAGATGCAGTGGAAGCTCTCACTGTGCTTAATCACTACCAGATAAGAGTCCCAAGTAAGTAAATTTTACTGGTCTGACTGCTATATTTTTTTTTCATGTTTTCTTTGATGTTGATACTGCTTTTGTAAAAGGTGAGGCTTCAGCTGCTCAGTCTGCAGCTAAAAAATGCATCGTTCTTATTATATGTATATATGCTGTATTTTACATATTTATACATATACTGTAGTATATATTACAGTATACAAATACTATATATATTACAGTATTTAATCTCTAGTTTAGGTTACATTAGTTTCTATCTAAATGGCACTCTCTTAGTTCTTAAGTTAACCTATAGAACTCAAAATATGCTCTGCAACTTTGAAGTTACGGAACAACGGGGTGGGGGGAATGGTTTGTGGTAAGAAAGGCAGGCAGGAAAAGCAATAAAATCATCAAAATCAAACCTAAGGATAATGACTTACTGAAGCTTTTTGTATCTTTTCATAATAAGTGCAGAGAAATGTGCAATATCTTTGGGCAGAAGATTCTTTAAGTTACTCGGCTTACTGCTCTGAATTAACTGCTCCTGCAGTGCGCTCTCTTTCAAAATCAGAAGTTGGGAGACCAAACTGAATTTAGCTCCAAACTAGTAGGAATGGAGGGGGAGTTCACCTGCTAAACGAGTACACGATATGCCAGATCTGCATTGGACAATTAATATAGTTCACTGGATTAAATGTAATTTTTCTGTGTGTTCACAGACATAACTTTGAATCCAGCAGTGTCTAATACTATTTTAAACTGCCTTCTCCGAACTGTTATGAATTGGTCTCCCTGTCAAGTGTTTAAATGTTTCCTATGCCTGCCTCAGCCCTTTGGTCCCCCTTCTCGATAACGGACAGCGATTACTTCAGCGGCAGAATATTTTTTAAGATATTATTTATAACATACTATTCACGATTTCAGATTAATCTCAGTTTGGAGAGGTGAGAACAGCAGAAGAACTTACTCTTTCAACATGAAAAAGACAAACCTTAATGTATAATCGAATATAACTATCACAGGAAAACACAGTATTTTAAAACAAGACCTGTTGGTTCAGACTTGTGTAATAAGATTGAGGTTGGCTGAACCAGGAGGACGTATCGTCCACTACCTGAGAGGCAAATGCATGCTGCCATCCGTGGGTCTTGGCAGCCTTTCCAAATAGAGGGGGGGTGGTTTATGCTTTGCTTTCTGGAGAGGTCTGGAGGCTGTGCTGGACATCCTGCTGGTCTGTTCTCAAACACATGTGAATACTGTCTAGTGCCGCTGTCGCTGATAGAAATGCAACGTTGTTTGAAATTGCCTGTTAAATACTACTTCTGTAAATAGCTCAGCTAGGGAGAGGGGCAGCAATAATGGTAAAGCCTCGTGTCTAGTACAGCATTTGGAATTCTGTCGGCATTCCCTTGTGACCAGATCTATCACTTTGTTTTTATGTCTAAAAAATGCTGGTAGACTATCAATAACACCTACTTACAAGTCATCTGGTGTCTGCGGGCCGCTGGCGGGGGTAGGTGGGGAGGTGTGAACCTTAAATTACAGAATTGTTAAACTTGTCAGGTTATGCGAGGGGATCTTGATCAGCAGGAGAGCTATGCTCAGTAAAATGCCCTGAGCACGTTGTATGTTGTCTCCTGACAGATGGCTCCAACCCTTATACCTTGAAGCTTTGCTTCTCTACTTCATCCCATTTATAGAGAAGAGGACAGCATGTTAAGAGCTACGTCCACCTCGATTTGCAAGTTTAAAACTACACTTCGTTCACAGAGCTCTAAAGTGGTTGTTCTAATGTTGCCTTGTTTCAACTTAATTCTAATATCTTTTATCTTGTTTTATAATAAATGGATGTTCCTTCATAAATACAAACCAGATTTTTTCTTTTTGCCTCTGAGAAGTACGTTGTAAGCTTACTACAAAGTTTGTATTTCATTAGTGTAGTATCTTCAAATGTCAAAAGAAGCACCAGTAGTATAAACAAGATTGTTTTCTTTCAAAAATGAACTATATTTGCATTTTCGATAATGTTAAAGATTAGGAAGTATTTTTCCATTTGTAGTCTTAATTGGCAGACAGAGCTATTACATCAGAATTTTAAATGTAGAACTTGTTTTTTCAGTATTTTAAGTAGTGAAGTATGTTGCAATACTAAAAAGCTTGTATTTATAAAATGCTTTAATCAGGTTAATGTTGCACATACCGAATTTTTAGTAGTATAGACTTGATTTATTGTTCAAACAAAGATAACGTAGAAAATTATTAAGTATGTACATGTGTGTGGTGTGAATTCATACGTATTTAAAGTGGTTTTGGTTTTTTTAACAACTATTTTCCATTTGCATTAGCATGATGCCATCTATAGCTAGTCCCACCGTAGGGGCCTTTTAAAAATTAAAATTGCAAGCCTGTATCAATGTGTTCATCCTCATTTTCCATAATTTAAACTTAAATCTTTGGTGTTTAGCATATCCTCTTGACTTTTTTTTTTTAAATAGTGGTTATGACATACTAAATGGTGAAAGTTGGATATGCAAGAAGATTGATCACAATAGAAACCAAGGTGGTAAAAACAGTTAAAACAGGAAGCGAGCCCCACCATACTCTCTCATACCTGGACAATTAATTCAATGTTTTCTTTTGTCTGATTTATCTTGTACTTCTGTTATGACCAGGAAAGAATTCATGGGGTGAATAGATTTGGCTAGCCTCTCGCTTACACTGAGGTAATCAAGGTGGGATTCAGATAATGTAACCAATTACATGATGTGAAATAATTGAGGCGAGACATCTTTTGCTTTGGAGAAGATGATTTGTTTTGTCCCAGTACTTTGAAACCTCTGTTCTCTCTTCTAGAACTGGAGTTGCGTCTTACTTGGGCTAAACCCCCCGCAATGGGTCTCCAAGCAGGGAAGTCTGGGAGCTGTTGTCCTAGGCTCTCTGTTTGTTCCCCTTTCTGAATCTGCAGCTTCTTTTTAGTTCTGCTCTTAGTGATCAGAGATAAGTTATTTTATCAGATGTTTCATGTTTTATCATACAAGTTCTTTGTTCTGTCTTTACGGACTTTATCCATATCCATCCTTTATGCAAGATTGTTTGTGCGGTAACGCTTATCCTTGACAGATTATGTTGCAGTATGTTTACAGACTGTGGGCATTGCACGTCTTCTAAATACAGACTGGATTTGCCCCATTCTTAATTTCAAGGCAAATATACCTTATCGTACGAGGGAAAATGTGTCTGCTGTCCTTCAGGTTTTCTCATCAACAATGATTTCCTTTTTGCCCTGTCTACCTCCATTTTTTTCATGCTTCAGGTAATGAATATTTCAGGTATTCAAATCAGGCTTCTGGTAACGTCTGAACTGGGAACTGAAGGACAGGTGCTCTCTGGCAGCCCTTTCTGCAGAGGATCTGGAGTAATATTAGCCTCCGATCTGGCAGGTGGCAAACTGACTTGCATTTTAAGGGTACCGCTAATACTCTTCCAGCGTCAGTGCTTTTCCTCCAGAATTTGCTTCCATAGAGCTCCAGTGGTAGAAGGCTACGTGCCATATCTTGCTATTTCCCAACAGAAATGCTGGGTACTAGTGAAACGTCCTGTGCTGCCTGGTGTTTTAACTGTAAAAGGTCTCTCCCAGTCATTCATTTCTCTTCCATTGGCTTAAATGTTCTGTGGAAACCTGTGTCTTCTGTCATAACTTGCATTACTCTTTGTATTAATGTAATTTCCAAAGTCAGCTTGTTTGTAGTTGAGCATTAAAAATAGTATGTTATCTGTTGGTCCAGTTTGGGTTGTAGGATGGGTGACCCTTAAAGCATTCAGGTTTTACAAAAAAGAAAAAAAGAAAAAGCACTTTAATGTTTCAGTGTCCTCAGTGGATCACAGCATTCAGTGCCTAAGATGTTCCGGTGAAAGGCATCTTTCCTGTGGCTGCCCAGATCAGAGGACAGACTAGTGCCAGGTGTATCTGAAAGGACTTGATACCAGCTGGAAGTCCCAAATGCAAAATGAGTAGCCTGTGCCATGTGGGGAAGAAAGGAGAGAAGACTGAAAAATTGTTCCAGCTTCTTTCTCCTTAAAATGATCACCTTAGTCATGTAAAAGTTGAGAATGGGAAAGATTCCTTGCTGGTGCTTTGCTGTAAAAAGAAAATAATGTCTTCTCTTGGGCCTACAAGGATGGATGCTTGTCTGCAGGGAGGAATGAGATTGGTCTCCTCCTTCCACAAACGAGGTTTGTGTTCATCTGTAATCTTGCTCTTTAGAACAGGGCAAAAACAGGGCAGGGGCAGGTGAAGAGTTAGTTTCTCCAAGGGGAGTGAAGTTTGTCTATAATTTGGCAGTGGTATTACTCAAGTTGTTAACATTAAAATTAAACCATTAAGGTGTCTCAATGCATTTTTTTTTCCCTGTCTCTTTTGCATAAGCCATACAAGCAAAATAGTGAACATTGCTATGCACTTTCCCTGCTTGTAAGCAGCTGGCATTCACACTGTAATATCTGTCTCGGTTCCACTGTTTTGGGGGTTTTTGGTGTTTTTTTTTTTAAGTTTTTTTTTTTTCTAATTGATCACTTTTAATTGGAGGTAAATGATATATTGAGGTGGAGATACGTTTGTCTTCTCTCATGATACTCTAATCCTTGTTTGTATTTATTTTTCCTTATATGCAAGAAGTGGGAATAGTTGCTTTTTGACTTCCTATACCACCACAGCAAGATAGAGTGTATCGCTAGGGTGATATAAGAAAAGATTTAAAAGAAACCATTCAGGAGGTGTTTGGGTGTCCTGCTTTATGAAAGGAATGATACAACTTAATGCGGTGTAACCAAGTCTGTCTTTTAGTAAGGGATAATGTTTGGGGTAAGCTGGCTTGTAACTGGCTGAAACCCTCTTTGTTGTAATTAAATGCAACTTGCTCCTTTTCCTGCTCTGTGTTTTCTTGTGAACAACGCTTAAACTTGTTTGAATATTACGATGGCTTAGCAGGAGACATTCAGTCTCTTCTGTTAAATAATACGTCAAAGTCTGGGAACATGAACATGCTGAAATTAATTTTTTTTTTCCACTTCTGGGATGTGTTTAAACATCTTAAGGATTTTTTTGTGTCCTCTTCTGAAAGTACGTTGTATTCTCACATCTGTAGCTACTAGTAGGTTTTTTTAGCCATTCCAAGTTTTTATGTCTACCCAGTCTGTTTGTTTATTCCCTTCTGGCAATTGCAGAGGTGGTAATAATCTCAAAACTAATCTTGTTTGCATGGCATGCCTTTGGCCAGAAGCAGTGTGCAAGAAGGCATGGGAAAACAAAACACCAGCTATGGGCTCAGCTTCCTGTGAAGAGTTCTTAAAGCAAAAAATGTCATTGTTCTCATCTTGACCTGGGTGCAGCTGTGCTGCGGTTGAGAGCCTCCCACCTGCACAAATCTGGTGTATAAAAGGTAACGTAACAGTCCTGCTGTAACACTTGCCTTGCAGTGGTTGCGTCTATCAGTTTCCATGTTTGATGCCGTGACCAAGCTGCCATAGAAGAGCTGATAGCGCCCTCTGAGTACGCGGCAAAACTGCGTCAGCCTTAAGGAAACAAACCTTGTTGGTTTGGGTCTCCTGGTAGCAACAGTTCCAAAGAAAGGGAAAAGTGTAAAGGGAAAAGCAGTCTGGTGCTGCACAGAGCGTTTCCCGTGTGTTGGCGTGGTACTGTCCCACATCACAGGTTGTGTTGCTCTGAGACCAGTGAGAAGAAAGGCCTCCCTGAATAACAGCACGAGAGATTTTTGGGTGACCCGCTTTGTTGTGAAAGTCAAGAGCGAATGGGGAATCCTATCGTAAGCAAGGGACAAACAGTGCTGTGAGACCTCTGGAAGGAAGACGCGCTAAGGAACAAGGGGTGAGCACCGTTCACTAGACCTGCGTTTCTCTCCCAGGCTGTGGGGCTGATGAGGGTAAGAGGCGGACATGAAACTGTAGCTGGATGAAGTGGTCTGATACGTGGGATCTCACCTAAGGCCGTGCTCTATTGGAAGCGAGGTGTTTTTCACTTCCTTCATTTCTTCTAGCTTGTGCTATTTTTGTTCTTAATTGTTATGGCTACATGTTTTAAATTAATCTAGGCTCTTCCCAGCCTACCTTAGCTTCCGTAAGGAATCGTCTGGGACTGGACTGGAATGTGAAAAATGTTAATCGTATTCACCAGGGAAGTCTGAGTTGAGAAATACTTGGCATCGTTCTTCATTTGTAAAACAAAGCAATTCCATATTTATTTTTTTTTCCTCACCTGTTAAACCTTATGCGTGCTAAGCGAGTAGTAAGACAGCATCTTCTCAGTTACGCCATTAAAATTGACATTTGTGAAGATAACACAATATCACATGATACTCACATGATATCACATGATAATGTGATGTTTCTAGCATGCCATTTGGGTTCCTGACAAAGGCTGGCGGCGGCATAGTCTGTGACGAAAATAAGATGAAACAAATAGCTATTCAGGGTTTGGGATGATGAGGCCCCCAAGTTCTGCTGCTAAAGCATCTGATTTAATAAAGGGTGAAGAGCTTCCAGTTGTATCATCAGGTTAAAAGAACGAAATATTTGTGTTCCATTAAGTCTCCTAATGCGTGATGCTCTTTCCCTGTTAAAAATAGAAGATTTCTTTCTCCAAGGATTGTAATTCCCACAGGATGTGGAGGAACCTAATGCAGCCAGATTACTTGCACTGTGCTTTGGCCGCGTCCCTCTAAAGGAAATAACCTCAGGCCCTTTTCTTGTGTTCAGATAGCTTTGGTGTATCTGTCCTGTGCCAAGCCTTCCTGTTCTGGCCTTTCACAGCCAGCTCCTTGGGCTAGAGCCACACGTTAATTCGGATAGGTTCTCTGCTCTTCCTCTGCACTGTTGCAGCTGCTGAGACGAGGTGTTAATTTTTGGCATGGTTTATTTAACTTTCTCCTCCTCTGGTGTTCATGGAGCAGCTGCAGACTGAGTGGACCTTCATGCAAGGGAATGAGTACTCTGCAGGAATGTGCCAAGGATCCAGCAGCTATTAAAAAGGCAAGATAATTAACCCTCTTTTCCAAAGCATCCGGGATCCAGGAATACAAATTAGTCCTGGCAGAGGCAGTGTTAGCACTATTCAGAATGAAACACTGAAGTGGGCTTTGTAGCATGGGGGATGGCTGAGAGTGGCAGCTGCTGCAGAATACAGGATGTAATTATTCAGTTTCATATAAGCTGTTACCTGTTTGTTTATTTTCTCTTGCTACCTTTTCTCCTTTCCGTTTATGATCTCGTCCTTCTTCAAGCTAGTAAGAAAACTAAATTGCAGATGTTTGTGCTGCACTCAAATTTAAGTGGGTAGTAGTCAAATAAGCCCTGGGAGTTACTAGTTGGAGTAGTTGCTTACTAAAACTCCCCTCCTGAATTTTCTGTCACTTAGGCTGTTAACACAGCCAACTTTGGGTATTTCAGGAAGCATAATTAGTTGGCGCTATCTCTGTCATCTAAGTGTAAACTTCTGGCTGTTTTTAAACTTAATGGTACAGATGCAGGGATTTGCATGTAATATAGATTATGCTTCTATTTTTCTCTTCTGTTAACCACAGCACTGGAACTGCTAAATCAGATTAAATCAATGGGCTTTAGATAAGCATCCTGTCGAAAGGCTTCAGAAGAGTGTCTAAGAAATAGCCTGGTCAGACAGTCGCCTGGGTAAACTTCTTTGAAGTTACTTGTGTGGCTTCTGTCTGAAACATGGTGACCTAAAACTTTACTCGTTTAAAGTGGGAATCCCACTCACTGAGCTTTTAATTCTCACTGATCTATATCTTTTTGGGGGGCACTTTTTAAATCCAAACCAAACTCCTGACTTCTGAGGATAGAGCTCAAACTGGAATATTTTAGTTATACTTAAATATGTTTCTCTTGCCCAGTAGTTCTGTGGAGGGTTTTCATCTTTTTGTTGCTAGACTTGTCTGTGCCTTTTTAAGGATCCTTTTTGTGCCTCTAACTCTTCATTTTTGTGTCCTTTTAACGTGAAGCAACGAGAACTAACCACAGGATTTCAGATTAGGACTGTGCTATTGACTTATTTCAAAGCGTTTCAGAGTAACGTGTTCTCTACTCTTACTTTTTTCAGCTATAGCTTTCATCTAATAATAAAAAAAAACAACCCTACCCTAATAGTCTAAAGGACAGGTTTCTCTCCATGAAGAGCAATAAGGTGATAATACTTCCCCATGTCTTTGAGGGTATGGACCCCAAGTTCACAGCTAAACGTGACCCTGCTGCTCTTGGTTTCTCCAGCACAGGCTGTAACACACCACTTACGTTTGAGTGTGGCTTCGGCCTGCCCCTGCCACTACCTCCAGCATCTGCATCTTTGATGCCCCTGTCACTGCAAAAAAAGAAATGAAGCTCTTCCTTTTTATCTCCCAAAGCTTTGAAACAAATCTTGTTCGTCTGTCTGTTTTCTGCACGTTTTGAAACTTCCTAAGAAATAGAGCAGGGATATTTGGGGATGCAGGGGCAACAGGAGCTAATCTCACTCTTTTTGACTGCCAGGAAGGAATGAGTGATGGCTCCTGTCTCAAGACTGCCAGCACAACCTCCATTTCTTATTGCTGGAAACAGACTCAGCTTTCCAGGAACTCTGCTTTGTAGACCTTTCCAGAGAACGCCCGGCTAAGGATAAACCTCCTTTCATACTGAGGACAGAGAAGTTCAGAAACCCTGATGGCTTGGGTTCATCTATGGTATGTGTGTCGGGTCAGGCTTTATGTTCCAAGGGGACAGTTGCTTCTTTCTTGTGGCGTGCTGCCATCCCAACAGCCTTAGCAGGAGACCTACCTCCAATAAGCTGCTTATAACTGATCAGTGTTTGTTTGAGAGGGGCTAGTCTTTAAACTGCTTTAGAAGCAGTCACTTTCCATGTGAAGCTGCTTTTAAGCCATTTTGCAAGCACTTAGGGTGCTTCTGTCTTGTAGTCCTCTTGAAGTGATGATATTCCCCATTTCCTCAGTCATTGTGAGGCTGCCTGTACCTTGTATTGGCCTGGTTCCTTTTAAAGACTGTGAAGACTGGTGTTCCCAACAGTGTCAGCCTCTTCTGTGCTTGCTTTGAGTTGGGTATGAGGTTTGACCTTAGGTCTGCCAGCTGGGCGGTTAGCTCCTGACCAGAGGAGGCTGGGAGTCTGCCCTGACACAGCAAAGCCCTAAAACCAAATTGCCCAGAGCTCCTAGTTTCCTTAGCAGCTCAGGAACTTGTCTACGCTTGTCCTTGCAGCTTGGTGAGAAGTCTATTTACCTTTTGCAAAACACACTGCCAATAACCATGAATCAGATTTGTAGCTAGGGCCGGGCAACGCAGAGACCAAGCCGATAACCGCTGCATTTTTGCTTTGTGTCCTTTCTAAGTACAGACCAAGTTTCACTGCTGAGATCTGAGGGAACGGCGGGTGGAAAGGCTGACGCTGTGTTCACAGAGGGAGATACTGTTCTTATCTGCTCTGTTAACAGGGACCTGACCAAAGAGAAACACGAAAGCGCACCTCTGGCTCCTGGTCATGCCAGCAGTGCAGAACAACCACAAATGCCTGTGCTGCTGGCCTGTAAAGCAGAGAAGCTTTAAAAGCAAGTTTTTTGTAGACAGGTGTCCGGTAGACCGATTGCTGTAAAATGGAATTTTTTTCATGCTGTTAGGTAGCTTTGGGTGTGGTAGAGGGTAGCTCTGTGCACCTGCCTTGCACACGATGAATGCACGAGGCCCAAGATCTTTGACTTCCCTGTTGTTTTCTTGACAGTTCTTCCTGTTTTAGTAACGAAGGGGTGAAAATGGAGCAGTGTGCCCCTGCAGCCTGCTTGACCTTGGGGATTGCATTGGTCCTGAGAGGCACAGACAACAGGCCTTGTCCTCCCACCAGTCCGCACGGGAATGTCACTGGACTGGTTGTTGGAACGCCGGAACCTGAGGCTGTGTGAACAACCTGCCCGGGCATGGGGTTTGCTGCTGGGCTGCGTGGGGCCAGGAGGTACTGGCTTCTGCCAGAAATCCAGTGAGAGCCAGGAGGTGAGGACGGTGAAGGATAGGGCAGCTATTGCCGCAAAGCCTTCACAACAGCCTTCTGCCTCTCCCTCCCGCTCCTGGTTCCTTTCAGGGCCTGTGGTTCTGCCTGTAAATAAAATACTCAATAAAAAGGACGCGAAAAGGGCTTTAGATGGCATGTAGTGCTGAATTCCCTTTGTGCCAGGCACAAAGCCCAGATGAAGCAATCCTGGGTTGTCCCGTTTATCTGAAATACCAAAGGCTGTTGTGGAGGAATAGGGTAGGGTCCTGTTCAGGGCTAAGCTCTGCTGTTATCGGGCTTCTGCAGGATTTCAGCTGATTTACCTCTCTGGACCAGCCACCTGATCATCTGAAATGCTTCCTGCTGCCTGCTTCTCAACTTTTTGTTCTGTCAATTGAAGCAGGAAACTTATTTTTTTTTATTTATTTTTTAAATTGTTTCCTCTGTGTATGGAGCTCTCACCTACACCCTCTTCCTATGGTGGCAGAAGCTCCTGTCCTGAGTAGCAGCAAAGGTGGGCCACCGCGTGCCACAAGGCGAACGACTGACACTGTCGTCTTGCTGGTGTGTTCTTGTGGCGCTGAGGGCGAGCTGGAGCAAGGAGAGCGTTGCATTCAGAAGTGCTTGCTGTGGGATTGAGCTTCGGCCATGACTGGTCTTGGGGTGCAATTCACTGCAATGGAGATAATCTGACCTGGAAATCATCAGGCAAATGGTGGACGATGAGTTCAGCCCCCAAGGAGCAGTCATAGAATGGTTTGGGTTAGAAGGGGCCTTAAAGTGATATTCAGTCACTTTGCACACCTGGAATATTCTGAACGATGCCAGACTAGGTGGAGGTGTAGGAAAATTAGATTACATGAGCTGCCTCCCCAGCTCCATTGGGGTGCTGAGGAGCAGCAAATCTGTTAGAAAAGACCAGGTACAAGACGTTTGTGGTGGGGAGGGGTTACATCAACATGCACAGAACACAACAACTGACTACAAACAGATTTTTCTAGTAGCTGTGCTTTCTTCTCTGGACGCGTGGAAGAATAAGTTTTGCAGTTCCACACAACTCTAGTAGCTTTGATAGAATTCCACGGGTTTCACTGCTTTTCCAGTCAACTCATCTTGTCCTTTTCCTTATAAAGCATGAAAAGAAGTTACATCCTAGAATGGGACCTTAAAGACCATCTACTTCTAGCCCCCCTGCCCTGGGCAGGGACACCTCCCACCAGACCAGGTTGCTCAAAGCCCCATCCAGCCTGGCCTTGAACACCTCCAGGGATGGGGCAGCCACAGCTGCTCTGGTGCAACCTGTTCCAGTGTCTCACGACCCTCAGAGTAAAACGTTTCTTCCTAATATCTAAATCTCCCCTCTTTCAGTTTAAAACTGTTCCCCCTTCTCCTATCACTCTACTCCCTGATCAAGAGTCCCTCCCCATCTTTCCTGTAGCCCATTTAGGTACTGGAAGGGGCTATAAGGTCTCCCTGGAGCCTTCTCCAGGCGGTCCTTTGTAAGCATCCACCTGGGTGCATACCTGGCCCCTGTCTCTGAATTGCTCCCTGTCTCCAACATCCTCAGGGCTGGCAAACGAATTGGATGTGTTTGTGTCTCCTGGCTGCTTGTGGTGTGATCCTCCACTGCCCCCCACCCCACCAACACTGGCCTTGCCCCGGTTTACACCAGCGCGAAGCAGGACCTTTTCTGCACAGGGGATGGATAGCACGAGGTTAATCCGAATTACATAAAAGCGCTGCTATAAAGTGGATTGGTGAAATCATGTTCAGCCCCTTGTAGTGGCCATGTGGATCCTTCTGTGTTATCTCCTCCCCATCTCTTCCCCACTAGGCACATCCTGCATCTTCTCAGCCTCTGTCACTCAAGGAATTGCAAATAAAATGCCTCCTTTGGCTCCTGCTGCCTGTGTGCCAGTCTCGCCTTGGCTGGGACTTGTACAGCCTTTCTCACTTGTGCCTGGGGCTTTCCGCTGGAAAAGTTGCAGCCTGGATTGTCCCCCTGTGATGTCTCTTGGCCTGTGCTCAAGCCCTTCCTGGGCTGCGGGTGGAAGAGGCACAAAACCACCTGTGGGTTCCCAGTGGGAGCAAAGGGCCTGGGCTTGCGGCAACTGGGAGTCAGTCAGCTTCCCCCTGACAGGGGGAAAATCAGGGATAACTGTGCTTTTGGAGCTTGTGACCATGAGAATTGCGACACAGAAGCCACTACTTGTTTCTCTGTTAGTGTTTCTAGGTGGACAAACCAGGCTTTGGGTCCCTCTTCACAGGGGCTGGGGGTGGCAATGGGTCCTGCTGGGACATTGACCCTCCTGGGGCCAATGTCTCTCCCAACCTGCCCCCAGGCTGGGGGCTCCCTGGGCAGCGCTGGCAGGGAGAGCCCAGCAGGGCCTGCCCTGATGGCTGGGGACAGTAGGTGGCAGCAAGAAATTCATATCCCCGCTTCTCTGAGTTCAGTGCCAGGGACCGTGCGTGTTGTCTTCTCCGTGGCACTTCACCAGGGGGGCAGGAGCCTGCAGCCCAAGGCTGGCTGCTGCGCTGGGGACAGGGACATCTGACACAAACTCAGTCGTAAGTAAGTTCTATGCTGCTTTTGGGTTGTCTGAGGCCATGGGATGCTCTCCCGCAGCTTCTGCACTGTATCACCAGCAGGGACGTACAAAGCTAGACGTGCGAAAGGTACTCCCAGGTGCTTGAGTTTGGGCTCTTTTTCACCAGGATGGCCACTGCAGCCCCTGTGGGGCAATTTGCCGAGCGAGACATCTGTGAGTGAGGAGGAGGGACTGCGCAGAGCAGCATCAAGGGCAGCAAGCACGTATGTTGCTGAGCACGGCTACGCTTGGAGAGGGCAGCGTGTAGGGTTGTTTCTGCAGAAACCCATCCTTGCCTTGGGAATCTTCTCTGGGTTACCCAGAAACATCCAAGTTTGAAAACTCCATGTCTGACTGACTCTCCTGCAGCCTTGACAGCTCTGGGCTGTGAGCTAAGACATCTCTGCAACCCCTCTCCTAAGAGCAGCAAAATTGCAAAAGAGCTCCACTGGATAACCCAGAAACCTGGATTTCATTCCACTTGTGTAAGCAATTTAATCTATCAGGCAAGGGAGGATGTTTCATCCCTCTTCCTTGGGGGAGCTGATGTGCTTCCAAACACGTGCAAATGCCCTTGATACTTCAATAATAATGGATAAACGGCAGCCTGGCTTAGGAAGAACAGATCTCGCAGGACAAGTGTGATTGCTTCCTTTGGGGACAGAATGGAAAAGTATCCAACAACCAAAGGCGTGAGCAGTGCCTACAATGGCCTGGGACCTCTGAGGAGTATTTGTCAAATAAATGCAAAGAGGTGCAGTGAGAGGCATGAGAAAACCGGCTGCCACAGTGGCATAAGAGGAGCCCAGAAGCAATCGGGGTCCTCTGTGGGGCAGGACATCTGCCTCAAAGAGCTCGCAAAAGGGACGCGGGGAGCCTGCAGGTTTACCTGGAGGGGGGTGGGACTGGGTCCCATTCCCTTTCCTCCTGGTGTTTCCAGGCTCTGCCTGTCCCATTTACCACGGCAGGGGCGCCTGGGAAATAACGGCAGAGGTGGAGTTGTGTCTTCCTCCCTGGCTCCTTCGCTGGCCGGCGGATTGTCCCATTCCCGAGCCGTGCCCCGTGGGCTCTGGCTGGAGCTTGTCCCCACGCAGGAAGCGGCAAGCCCTGCCTGGTGGCTTTTTTCAAGGAGCAAGGAGGCCTGTATCCTAATGATGGGTTGCAGAAGAAAGACATGGGCGAGGGAGAAGCATTAACGCCGATGGAGACTGCCTTGGGCCAGAGCAGGAGCCTGGAAAAGGCTTGGTCCCACCAGCCATGTGCTGTCAAGCTGTGGCTGTTCTCTGGATTCCCTAGCGTTATCTTCACTCCGGGCAAAGAACGGGGCCAGCTTCAAACTTCAAGGGTGGAGCCAGATCGCTTGTACTGAAAAGAAAACGGTTGTTTTGATACCAGGTAAACCATGTTGGTTATTTTGGGGGAATTGCCACCTTTTTGTTTTCCATCCTCGTTACGTGTAACAAAAATTGGCTTTAAAGGGGGTTCCGGAACAGGAATGGTGCATCAGCCT
The DNA here is from genome assembly GCA_013396915.1 of Stercorarius parasiticus. NCBI lineage: Eukaryota > Metazoa > Chordata > Aves > Charadriiformes > Stercorariidae > Stercorarius > Stercorarius parasiticus. The sequence goes on along the minus strand of VWZL01001103.1, from coordinate 490,902 downwards.
TACAGCAGCCCTGTAATGCAGTGAATAGCAGAGCCTGTTGAAAAGCCGACCCTTTGCCCTCCCTCCTTGGCTTCATCCAGGGCTTGCTCCTGCTCCGCTTTCCTTCTGGATTTGCTCTTTTTTGGTTTTCTTTTTGTCTGTGCTCCCTTCTTTCAGGCTGGGACACACGTTTTCCAAGCCCAGAGCCAGAGGTCACAGTCTCTTCGGTGTTTAACCTTAGCCATGGATTCTGTAACTCCCGGGGTGGGGAAAAGAAGAGCCAACCTCTGTTCAGCATTTCTAGCAACCCTCTGCCTCTGGGCCATGAGAGCCCCTGGCTCCGTGTCTCTTGCACAAGCTTCTGCGTGCTGCTGGTGGCACCGCTCTGCTGTCCCGCGGGGGGCAGAAGTGACCCGAAAGTGCAGGGCAGTTGCCAGCATCCCCCCTCCCCAGGCAGCGACTGCTGTGATGTTTGTCCTGGGTGAGACACAGGGCCTGGGGTCTCACAGCTTTTCTGTGCCAGGACACCTCCCCTGCTCGTGACTTGGTGAACAACACCCCGTGCCACTCAACGGGGCAGGGTGTCCTTAAGGATTAAAGCGTCGCGTGATCGGATGGCAAAAGCAACTGAGAGCTCCTGCCCTTTGAGCAGGGTAGAAACTCCGGCTCACAGACAGCCGGAGGAGCAGCCTGATAAACACAGCCACGGGAATACCTGATAAGGGAGCACTTGCACCTGGACACACTCCTTGGGCAAACCCTTTCCCCAGAGCTGTTAATGCCATATGGCGAGCGTTAACGTTAATGGTGTTACAGTGAGCGTGCGTATGGTGAACATGCTGCCATGCCTGACCCCCCCTCCTTCCTGCGCTCGCAGCCTGGCCCCCCGCTGCCTCCCTGGGTTTGCTGCCAGCTCCGGTTTGCCATGGAGGCAAAGTGCAAAGGCATCTCTTGCATCACACAGAGGGAATGAGGGCCAGGCTGGGGCTGTCCCTGCCAGTAGGAGCACTGCAGGCCCCAGGAGCAGGGTCAGCTGCCGCGGCACTGGCTCACTTGCGATGAAACCGGGCACAGACATGGCAGCTGCGGCCACACCAAGCGCGTTCCTCTAGCCTTACTGCACTCAGGCTGCGTCCCTGCTCCGCTTGGCTTTTTCCGAAGCCGATCTGAGACAGAGACCTTGCTGCCCAGCTGGAGCGGAGTTCTCGCACCCCTGGAAGACTGAGCAGCCCCCAGCCCACCCGCCAGCAGCAGCAGCAGAAGCTTTTAAGATCCAAGGACCAGCTTGAAAGCAATTCCCTGTTGGCTGCAAATGAAGCAGACTGGCTTTGCAAAATCAAAATATTCTTAGCAAGCCAGAGCTGCTTCCTCCAGCTGAGATTTGACTCGCCCAAGGGGAGGGCAGTTTACCTCTGAAACAGCCAAAATGTTTTCTGCGTTAAAGGCCCAGCTCACCTCTCGGTGAGAGCACTGACAGCTTGTGCCACCTGTTTATAAGGCAGCTTTGGAGTTAATTGTTTATGTAACCTACTAAAAATACACTCATTCATCCTTTTATTTTCTCCCCTGCCAAAGAAATTGGCGAGACGTGGTTTTGGGTGAGCTCTGATAGCTGGCTGCTGACGCAGGGTGCCGAGGGGTCAGGCATGGTGGCAGCTCAGGGATTCGGCATCTGTCCGTGCTGCTCACTGGGCATTGCAGGAGCATCCCTGCGCCTCGCTGCCTGTCATCTCCCATCTCTGGCACACGCAGACCTCAGGCTTGGTAACGCAGCACCCAGCTCCTCAGAGAGCATCACACCTCTTTAGCCCCCTAGTTAAGGCTTAGACTTAATTACATCACAGCAGCTGGCTCCCTGGGCCAGCTGTGGAAAGCGTCATGGATTTTAAATATTGGATTTTCTCATCTTGCCCTTTGAACCTTTTATTTGCTGGGGCTGTTGGCAAACCGTGTGTTCCTAAACTTAGTCTGCTGCAAAATCCTTTATGGACTGCTGCATCCCTGAGCAGGAACATCTTCAGAAGTGGTGCAAGAGCAGCGTTTGATGTAAATTGGCACGTATGGCTGAAGGCAGGAGGCTGATTTCAGCTCAGTTTGGTGTAGAATTGCCACCCAATTTATCATGGACTCATAAAAGTGCTGGTGGGAAGGGTCCTGTGGAGGTCTCTGATCCAGCCAGCCCTCAGAGCAGGACTGTTGCCAACACCAGGTCAGAGCAGCTGGGTGTTTGCAGAGCTAAGGCTGAAAAACTTCCAAGGATGGAGACCCCTCCACTCTAGGTACGTGTCCCAGGGTTGCACTACCCTTCTAGGGAAGGAGTTTTTCCTAATGCCCTGCCTGAACTGGCCAGGCTGCAACCTCTGCCTCTTGCTTCATGTTATATTGTCTTGACCTACTGGAAAGACTTTGGCTCCATCCTCCCTATATCTGCCCTCCAAGTCACTGTAGGCTTCCTGCCCTTCCCAACTAACCAAGCCAGCCTTCTCCACCTCTCCCTGTAGGCAGTGTCTCCTGACCTCAGCCAGCTGGGTGGTCCTGCTGGGTCCTCTCCAGCTTCCCAGCAGGTCCACGCGCATCCTGAAGAGGCTCTTCACAGCCACTGAGACCTGCCAAAAGGGGATGCTTAGAGCTGAAGCAAACTGAAGTCAAGCTCAGAAATAAGCTCCTTGTTGCATCTGCTCAAATAAAGCTTCAGGAGAACCTGGTTTTAATTGGTTTCTGAATCAGGTGGGTCTGAACCAGCTGGCAAGTGCCCAGCAGTGATAAGCAAGGCCTGCTCATGCCTGTCTCCTTGCAACATCACAGCATCCTTCTGGCCACTGAGGGTTACAGGCCACTGCCCTGAACTGTCTCCTCAGACACATGAAGGAGCATCTTCCAGGGAGCAACACAGTTGGGGGACATCACCAGTAAAAGGCTGATGTGCCCCGAGCCCCAGACTACATTGGGTTCTTCAGAGCAGCAGACACCTCTCCACTGCCTCCTGGGCACTGCCCACCCCTGATGGGGCACGTCCAAGGGGCTCGGGTGCTCCCAGACCCCAGAGGCAGTATGTCTGCACCCCAGGGTGCTGTTGGACCTGGCTTGCCCTGCCCAAGGCTAGCTCATCCATCTTCACCTTGCTGGCACAGCTCATCCTAACATGGAGAGGTGAGTGTAGTGCTTTATTTAGATGGATACCGGGGAGCAGGGGGGCTTTGCAGGGTCAGCCTGGGTATTTCAGCAGGGTCTGGGCTCAAAACCTGAGCCCTTGGTGGGGAATTAGCCTCCCTTCTCTTCTCCCCTCTGTAGGACTGGGATGTTCCTGCCCAGAGCTCCCCACAGATCATTCCTCTCTGAAGAATGGCGTCAGATGCCCAAGGGTGCTCCCCTGAGGTCTGAAAGATTAGACTGTAAGTTTTCAGGGTGGGAGATGTCCCAGGGCTGAGGTCAGGGACAGAAATGTAACGTCTGCCCAGCTCTGTTATACAATCCGTTGTTAAATAATCGCTCGGGGTCACTGCGCCTGCCAGGTGGCTGTGGCTGGCGGTGGAGCTGCCTGGAAAGCCGTCTGTGGTTTGCAGGACGTCTCTCCTCTGGACAAGGAGGAGAAGAAGGAAAGTGCTTTTGGGCAGTAGGAGCTTTTGCTCAGAGCTTTCCCAGATTTGGGGTTCCCATTGCAAGGTGCCTTCTTGGTGATGCAGGCACCAGCCTCACAAGGGCACAACCTATCTGTAAAGCCAGCAGCATGACATGCACAGCAGGGAGGTGGCTTTGGCCACTGCTTATCTGCAGGATGCTGTGGCTCCATGGCACAGGCAGGGACCCGTGCCTGTTGCTGGGACATTGGTGCTCCTGCTGCACCTTGCCCAGCGTCCATCCAGCACAGCTCTGTGTCCCCCAGCCTCATGGCTGCTCTCTGCATTTCATAAAGCTGCCGCGGAGCCCCCATGCAGAGGCTACCAGCACATAGGGATCAGGCTGGTGCAACAGTCCCCAGGCACTAATTTTGGGTGGTGCTGCCCATCTGGGAGTGACACCCATTTAACAGCACGTTATTAATGACTTCGAAGGTGCTGCAGAACAAAGTAGCCGAAATGGGCATGTGGAGTACATCGGGAAGCCTGTGGAAATGGCTAGTGATGATCCGTGCTGGCTGCAAAAGAGCAGTCGCTCAAGGGAGCTGGGTGATTTGTCCTAGGAAAGACAGGCCATGTCCAGGAAAAGAAACCATGGTGGTGGGGGAAGCTCCCAAAACCTCCCAAAGCAAAGCTGGGTAGCAGCCACACTGCTCAGAGCTGCCCTGGGGTTGCCATCCTCGAGCACACGTTTACAGCTAACTAGCCTATTTTTGCTGGGTAGTTTCTTCCTATTAAGGGTTCTTGGCAGGTGGCTGTGCTCCCTTGAGGGTGAGGGAGAGCAGCTCAATGCGAGCAACGAACTGGTGCGGGGCAGGTGAGTTCCTGTTGTTTTCAACTTGGAGAGTGGGTGGGAGATAGAAAGGCTGGGGGGTGGCTGGATGGCACTAAGGAAGCTCGAGTTATCCCTTGCTTGTGCTTCCCCCCTCGAATGCTGCACTGGCAGAGCAGGGCATCAGCGTGGCTCCGTGGCGGTGGAGGAAAGATGCTCCAGGCTTCTCCGTTTTGCTCTGGATCTCCCCACACAGAAGTCAGGTTATGGCAAGCCACGGGGCTGTGCCAAGGACCAGCCTGGCAGCCAGAATCCAGCAGCGGGGGCCTGGGATGAGGTGAAACCTCTCGTGCACCTACAAAACATCCCTCATCCGGAGTGATGGCCACGTGGCAGCCCTGGTGCTCCTCTCCTCCCAAAATGCTGCTCACAAAGCCAGCAGGAGTCATGAAGCGGGTCCCCTGTGGCCCCTTCTGCTCCATCCCTGAGGCTGCTCTGGGACAGCTGCATCGTCCCCAGGGAGCCCTGAATGAGACTGGTGGGGCTGGGGTGGGACACCGGCTCTGCCAGATCACTTGCACACAGGCACAGCCCATCTGACCGGATAGCACGCTGCCCCGCTCTTCCCATACAGCCGATCGCTCAACCCCCAAACTCTGCTGAGCTGTTGCACCCAGTGTGTTTGCCTGTCCCTGCCGGCAGGCTCTTCCCTGCCCAGCTTCCTGTGATCGGGGAGGGATTCTAGCTTAATGCAGCTATTTTGTTATTTAATCCTGCCTGATTTTCCTTAACACCTTTCCAAATGTTTTAAGCTATCCTTTGTGGTGCTCATCCACTGTTTAAGCCGAGATCAAATGATTGTATCTTAATCCCTGGATCTCAAATGAATTTGCCTTTGGTTTGGGCAGCTAACCCTCCAGCGCTCTGCTGCAGCCAGGCTGTGTTTATTCAGGGCAGGCTGAATCAGGAAAGGAATAAAAGGCCTTCTCCCTCTCCTCCTCTTGCTATTTCTCTCTTTCTTGCAAATTAATGGCACTTGAGCTGCACAAAATAGATGATATCCCCCTGATTAATATGTCCAAACCATTGTATGTTTTTCCTTGTGATGAGCCGCTGGAGCCTTCTTTTGTCAAACTACCAAAGTGCAATGAAAGGCAGTGCAATACTGTGCTTTTTGGGGCCGACTGGGTGCACAGAGCAAGATGACATGGAGTAAGCGTACAGGACAGCACCTCAATCTATTGTACCGTCTTCCCGGAGCACCCAGCCATGCTCTCCATGAGCAGTCCCCAACGGCAACCTGGCACTGTGCTTTTCCCAAAGGACACGTGCACTTCGCTTCGGTGGCATTGGAGTGGCTGCCTCTATTTCGATGCACTCGCCTGGCCCACGGGAGTGGGTTTCTCACCTAGGCAAGGGGAGACCTGCAGTTGCTGAAGCTCCTCTGGAGCCAGCGGAGCAGCGCAGCCCTGCGTGGTTCCTGAGGGCACTGAGACGAACATGGGGACCCTGTTGACACAAGTCCTGCTTCCTCTTGAGCAAGCCCAGGAGCAGGTACCAGTCGCCGTGACCATGCCTTCCCCACATTCCTCTGCCTTCCCCATGCTCTGTCACATGGAGAGGTTTGGGGGCAGGAGAACCTCTGAATCAGACAACAGGATGCTGATCTCAGCCCCATCCTCTGGGTGTTGCTAAATCTCGGCTTCTCATTTCATTGCAATTGCCCATGGCTATGCCAAGGGATGCCTGCTCAGACGCATACAAAGAGGCTTGGAGAAAGATTAAACATTATTTTTCTACAGTGTGCTCTAGATTTTATTGAGAGTAGATTAAATCTAATTAAATTCACACGTTAGTCCAGCCAGATTAAATGGCACATTCTGCTTTGTGACCTTAGCTGGGCCCAGAGGAACCTGGAAATGCAGACAGCATAACTGGTCTGGTCCTTCATGTCTAGACTCAGCCCCAGGCTTTGATTCGATGCCAGAGGTTGGATCTGCACAGTTTCATCAGCGTGTTAAGAATCATGCCCCAGATCCAGGCCTGGTTCAGAGCAGAGCATAGCAGTCATCCCAGCCCTGGAGGGTGCTGCTGCCCCAGGCGCCCTCTCATAAGCCCACAGTGCTGGTGGGAGAAGCTCAGGTCACCATCTGACCTGGGTTTTCCTGTAGGTGCTGCCATCGCTGGGTCTCATGCCAGCTCCTGCTGACAGCTATCATGTCTCTGAGGTACCTGAGTCCTTGTCGAGGCAGGCAGCGCTAGTCCAAAACTTCTCTGAGCTGGGCAGGGTGACCATGAGGCTAAATTGCATCCAAACCCATCCCGATGGAGTGATGGGCTGATGCAGCCTCATCCAAGGGTGTGTGTGGGACCCTGTGTTGGAAGGGGTTTGCCTTCCAGGAAAAGGACAATGAGAGCTGCAACTCAGCTTCTCTGGTGCTGTGGGAATTCACAGCAGAATCTCTTTTAAGCACAACTCACCTCTATGCAGCTAGTCTGGACTTGCATGGGAAGAAACCATGCGAAACCCTGGGAAGAAACCACCCGCCTCCTTGTGACGACCTGTAAATCTCGCCCAGCAGACCTTGAGAGAAATGCAAAGGATGGAAATAAACTCCACTCTGTAATTAGCACCCTTTGTATGCCGGGGTAGTCATACTCAACCCCACATGCAACCAGGAGCCAGGTCTGCCTGCACCTGGCTCAATGCCAAATACCCTCCCCAGGTGTAAAGCTGCACTGCTTCACTGAAACCAGTGAAGTTTCCCCATAGAGGAGGAACTGACTTTGTGATATGAAAGATTATTTAAACTGCAACGACAAATACCCTCTTCTAAAAGTTACAGCCAGTGCTGATAGGAGTGTTTCTTAGCAAATACCCGCAGCACACTAAGCAATCAGGCTTATTTTATTAAATTAAAGAATAAAATGTCTACACGGTGTTTTTCCAAGTGAGACTCTGGATTGACACTGACGCCTCTTTACGGTGCAGTACTTTCTCTCATCCCAAACTGTCTCTGGTAACCTGATCTTTGCATGCTGCACCGTGGACTGAAGTGTGGCGTGGGCTGAAGCATGGTGTCGCCGATCGCATAGGCACCACTGGGGACTGCTCCTCCCTTCAGCCAAGTGCCTTGCTGACCATGCCACCAAAGCAGACACAGCTCTGTGCCTTGGGAGGCTGTACAGGTTCAGCGGCTGCCGTGATTATCTCTGCAAGACATTCGATGGGCATCAGTGACAGCTGGAGCAATTCCTCTTTTTCTAGGACAAGAAGTTTGGGAGCTAGGGTTTGGGCACGTGGAAAAGTTCTTTCTCTGCGGTGGCCTTCATAGCCTAAGGAGACATTGGGAAATGCCGCCAAGGGGACCTAAACTCCAGGGGTGCTTAGAGATGCCCAGGTCAGGTGAGAAAAAGCAGTTTAAAGGCTTCGTAGAAACACATTTCACCATACTGGCATTTAACATGCCTGTGCATACTCCCCAGTAGCAGAGCTGGTCTCACGTTTAGAGAGGCAAGTCAAAAATCCCCTCAGAGCAGGCAGTAGGTGAGCAGACATGTTCTCTGGGTGAGGCTGGAGGTAACATCCTCCCTGGAGACAGAGCCATCTCTGCCGCAGGGCAGCCCTGGGGCTTGCAGGTGTATCAGCACTCTAAGCCATGCTGCATCCTCCACAGGAGCCGGTATCTAGCCCAGGCTTTAAAAGCAGCCTTATCTCATTGTGCTCTTGCATAACAGCAAGATGGAAATCGCGCTGTTTATACAGACCCAAATGATAGGAGTCTAAGCAAATGCTTGCACATGAAAGCTTCAGCTGACTACAGAGCTTCATTCCCAGGAGTGGAGGAAAACCACATAGCCACTTAATCCTTTGAAGACTTCAATCACCCTGATGAGGGAAGGCAGGGGAGAACAGTCCCATTTGCACCTGCGAGACTGCCACCTCCACAGGCAGACTGCGTGCCACCACCCCAGAGAGACCCCCAAAACAGACAGTGCAGGCCAGCATGGCTCCAGAGTCTGCCCACCACCCTTCCCTGCCGGCTGTGGGGATTTAAACCCTTAATCCTGGGGAGATTGTGCAACAGCTCCTTCAGGCTGAGAATGGATTATGCCCGTTTCAAAGGTATTTGGCACTGGGCTGCACTGGGAGAGCCCAGTAAACTAGCCCAACCCCTCCTGTGAAAGCACCTGCAGGCGATTCCTGCAGCTGGTGCCTAGCAACATGCTCTGAGCTGCTCCAACAACAGCTAAAATTCGACGTTATTTCAGCCTTCCTCCCCAGAGGAGCAGCTCTTGAGTCGTCACCAAGGGAGAACAGGATGTGTCTCCCACTTGGCTTGCTATAAACGAGTGGTATGCGAGGGGCTGCTCTCTGTCTCTTGAGCATGTGTGCTGCTGCCAGCTAAAAAGGCACCTCTCTCGGCATGTGGGTTCAGGTGATTTAGTAAATTGTTTTTTCCCCTCCTTCCCAACTTGCTTTCTCCTCCCAACAGCCTCTCTGCTTCCTTGGAGTCTTTCTGCAGGAGAACCAGGTTTGGATTCATGCCCAGGTCTTGCTGGGGCAAGTCCCAGGTCATGCAAACACACAGAGGTAGCTACAAGCTCAGGGCTGCGTCGGGCACTCTTTGGTGACACATGGCAACTTTTAGATCACCTGTGTGACGGATGAAGGCACCTCTGAATCTGAGATGCTCTCGGGGAATGGTGAACATCAGAAAAAATGCATAGGAAACCAAACTTGCCTGTTTATGGGTCTGAGATCCTCGCTGAGGTGGTGAGGCAAATGCCAGCCAGCCTGGGTGGGACCAAGCAGCGTGTTTCTGCATGTGGGCAGGGTGCAGGGATTGGTGATGGGAAGAGGGAGTCAACAGGAGGATCCAGCTGCAGAGAGGGCAGGGACTGGGTGGGCAGCACAGCCTCCAACGCCTGCTGGCACTGTGCAGAGGGGAGGAGGGCTCCAGCTGGAGGAGGTGGGAAGCTGTGAGTAGATAAAGCTCATGAGTAGTAGAGCCGTGGTGCCACAAGCTGGGCGCTTCTCAGAGGAAAGTGAGATGAGGCGCCTTGCGGAGCTTTTCTGAACTCTGGGAGGGCACATATTTGCCTCTGGGAGCAAGCCTGAGATCCAGGCAGATTTCCCAGTGGGAGACTGTTAGGAAATCTCAGGCTTGCCCAAGTGACGCAGCTCCCTTGGTGGTGTCTGGTGGGAGGGCAGCTGCCCACCATCTCCCCTGGCCGTTCCCAGTGCTCGCGCGGGTTCACCACTGCAGGGCTGACCCCTCCTCACCTCCCCAGCCTGCTCCCTTGGGAAGCCCTGGGTGGCCCTAGGGACTGCAGCCAAGGGGTCAGAGGCGCCTCATTGCTGCAGACAGTGGGGGCTGCCAGAAGGACCACCTTTATCTCACGGCTGTCTGTCCTCAGCTCCCGGCTGCCTGCAGCGCTACGTACTCTGGAGGGAAGACTGAGGTTTGGACTCTACAGCCTGAAGCAGATGAGGAAAGACGTGGGTAAGTGCGGTACTGCCAACAGAGACCTCCCCAGCGCATGCCAGGTCCCTCAGCCCTTCAGGATGGGAGATTGCTCTGGTCCCCAGCCCAGGAGTGGTGTTCAGCATGCTTCAGGTGGGTGTTTGGCTTAGGGATTTGTCATCACATTAAACAAACCCAGCGGCATTGCACAGGCTACCTGATGGGGATAGAGAAGCATTTTATACAGAAAAGCGTAAAGAACCTGAGTCCGATATGCCTTTTTCTAGTGTCCAGTGGGTGGCTCTGCCTGCCTGGGTCAGGAACTGTCCTGTCCCCTGCCATGCCATGCTGTCTGAAGGCCAGGAGACATTGTGATGGATCTGTTTCCCTTCCAGCTGCGGGTGGGGACAGCTCTGCCAGCAGAGTGGCTGAGCAACCCCTGCCTTGGGGCTGATGACACTGGTTGTGTTGACTGGCCCAAAGTGGGTTTGGCACAAGCTTAGGACAGCAGTTTTTTAAACCAGCATGGCCAAATCCAGGAGAAGACGCTGTCTGTAGCGCAAAACTCTGCTGGCTGAGGGGACTAGACGTGTCTTGCGGATTAGACATGTCTTCCTGCTCCGGCAGTCCCTTCCCACCACAGCCTGCCAGCGCTTTGTGCCGTTGCTCCCAAGCTCCTTTCAGGCCAAATCCACAGCTAGCTTAAAGCAGTTTCAGTGCTAACTCCTTGCATAGCCTGGGTCAGAGGAAAGTTGCACGCAGCTGGGAGCGTGGTGATGGGCACCTTTGCAGCCAGCAGATGACATGTTGATAGCAAAATCCTCAGCTCAGAAAACGTCTCCTCCTTTCCCGCAAACCTAAAAGGGCAGAACGAAGGTTGAGCTTTCTGACCTCCAAGCTCTTGACTTCTGTTCTCACATTACAGCAGCAGCAAATCCTGTTGTATGGAGCAGAAATCTATCTGTCTGTATATGCACTATTTCAGACCCTTCTTTGCATAAACTGTTCCAGCCTTGATCAGAAACAAGGCTGTTTACTAGCAGCAGGACTGGGAAACTTCTTTAGTATTGTGGAGGTTTTCCCCAGCTCTTTAGTTTTCATATTGAGGTGCTGAAGCTTAAGTCTCTCAGTTAACAGTGTTTCTACCTTCCCATGTGTTTTACTTCCAAGTATTTCCCTTTGCCTGATTTTCTGTGTATCTCTGAAATACCTCTGCGTGTAGAGCGTGCTGTGCCTTCTTTCTGAGGTCAGGAAAGGTTCCCCTCTTGACTTTGGAGGGGGTTAGAAGGACAGGCAATGGCACACTCATTTTCCCTAAATTAGAAGGTATTAAACTGCAAAAGGCCAATGTCAACGCTTTTTTTATAGTATTCATACTACAAAGTGCAGAAGTGTACTTCCATTTATGCTGATGTAAATCTAGAATAATAAAGTCCTTGACAGTTTTACAGCATGGCATATTTTTACAAGTGGCATAACTAGAGTTGAATATATGATTATCGTTTTGCTCATTGTATCCTTCTGCAGTTCTCACTTGCTGTGATCACAGCATCTTTTAGACATTTTAATGTCTTTTTAAATGTGCTTTAGACATCAAACCCCCCGAGGCAAGGACTGCCACTGTAAGCACAGCACCAAACGTAATGGACCCCAATGTTAGGAAGACCCTTACGTGCTACCTCAGTAGTAAAGGACCAAAAGCAGGGTTTGGAGAAGGGTTTGGAAAGCACATCCGGGTGTCACAAGAGCCTGTTGGTTTTTGCTTTGAAGCTCTCTTCTGAGCTTTCCCTGGACCTCTGTTTAGGCAGAACCAAACTCTGCTTGTTTTTTCAGACAGCTGTCACTCAAAAGTTGTGTCTCCAGGACCAAATAAGTTAGGATAGCTCAAGACTTTGAGAAAAATGGTTTCTGCTGAGAGCGTTACCGTGGTGAGGTGGGTTTTTACAAAGCTGTCGTCCACTTCACATGCTGATTTATCAGACAAAATATGTTGTCCTAACAAGTGACAAGGTCACACCAACCAATTTGATTGTGAAGGTTTACATGACCTTTAGCAATAGGAAACCTCACAGACCTAAAACCTTTGCGCGGTAAAGGCAGCTAGCTTTAACAGCCGGCCTTTCCAAAGGACGCACTAAGGTCGATTTGGTTTTAGAGGAAAAAGACTATTAAGAAAACCCAGAAAAGTTTGGTCCCTTGGGAACTTGTGTGGCTTGTTCTGATTCAGCGCTGTCCTTTTGTGTGTCTCCAGCCCAAAAGCAGCAGCAGTGCGACAGCAAGCAAGAACTCGAGAGGAGTCAGTGCTCCTACCAGAAGCGCAGAGGGCTTGGTCCACTTTCCTGGCCGTCCCCGTGGCCCAAGAGAGGTGGAAAAGGGAAGCGAGGCGCTGTGCAGGGAAAGGTGGGCACCACCAGGTAGCCTTAAGGGACCGGCGGCGAGCTGTGCTGGGAGCAGCGGCCCCTGAGGCCCCCTCACCCGCCCAGCCTCCTCCGCCCCAGACGCCCCGCTGCTCTCTAGGCCCCTCTCCTCACCCGAGGCCACGGGCTGCTGGGCCGTGAGGGGGCCACGCCACCCCTGGGCCCAGTTGAGAGTGTGTGTGTGCGTACCTCCCCTCAGCACAGGCGGAGGTCGCCATCTTCTTTGCCGCCGGCGGGCCGGGACCCACCGCGCACGCGCCACCCCCGGGGTGGGTGGGGGGCGACCGCCCCTGCGCACACGCCGCCCCGCCCCTCCCCGGGCGGGCAGTCGCGGGGCGCG
>VWZL01001103.1:429030-478173 GCA_013396915.1 Stercorarius parasiticus | reverse complement strand
CTCTCCCTGTGCGGCCGGGGCCTCCCGCTGGGCGGCCGGCGGCCCGTACCGGAGCGGGGGCGGCCGTGAGCCGGTGACCTTATTCCCCGCCGCCCGTGTGGACGCTGCCTGAGGAGCGGGTGGTGCGGGCCGCGGCGTGGACCGGTGGCGGGCCCCCCGGGCCGCTGGACGGGTACGCTGCTGGGGTCAGGCGGGCCGGAGGGCGCCCGGTTCCTCGGAGCCGCGTCCGCCTGCGAAGGGAGCGGCACCAGTGTGGGGGGGAGATCTCGGGGAAGGAGGCGGCTGAGCCGTGTGGTCCCGTCCCCCGTGCGGACCCGGTGCTCCGCCGTCAGCGCTGGTCCTGTGATGGATCCTCTGGTGGCGATGGGACATGTTTCTGGCTCGGTGTTTAGCCTCGGCTGTGCCGGAGTCTGCGCAGTATGGGTTTGTTTTTTTTTAAAAAAAAATGTTTATTTCTCAAGAATAGCTTAAAAGCTGAGAAGTTGTAACCCACTCTCTGCCATGCCCCATGTGAGGGGGGGAGCTGGGAGTTGTGAGGGCTGTGCGGGCTTGAACACTTGAGTTGCGTGAGGATTTTAGCACCGAACTATTTTAACATCTTTGTTGTATAACTCTCACTTAATTTGGAAGCAGAACGATTGGACTGGGGCACGATTAAACAAAATCCGAGCAGATGCCATGTGCCGCTAATGGTTTCAATTGCTTCATTTGCAAGCCAGCTAGGGGCTGGGAAATCTAACCGCACTACAGGCTGGCAGGTGTGAGGAGTCACTACTACTGACTGTGTTTTTTTTTTTTTTTTGTAGGGAGGAAAAGGCAATGCTTCTGAGCATGTGGAAAGGTTTGATTGTGTTTGTTAGTGTTGCCGTTTTAATAATTTAAGAGTCAGTCTAGAGATTGAAATTAAGGATCAGATACTGCTTGGGTACTGGTTTCTCTTCCCCCCGCCGGCCCAGTGCTGCTGAAATGTCTTTGATGATTCTCTCTGTTTTTCACCACTGTGGAGTTTAATAACCTCAAAGCATTAGATTATTGCATAACTTTCTTAGGGTCATAAAAGTGCCAGCACACCTGTAATAAATGGCCTTTAAGGTGGCTGTGTCATCATTAGTGGTAGTAATATGCACATGTCACTGTTAAGTTGCTTGCATATCTTGGGTATGGAACAATTAAATTGATAGGGTCTGCATGTACAGCTATGGGTGAACTGTGCCTGCCTGCAGAGGAGCTTTCTGTACAATGAAGTAAAGCATGGACGTAGATTGGAATACTTACGAGACAAGAAATGTAACTCCTCCTGTACCATTACTAAGTGCTGCTTAACAGCTGTAATGTTCCAGTTTACCCTAAAGTCACTAATGATGTTACAGTTCCTCCTCAAATAATAGCAATAGCTCTGTGGTGTTTCAACTACACTTCTTTTAAAAGGAGGGAGTAGGGTCAAGGAAGGCTGTATTCCTCATGTTCACCTGCCTGCAACTTAAAGACATTTCTGAAATAGTTCTAGCACAGAACGGTTTTACTTGAACTGTCATGAAGGCATTCCTTTAAATACGGTGGTCTCTCCTGGTTTAGGAAGCCAAGCAGCTCTTGTTCGTGTTGGATGGACAGGAATGCTTGAGCCAGGTCTGGCTGGAGTGCTCATACTTCTCGGGTACCTTGTGCCAACTGCAGTCCATGTGTGTTGGTTAAATATCAGTGACTAATGTTTGCTTACTGCCTGTACTAATAAAGTATCACTGACTGGAGCAAGATACTGGAATAGATGAGGGGTTGTTTTCTCTTCTTGTCCTAATAAGAATAGGGACACTACCTCAAGCTGCCTAGACTGGATAAGAGTGAGTCTGTTGGAGGGGAGAAGGGATGGCGGTTTTCCTCCAATGTAACAACTTATCTCCTGATAGCAGTATCACATCCTCTCTGACTTTGAGCTTTGCCCAACTGCAAAAACAGATGTAATAAGTGGACGGAAATGCAGGTAAATTAAATTCTGTGTTCTTGTTTTGTTAGTGAACCACAGTGGTGTTAGTCTCCAGCACAAGATGGGTCACAGGTTTCGCTTCAGCGCTATGATACAAAACTAGTTTTAACTTTGTGCCTGTTGTTAGTATACTGTTGTACATATTAGCACAATCTGTAAAAGTTTCTAACTGTTCCAAGAACATTCATAAGGAAAACTGCCAAGTTTCACTTAAATCTAACTTTTCTATGTAAGGTGAAGTTTGAAGTTGCTTTTGTTACTGCACTGCAGTCATGAAGAGGTCCCGTCCTGGGGATAACTTTTTGTATCCTGGCATGGCAGTCTTTGCATGGGAAGTTTTAAACTTTAAAATCAGACTTAATGGTTTCCTTGTTTTTACTGTTGCTGCATGCTGTGCCTACAATGTGATCTGCAAACTGCCAGCTTGAGTGCAGTTTTCCAACTCTTTGTTAAATCCTGCATTAACTTGTCAAACTTACTGTTGTATCAGTCACTAGTATTTTAAGGTTTTGTCTTTAATCTCAACTACCTAAGGCGAACCAGGCACAAAAATATTTTCTAAGCTTCTATGTAGGCAGGACTGTATTTGTAATTAACTGGAAGTTTTCAGAAGTACTTATATACATTGGTTCTTAAGACTTTACTCTGACTGGGTCTCTTTCTCAAACCATTTTCAGCAACCTGAACTTCTTGAGATGTGCTGGGGAAAAGATGGAAGTAGCTTTCCTTGTTTTTGGAAGATTGTTCTTGACATGAAGAACATCGTCTCATCCCATAGCTGATTTTGAGGTCATAGTGCTGTGTAGGGAGTTGATTTACATGGATACATTTGTAGGATTGCGATTTGTATCCATAATACCAAAACAAATGGATAAGCAAGTTTGAAATATATGTGAAAACATCACTCAGATTGGTGTCTGCTATTTCAAGTAGCTGCAGAGAAATGACTGATGTGAAATGAGTGAGGTCTATTAGGACAAGGATTATAATCAAGTAATTTCTGTCAGCAAATTAATACGTAATAGGGACTAATGTTCTGAGAGCATTGGTAGCTAACTTGTCTGACCTTTAGCTTCTGGGTTTTCCTTTTTCTGAAATAAATCAATGTATTTTGTGTAGTGTTCACTTCCAGGAAAGCAAGATTTTATGTGCTTGCTAAGCATGCTTTTTGAAATGCATTCACTATAGAATTTGGAGAAACTCAGAAGGCATTTAAATTTGGAAGTTGATCCTCTGTCCACTTAAGAAACCTGGGATGAAATCTGAGGAATCTGAAGATCTGTCTTTCCTTCCCCACTGCTAATTCTTATTTGACTGAATTTATCTTCTAAGACTTGAAGGTAACACCCATTGTATTCTGTAGCTGTACAAACAAGTTACTGGGAGATGGTCTAGGGCATAAATTAATGCTAGGCAAGTACTACCTGTTGGTGTTTAACTGGAGTTCTCACTCTGCAGCAAAGCAAGGAGCTTTCCCTCCCCCTTTGCATTTGGGAGAGAGCAGACGTGCGCCATTATAGTACCATAGCTGGTAAATTCACATAATTAATTACCTCTGTGGCAAGTTGTTCATGTGCTTACGTATCCTAAAGCGATCTAGTTAGTTTGCATGGAGTCTGTCACTGAGAATTCCAGCTGCTCCGTGGGGACATTGCTCCTTGAGGTAACAAGACTAGTTTGTATCTTATTCTAACATGAGAATAGTAGATCTTTGTGCTCAGTACGATCTGTGAAGCTAAATAAGGATCTCCTCTCTTTCCCATTAACTAAACAGAAAAAATAGCAATGCTAACTTTATAATTAGTAGTAGTTAGTAGCTGGCTCCTCTTTAAGGTTGGAAAAACTTAAAGCAGAATGTTTGACACCAAAGATGGCATTCCTAGGCCATATAGCATCTAGGACAGTCTGATAAAAGTTACTTGAGTGAACGCAGGTAAGCTGGGTTTTGGAATTCCCATTTGATGCCAGCTTGATAAAATCATAAGCAGGGCTAGTAAGAAATAAAATATAATGTGAAAGAGAAGTCCATTTGGGCATCTGCGGAAATTATTTATGAAAGACCAGCTGCTTTTAAAAGAATCACCCTGCTCTTCTGTGTCCTGGAGGAATAGATAAGAGAACTGTCAAAGCTGTAAGATACACAAAGTGCCTTTTGGGAAAGGACTCAGTTTACAGCTCAGTTACTGGGCCTCTATTTACGTCTTGCGTATGGTATGAGGGATATTTTGATATGCTTTTGCTAGGAGGAGAGAGGTCTCATCTAATACTTTTTTCTTCTTCTAGATGTATTTCCGGCTTTATTTTCAGTGCAGACAATGAGCAAATGACTGATTGCATTTTCAAGCCCTACATACCAGTGATTTCTGCATGGCCAGGTGGGGTTTGTGTGCTACTGCAAGTCTTGGCAGGTTTCTGTTAAAAGACTGGAATAGCAGCCAAAACCTGGAAGGCAGCGGCATTGAAGATTTGAACTAATAAAATGTTATACAGATTACAGACATGAAGTGTAGAATGTAATTTCCAGTAAATTGGTATTTGAGAGTAGAACTTAATTTGCTCTTACGCAGTTGTTGCTCATGTGAGATCAGAATCAGGTTCCAGTCTGTAATTAGTGTCAAATTGTAATACCTTTTTTTTCCACTATCACCTTAGAGATTGGCACGTTGAATTTACAAGTTCTTATTGGTCTCAGTGAAATAGTTGAAGTGTCTTTTGAACATTGTGTTGTGTAATGATTGCAGGNGGATTAAAAATTATAGAAACCTGTTGGAGAACATGTCTCAACTGCTTGTACTGACGTGTTAGGACTACTTCTTGTTTGTTGTGTGTGCTTGGAAAAGTTGTTCTCGCCTCTTATCTTCTCAAACAGGGTGGTACTGCTGAGTGGAACAATAAGTGCAGTTATTTTAACTGTCTCTGTAAACCCAGTCCTATGATGCCTGCAAACTTCCATGCTGTGTCTTATTCCTCTCCCCTCTTCAACCCTTTCTGGGTTTTTAGCTCCTCAGGTAAATGTAAGAAAGGGTCTTGTGGCTGTTCATTTGTCTTGGTCTGTGTAGTGGAATCTACTCAGGGAACCTTAAACAATTGGGAAATGAAAGGTACCATCTGTCAATCCTCTGCCTAATGCGGAAGTAATCACAATACTGATTTCATGGGAGGAACAGTCACTTGAAGTACCTGAACTGCTAGGCATGGAGGCAGAAGTTTAGTTTCCTTCAATGTATTGCTTAGACATAGAATAGTAGTGAAAGTGACTGCTGTAGAAAATTAGATTAAGGTTCTTGATAAAACCAAATCACTTTCTTAAAACAAATCATCCTGCTTTTAAGAGAAATAATTTCTTAAATACTTTGTAATTCTGAACTAATACTAAGGACTTCTTTTTTTTTATTTTGTTAATGACAGCAGTGTGATTCTAAACATGGCCTTAAAGCTTCCCTCAAGGCAATTATCTTCCAAGCAACAAAGTCTTAAGCTTGTCATGAGAATGAGGGAGGGAATGCAGTACAAAATACTTAAAAGGAAATCTTTCTAAATGCTAGTATGTCAGACTTCTTAGTACAGAAATTGTTTGGAAAAGTGCAGTAAGTAATGCTTTTGGGGGTGGGGGAACAGAACTGGGGTATTTTCTGGTGCTTATAGTACTATAGAAATAAATATCTACAGAAAACTTGCCATATGTTATGCTCTGAGATTTAAAAGGCAAAAAAAAAAATCTTTCAAAATAAAATAATGGTGGTAGGAGCATTAAGAAATGCAACTTCTACTATTAAGCTTAATTCTTTTCAATGGAAAACTGAACATGCCGTCCACTATGAGCATTTAGATAGCAGATGTGATTAAATACTTGTGGAACCATCAGATGCTACTAAGAATCCTACTTGTTTGAGAAGAACCTTAAAATGCAATCTGGTGCTTTTAAAGAGGTTGGAAGTTGGCTTGTGGTGGACTGAGTGTTATTCTTAGAGTCTCAGTCCAAGTACTCTGAGTTGCAGGCATATCACTGTTTCATTAATCAAATATCAAACTGAGCTGTTCTGTAGTCTAAACTGTTGTTGACTTCTCATTTCTGTAGTGCATTAAAACTGACTAGATTAAGCTTTTGTGAGCTTTAAAGAGCACTATACTGCTGTCTATCTCTGTTTGGGTTCATCTTCTAAACCTAGACTTCTCTCCCCAGTGTTTGTGCTGTATACACTGTAAAGAAAGTTTTCATGGATCCACAGAATGAGGACAATAAATATGATCTACAAAGACTAAAATGTTGGTTGGAGGGGAGTGTTAAACATACATTTGTCAGTTGTATTTCCCTATTCCTTCTCCACCCAAGTGAAAGATGGATATTCAATCATTTGTAGTCTCAACATATGGTATGGTATGCTGTCCTGTAGAAGAGCAGTTAGATTGACTAGATGTATTCAGACTAGTCCAAGAACTTGGCTTAAAGAGAAATAGTAACCAATTCCCCTTCTGTGTTTGTTCCTTTCAGGAGGATGGTGTGGCTTGCCTTGCCTCTGGGATTACTCTCCTATTTTTCCCTACTAGGCTTGACTGACCAGCAGCTGTTAACGTACATGTAACAATGGTATTTGCTGTCCCAGGAAAATGCTGTTTAAAAACCAAAAATGGTTCTGTTGTTAAGACTCTTGTTTTGCTAGGGGTGGCTGAGGTTTCTGTAGTAACAAGTGGTGTGAATCGTGGTAAAAAAAGCTTAGGTAAGTCTTGAGCCCTTTGAACTGATACAAAGGTGCTTGTTGCGTGGAACTGAGCTACTAAAGTGAAGTGTTTACAGCGTCCTTATGACAACTGATTTTGAG
The DNA here is from genome assembly GCA_013396915.1 of Stercorarius parasiticus. Taxonomy (NCBI): domain Eukaryota; kingdom Metazoa; phylum Chordata; class Aves; order Charadriiformes; family Stercorariidae; genus Stercorarius; species Stercorarius parasiticus. The sequence goes on along the minus strand of VWZL01001103.1, from coordinate 471,372 downwards.
ATCAGAATTCTAATCTACTCTTTAGTAGAGATAGCTTTTAGCAGGTACAGTATATTCAATAGGAATGTCCAAGGGAATGCTCCTCTGGTGTGGGAAGGACTATGTGAAGCTCAAGGTCTTCCCCCCAGTTATGCATCCTAGCCTATGTTATTGACAAAACTGAAACTAGTGTTAACCTCCATTTGCAAAGGAAGGAAACCTTGTCGTTAAGTGAAGGTTAACAAATGTGTTGGCTAGCTCAGCCTAAATCCGAACTCTTTCAGATCTAGACAAATCCTTGGCAACACACAGTCTGATCCAGTTACAGCCCAGTTGTCTACCCATCTTTGCGGTGTTATCACATATCACTAAGTCAGTCTCCACATGAACACGCTTCTTAACTGTACTTGTGAGTTCTGAGAGTCTGGAGAAGTTTTCCAGCTTAACTAGGTTGTAGTCACAAAGCTGATCTTTTCTTCTGGCAGAGGTGCCCAGTCAAGCAGCTTCTGCCTCCCCCTCGATTGTGCTGGTGCAGCTGTTTCGGAGGCTGTAGAGTGCACTGCACATCACCTTGTGTTTTTTCAAGATAAGTTGGTGCCTGGACCAAGGCCAGTGGTGCCAACACAGAGGGCAGCAGTCCTGTACTGTTCAATAGTATTGCTGAACTGACCCTATGCCCTGCAGATAAAGCCCTGTAGCTCCATAATTCTGCTTTTTGCTTGTCTTCAGCTCTAATGCTTGTTGGATTCTTATTGACGTGATGCAGTTTGTAGAAGAGTGTTCATATTGGATCGCTTTTTCTGCTGGTTTGGTTTGTTTAGCTGACTTGACTCTCAGCAGCGTCGGATATGTGGCAAAATTAGCAGGAAAGGCAGTGTGGTACTGTGTGGTGCTGGAAATGGGAAAGAGTGGGAGACCCCTTGTGTGAGTGGGTGGTTAAGACTCAGCTGTGCTACTGAAACAGGCTTGAGGAGGCAGTTACTGGCACTGTCCTGTTGGCAGAATAAATGTACTTTGAGCTGTTGCCTTAGCAAGGGACTTCTGTGCAGCAACAGCAATAAGGTCTGACAGAGACTCAGGAGTTGTGGAGAATAGGTGCGGGGCTCTGAAGTATATGGACATGGTTAGGTGCAGTATCAATTAGTATGGGTTAATTGCAGGAAAGTGATATGGCAGCCCAGGCCTCTTTCTCTACGTGCTTAGCAGCAGGGATTGTGATGAAAACTACTTTTGTCATAGCTGCATGAGAAAGATCTCTTTCTCCAGTGGAGATAAAGTAAACACATGCAAAATGTGATTTGCTTGGTTTGTGTTTTTTTTTGTTTCGGTTCTCCCTAAATGCGACTTGTGTGGGGCTTTTTTTCTTGTTTCGGTTCACATTGTTGATCTGGGCATTAATTGTGTTGGCACATGTTGTTGTGTTTTCCCCTGTCACACTTCCCTTTCATCTGGTGGGTGTGTTAGTGATGCTGCCAGGTTAAGAACAGTTGAGAGGGGAGAGGGAGGAGGAACTGCAATACTCCATGAAGGTGTCTGAAGGTAGTTACTCTATCAGTTTTGCTAGCTACGTAATCTAGAGAAAGCAGCTTCTTAAGGTAAACCCAGTCTCTCCCTGCGTTGCTCTTTATTCTTTGAAATGAAATGTAGAACTTTTTATTAAAACAGAATTATGGAGTTCAGTGCTGGAAAAGCTGGATGCGAGGCTCTCTTAAAGGGAGGTGGGAAGCTGAGTGTGAACTGGAGGTTGGGCTAAAAGATCACTTTTGCTTAGAAGCTTCAGGTTGTTAGAAGCATGGTTTGATCAAAAAGGAAAAATTAAAGCCTCTTTGGCTTGCTCTGTTTCCTTAAACCTGTTGGTGTTCCTGACTTGACAGCTTGTTTATCCTGGAAATGAGTATGAAAACTGGCTCTTTGGCATACCTCCCTGTCCGGCAAAAGGGAGCACTTGCTTTGCTTGCTGCTGAGCTCCTCTATGGCCATGGTGCAGATGCAGCTGGCTGACTAAACCTCTCCTGGCTGCTAATCTGAAGATCAGGCATGGGGTAATTGCAGTTGACATTTCTCACCTTATTCTTTTCTCTCTGTCCTTCTCGCTCAAAATCTTACTGTGGGTTAGCTGATCACTGTTTAAATTGTCAGCTGCTGACATGAGGAATACATACAAGGTACATAAAATGTAGTTATGGCCTAAACCAGTTAGAAAATATTGACTGAGTCGTCTTGTGTGAGCAACAACCTTAAATAAAATCACTCTGAAATACAAGCAGAAGTCTACCTAGTTTAAATCTGTGTGGCCTGCAAGGATCCAGTTAGCCTGCAGTGTTTACACAGAGCTTTTGCTTGCCACTTCCAGAGTCCATGGTGAACTAGGGCATTGTCAGATCTGGTGTATTCTCACTCCCTTCTTCAAGAACCTGGAGGATGGGTAAGAAAGGGGAGAAAAGGCGAGGAAGAGGCCTTTTAGTGCTTTCATCTGCCTTATTCTTAGTATTCTAAAGCAGCATTCTTTGAGGGGGCTGGAAAAGTACTGGTAAACCTTACTGTGGGTAGAGATCCTGTTGGGTCCTTCAGTGAGTGTGCTAATAATAGCTGTGGTTTTTAGGCAGAGTGGAAGGAGGATGCTTTGTCACTATCCCTACCCTCCCAAGTTTTTCCTTGTAGCTATGGAGAAACATCTTTCTTAGTAAGTTCATGATGTGCTTTCAGAAAAGCAATCCTTTTTTATATATATATATAAAAAAAAATTATATATTTTTTTTTTGCTGCTTACTAGGCTGTGTCAGGGTTTGTGCTGCTTCTGTCTTAGTCTCTGCTTATTGGTATTCTCTTACTTATGTGCATTTGCTGAATATGGCTGAATTTGAGGGTTGACTTTTTTGCTGCACCTCTTCATTACAATGAAGTCTCCCTCTAGCTCTTCTGTCCCCCTAAATGGAGAATGCAAAACGCAAAATGCATAGCCATGAGAGAGCTGTCTGCTCCTGCACACATGCAGACCATTCAAGAGAGAAGCAATGTGAAGCACTTAAGAGTCGTAGACAGGCCTGTTGTTTGATTAGTTATGACGCTTCATAGGTATCTAGGTCATCAGAATATCTTCTTTTTCCCTTTCCCTGGCAGAATTGTAGCTTCAGGTACTTCTCGCTTCTGCTCACACTTTATGTAACAGTTCTAGATCTGTCCCTTAATGTCCAATTGCCCTGAAGGAACAGAGAGAGTTAAATGAGTCTTCCCCCCTCCCCTACTCCTCTGTCAATCTTATTGGATATCCAAACAAGTCTTTGAAACTTAGCTCATTGGTTCTATTTATAGCTGAAATATTCAAAACATTTAATTATTTTTGGCCTTAAAATGAGCTACTTGGCAGTATTTGCTAGTCAGCAATAGGAAAGCAGTGACGCATTAATGTCTGACAGCCCCATAGCTTTCATGTGGGTCTTGGTGAGTTTATTGTATGGAGTAGGACTCCTAGAGAAAGGGGAGGACAATTTTGTGACTTTAGTGATTTTTTTTTTTTCACCAGTAGATGTGCCAGATTTTTTACCTTGTCCAAATAAGGTTTGAAGGTTAACCTATTTTTTTTCTATGCTCTGTAACTCAGTTCACACATACCTACACTTTCCTCAGTTCACTATACCAAAACAAGAAACATTTAAACAGTTTGTCTCCTTTCTCTCTAAGGAAAATTTCCTAGGTGAAGCTTTGAGAGAATGCATTACATTTAAATGTGGTGCAGCAGTTTCCTCATGATAACTTATTTTAAGCTTTTGATTCAAGCTGAGAACTCCCTCAGGTCGTGGAGGTAGAACAAGATTTCAAGCCAGATGGTTTGAGGTTAGTGTAGCCCACTTCAGCTTGCTTTGCCATTCAGATGTGTGTAGGAACCTATTGTGCATCTGTATTGAACTATGAGGGTGAGACTTAGGATAGCTTTTGTATGGACAGAATTGTGTGGTGTCTGTGGAGCATCAGGAAAAAGTTCAGGGATGCTGAGAGCTGAAGTATTGGGGGTACTGGAAGCTTTGATTTTAAAGTTGGGCTTCTAGCAAAGTTCAGGTTTCTGTACAGACAGACTACCATCTTGAGGATATACGGAGTGAAGTCTTTGTAACTCCTTGGGATACAGCAAATGGAAGGACACTCCTATGTTACGGAAATTTTACAATGGTATGCTAATGAAAGTGACTTTTCTAGTCTTTGTTCATAATCCAGGTCTTAAGTCACTAAAAGGCAAATGGCATTTAAATTTATTTTAATGTTGTGCTGTATCTATGTGCAGTTGTCTGTGTCCAACCCACTGTCCAGAGAAGCAGTTACTAGTTGTCATTCAGTGCTTGTTAATCAAAAACGTATACTGTATCTCAAACCAGCTGAGTTTAGCAATTAGTGTGTGCTTTTTCTTTTTAGTCATGAAAGAATGTGAATGATGTGTTTAATGAGCTCAAGCTGTAGTTGGGCTTAAACTTAAAGGTAACTGTGTTGGTACTTTATTTCAATTAATGTGCAGGAACTTGCATTTGAAGCAGGCTGTCTCTTATATTCATAGCACGCACGTTGAGATGGCTGTTCTCACTCCCATGTTCTTACACTGCAGGACAAATAGGTCATCAGCTGCTAGCTGTGTACTTGGGGGAAGCAGGAATTAGCTTTTCATTTTACCTCATACTTTAAGAAATGGGTTATTTAGTTGAGTTTGTTCAGTTGAAATAATGTCTGTACATACACAAGAAGCTACTGTTCTCAAAATCTGGCTTAGCATTTTAACAAACGGTGCTTGTTCTGGATACTTAGCTGATGAGTGTCATTAGTAGTCCTGCTGTAGTTGTTGCTGAATGGAGTGAAGAGCTTGTCGGGAAACTGGGTGGTAGTATCTTCTCTTGGCTCTATTTGCTTCCATTCAAGTCTGTCTGCTTCTGTGCCTTGCTGTACAGTATAACTTCTCTTGTATCTCCTAGCCTATTTGACCTGGGTTAGGAAGTGATTATGCACGGTCAGAACTGTGCATTAGCTCGTGTGCTCTAATTGAATGAATCAGGTTGGAAGAAGCCAAAATGGAGTTAGGAAGTGATTAGCCTTAGTAATAGGCCTGGATGGGTGGCAGACTTCAGGGACGAGTCCAGTTGATCTTTTTGCATCAGCTCCAGCCACAGTGGTAGATATGACTGTTCTGGAGTGTGTTAGTTCAGTAGCACAGAAGCTTCAAAGGTCAGATGAACATCTTGAAAAAATAAAAATAATAACTATGGCTTTCTGTGCCTGCAACAATGTGCTGCAAGCTCTAGTGCCATATGCTTTGACAAATGAGAGCTTTTCTGTATGTACTATAAGCTTGAGGTCCGGTCTTCTGTGGACTTGGGGATTTCTAAGAGCATTGAGACCAACCCCGTGAGCGAGTTAGATGAATCTACCAGCCTGTCTTTAGTACTCTTGGAGGAGGCAGCGTTACCTGGCTGTCCTACATGCAGTGCAAGGAGCCACCAGCCATTCCTCTGAAACAACCACTCTCCGAGTGTGGATGTGCTGGATCTTTAACCCCATTACTGGGATGGAACTGGACTTCTGAAAGTGTTAAGAGACACTATAAAAAACTAACAACAAAAAAACCCCCAAAACAACGGAAGTCTGGTGCTTTGGCTGTCTCTGTAGCAGTACTGAATGTGTTGTCATGGAGACTTATATAGGGAGGCTGCCATGAGCTTTTCAAGTCCAAATTACTGTCCATTTGGCTAGAAACGCTTCAGTGTAGGGATGGTCATTCTGTGAATGCCACCTTCTAAAGTTAGTCCTCATCCATTCCTATATTTGATTTGCTGGGACTATTGCAAGAACCTAGAGCAGGTTGTGGTCCTTAGACTGGGCTTTAGGACAAATCCACTTAAATTCTGAGTTTCACGTAGTGCACTATGATGATGCTGGGGCAGGTGAGGAAAGGGAGGCAGTAGTAAGGAGTTCTGAATTTCATTAACTCCTGGCCTGACTGGACAGTGCGATCAGCATGCTTATTTTATGAACTAGTTACAGAACTTACTACAATGCTTCTGCAGCTTTTGCAGAAAACTGGACTGTGAAGTGGGGCTTCTTGTCCTGACCATTGTTTTGAGAGACTTCTCTGAAAGTAGTTATTGGAAGTGGAACGTGATCCTTCCCAGGATGCTGAAGCCTTTTAGAAAGGCTTCCAAAGTACTCCAATGCTGCCCAAGATGGTAACTACCCAGAATAACAGGGTAAGCAGCCAGAAGGTAGTATAGAGGACCAAAAAGGTGGTGACATCTGCCTAGGAGCATGTGACAAGTTAGCATACGCTGATTATGCTGCTGGGATGAGCAGTAGCACTTGTTCTACAGTTAACATGCTTAACTTACTCAATGTCTGTCCTGCTAGTTGCTAACTAGTTCAGAATCTCTTGAAGGGAAGGGTGTGCTCTAACTCAAGCATGAAGTTATCAAACCAGCTCTTCTGGATGGATCAAGTTTCCTTCACAGCTGTCGACACTATAGTTCTCCACCCTCTGAAGTGCTTGATTCATGTCAATGGTGATCTTTTCTGTAGGTGGGTTGGCAGCTTTCAGATACATTAGACTGGCTAGTCAAAAAAACCCAACCCCAAAAAACCAACTCGACCCAAAACAAAACAGCCAACTTGATACTCTGGACTTGACTTTGCAATTTCTGCTGGTAAGTGAAATCTAATAGGAATTGAATATGGCCTAAGATGAATCTTCTTTCCTGTCCCCTCTGAGCTAAGTGAGCTCCAGGGGTGCAGAATTAATAGTATTAATATTGTCGTTAATAGTACAAGCTTTTAACAGGCATATTGTGTGTAAGCTCTTGATAATGCTATCTACTTGTGGTAGGGAGAATCTGCTTGTTTAGAAACAACTAGTGATAAAAGACCACTCTGCTTGTTTGTTCGGAAAGTTTCTTGGCTTGAAGAGGCCAGGTGGCTATGCTCTGCACTGGTGGAAGGATGTTGCTACAGCTCGCGCTTTGAGGTCTGTTAAAGTTCTGACGACTTCCAGGTAGGAAAAGATGGTTAATGTCAGGCTCCAGGTGAATGAAGAGAAGTTGTGGATGTTGCTTCAGACTACTTAACGGTCTGCCTTAGTTTACAAAACTGATACCTTACTGCAGCTGAAGTGAAGTCTGTATTGAAATAAAAGAATATGAGCCTGTTTTAAGTAATCAAGTTAAACTTGTTGCCTGGGGAGTAGGTAGAAGCAGAGGCTTTGATACATTGTATGAATATCTGTTTGCTAAAACAGGGGCATCTCTTCTTGGAGCTGTCTAATCTTAATGCATTTGTCAATAGAATTATTCCCTTCATGTTTCTAGGCTGTGACACCGAAGGCTTTCTTTCTGACTGTCAAAATCTTCGTACCTCACCTGGGCTATTTTCTGGCATACAAAGGATGCTATTTGTATGGAAAAAAAAGCTGTTTTGTAAGCTTTTTCAAAAAAAAAAAGAGGGCTTGTTTAATTTCTGGGAATACAAAAGCTTTAGGCCAAAGGTGAGAGGTTTTTTTTTTCTTCTGAAGTGGTGACCGATATTGTATCAATGTAGTTTGTATATTTTGGTGTCCTGTTGACAGCTTTTCTTCTTAAAATTACTCGTTCCAGTTGTCAGGCTGCTGGTGCAATTGAATTTTTTGGCTGGCTTTGTCAAGCAGTTTGAGTTAGAGTGGTGCTAGGGGCTGTTCTGCACACCCACTTCGTTAGCATTGGAGTTTAGTTCTAGCTGCTTAGGATTTAAGCATTCAAGTTACTTCATTTTCAAACCAAGTACTACGCTAGCTTAATCCCTTCAGAGCAATTTTTTTTTTTTTTAAGATTTAGTTTCACTGCTGTTTGAGGCAGCACAGATTCGACGCTTAGAAATGAAAATGTCCTCTCTGATTTGCAGTGAAGTGAAATGTTGTTAGAACTGGCTAAAGAGACAGCTGCTGGAAAAATTCCAGAGTCACCATGTTACCAGTTTTTCAAGTTCATGGTAATAACTCAAACGTCTCATTACATTCACAGAACAGAGTGCATTGGGGCCCTGTTCATAAGTCTTTTGCTGAGGATGGTATCTAGGATGCAAAGTCTGGCAGAAATGACTTGGCAGGTCCTGTGGATATTGGCAGGGTCTGCCATGAACAAGTTAAACTGTGGTGTGTTCCATGGTGCTTCATGACATATCCTGCAAGAGAACACTGCTTCTGGGCTGCTTCCACAGGAAGCATGGGGGCCATGTAACATACCTGCACGCAATGCATCAAGTAACTGGAGATGGCTACTTCTTGGTCTTCATTAAAGCAGTGCTTGGAAATGCAAGCATGACTAGCAGTCCAAAGTACTTACATTCATACGGTGATTTTTCCAGATAAGTAACTGCTAGGAAGGTGCCTCAATCAGGCTTGCGTACAGGGGCTTCTGATAGGATATGGCAAAATGTAAATCTGAATTTGGAGGCAATTCTGTAAGGACAAAACTACTTCCAGATGTTTGATAGGAAAAGTTAAATTGGGCCAGTGGTAGAGTTCATTTCTGCTGTGGGACAAACTTCAATGTTGTGGTACTTGAACATCTTGGACAGGTCACTTTTTTGGTTTGTTTAGGTCTCTAACCCCGTAATTCCTGAATTCTGGAAGTCAGGAAAATAGGATATTGGTACTATTGTGCTGTATGTCTGAAGGGCTGTGTTACCTTAGTTTATCTTCATTAATAACTTAAATCTCATCTGAGTTATAGTTCTTTCAGCTGTTGGTTGATCCTGAAAGGGTATTGATTCTTAAATGGTGTATAAAATATTTTTTTAACTCTTTTTGAAAGGGTTAGTACTTAACTGTTATTAAATCTTGCTGCTTAATGTCATAGGAAGAGAATGAAGCCAGAAACTACTACAATGGATTTTTTGTTTTTCTTATCCCAGAAGCATTAGGCCTTGCACATGCTCTGGAGTTTATCCTCTTGCAAGCAGTGAATAGGCACTCTGAAGTCTGTGCTGTATTGAGAATTGAAACAGGTGTAATATGGTGGAACTAGAGAGGAATTTACTCATCTGCTGAAGTATGTAATCCTGGGGTTACGTGCTAGCTCAGTGGTCTTGCTTACACATGTTGGTAAGCAAAACTGACAGAAAACATTGATATTCCCCTGCCCCGTAATAGTATAAGAAGGTGGTGATCTAAAAATGGCCTTTTTTAGTCCTTTTTGGAGCTTATTTTAAACTAACTAATTTATTCCAGGTAAGAGAGAAAATGCCCTTGATTTTTAATGGAAGTTATACTTAAGAAGCCTTTAAAAGGGATTTTGATGCGGAAAACCAGTTTTCTTTTGTGATTTCTTAAAACAGAGAATGCTGAAGAACTGAAATGCAGACTATACGCAAAGCTGATGAAAACGGACAGGGAACTGCTGTTTATCTCGCTGTCTGGACATGTGCATTCCCAAGAACATCACTCTTGCTGCTAGGAATGAAAGCCTGGCTCAAGGCTTCACTTCAGATAAATATTTAGTGCCCTAAGCTCTGACTTACTAGTGTATTGTAACCTGTCAATTTGCAGGTAAGCATTATGAGGAAGAAGAGGAGGAGGATGCCCTACCTGACTCAGATGCCCTGCCAGACTCAGATGACGAGGTGGATTTGGATAAGCCGCGCCCCATACAGATTGTTCTTGCTCATGAAGATGACCATAACTTCGAATTAGATGAAGAAGCATTGGAAAAAATCTTGCTTCAGGAACACATCAAAGATCTTAACATAGTAGTTGTGTCTGTAGCAGGAGCTTTCCGCAAAGGAAAATCTTTTCTGCTGGACTTCATGCTTAGATACATGTATAACAGGGTGAGTAATTTGGATTTTTCCTGAAGGAGAAAAATAGCTTGGTATTTCAGTCATTTACCTTTGTATTTTTGACTCGAGCACAAATATGGCAGGTCAAATTTTCCTTACTTATTCAGGTGGTGGGGAAGCCAGCTGCTTTGTTTCTGCTCTGTGAAGTGTATTTAAGTCTCAGTCTTTCAATATAAATTTTCCTGCAGTTATCAAGACAACTTATTGGTGTACCAATGTAAATGGGCACGAGAAGAGCTTCAATGAGGGAACTGAGCTTTGGGAAGGGTTCATCCAAGTGGTGGCTTGGAGGAATCTTCCTTTGACTTGAACTTCTGAAGTAATTTTGTAGAATTAGCTTACCCATTGCTGCAAAAAGAAGAGTCTTATCAGGTAGCTATTAGAGGACTAAATCTGCTTAAATCTAAGGTATGGGAAAAGGGAGAAAGTTTCCCATTTGTTGCTTGGAATCTGTCTCTGAACATAATCCAAGAACTCTTTAAATCCTTTTAAGTCCTTGGTTAATGCCTGATCTGAAATTTAATTTCTCTTCTTAGTTTTTAGCTTTTGGCTGGTGTTGTTTTGTGTCTATGCTTTGAACTCTTGGCTGCTATGGAAAAGGTGGAGTAGGGCCTCCTGTGAAACATACACATCTGCCTATCACAGGTTGTTGTGTGTTTCTTTTAATCTGCATAGTCAATATTGACAATTCAGTGTTTTATTGCTTTTTGAAGCTCTTAAAAAAAAAAAACCTGAAACTAACCAACCAACCAAAAAAGAAAAAAACCAACCCAGAATGGATTCCTTTTTTTGGTCACTGTTCTTTGCAATTCGTGGTAGCAGAAACTAACTATGACTGCATCTATGTTACCTTTGTGCTAGCTGGCTTGAGGAGAAATGAAGATGAAACCTCCAGTTACAGGAAATATGGGAATATTGCAAAGAAGCTGCTGGTAGTTGGCAGATGAAGACTTCCTTTCTCTCGCTCCCAGTAGTGCCTGCTATTGAATTCCTCTCACTGATTTGCCAAGAGCTCTGTAAGAAAGACACTGAGGGTACAGTAGGAGGAATACAGAGTAGCAAGCTGGTCCTCCTGACTACTTAATACTCTTTTAACCTAGGGACAAATGAATGTTTCATTGATAAAGCTGTTCAGGGGGTGGCATTGTGTGTATATAAACCCTCTGGTGTCCTGTGTATATTAAAAGCAAAACAAAATAAAAAAAAAAAACCAAACAAACAAAAACCCCAAACTCCCAAGAAGTATAGCAATCTGAGCTAGATGGTGGCTGGGGAGAGGTAGTGCTAGTTCCTTCCAAAAATAGAACCAATTTTAAGCAAATAATCTAACTTTCAGATTGTGAAATAAAACAAAAGTTCATAAAGCAAAATGGATTGAAACACTGTTTCAGCCTTGTGTAATATGAAGCCTCTCTGTTCCCTTTATTGTGCAGTCACTTTTTTCAGTTTTCTATAGGTGTCCTTCAGAATACCATTTGTTTCACTTAACCTGAAGATGAAGGCAAACTAGATGAAGGCCGTCTACTGTAACAGCTGGCTCTTAACCAAAGCAGAGAGGTGCTGCTTCTGGCCAACATTTGCATTCTGAAGCTGTAATGCTTGCAGGCCCTTAGCTGAGCTGATCCAACTCAATGATGCATCAGAAGATACTGCACTTTGCCAAACTGTTTTTCTGCCAGCTCAGAGATGTAAACTGGCTTAGGGAAAGAGTTTGACAAGCATCAGAGCTGCTGCAAACTGATTGATGGGAGTTGGGTATGAGAGAAGATAAGTGCAACACTTCTTCTTTTGAGCACTGCTGAACTGTATCAAGTGAAATGGTATCCTCTATGCTTATGCAAATTTCAGTACAGGAGGGGAGGCCTTGGTATAGTTTTACAGTAGTACTCCTTAGTCTGATCACTCCATCTTCAGTCAGCCTTACTTGCAAGTCTGTATTTTCTGTGAACTAAATATTGGATCCTGCACAAAGTACTAAAGCGTCTACATTCAGTTGTGTACTAATGAAGTGATTTTGGGCTGTCCTCCTCTGTGGATATTAACATGTGTGATGAAAAACTTGCCAGGATATTTCAGAATCCCGTTTTCTTGTCTTAAACTAAGAGCTGGAGGTCATGTGAAAAGTCACCATTCTAAAAGTCTCACTTGTGCTAGCTGATGTCACAGGTAGGATTTTGGCATGGCTGAGATTAGTCACTAGCTTCAGGGAGGTGGGCATCTCATCTCAGGCACTGCTACTCTGTGTGATGATTGCTCATTTGAAATAGAACAGAATAGTGCACCACAAAACAGTGGCAGTTGTGTACTTGGCAAGCTGCTGCAAGGATCCTGTGATCTTTCTTCTACCTTTATATACCTTTAATAAGGCAGTTTTAGCCTTATTAAGAGTTGGGTGTAGTGACACTAGTAAATTTAGATTTAAAAGCTTTTTTTTTTAACAGAGGAATGACCTTCTTAGCTTGTATTAATTGGCATGGTGCACTGTGTACTAATGGCACAATGCAAATAAAGCTGCATGGGTCCTTTCCTTAGTGTGGAATATATGTAGAGAGGTTATCTTTTAGGTGACTGATAAAAAAATTGTAGTGCAACTTCTAGCTTAATTTCATGTGGGAACAAAGTCTTTTTTTTCTCCTCCCATCTCTTGAATATCTTTCAAGCCAACTTGATGGATGGAGACTGTTAAAATACTGACTTTCAACTAAGAAAAGACGGAGGTAACAAGCTAGGAGTGCATCAAACCGATGTAAAGGTCAGTCAGAGACAGGCTTAAGTGCATCATCCACAAGATGAGGCAGCTTCAGCTTAAGTTGTGCCTGCTAAGACACCAAAGTCTCCTGTGACACGAATCACATATGAAATCAAATGTGGTCATGTCTAGTGCTCATTGAGGGACTTGTCAAAAGATTGGTGTAGTTTTGGTCTGAATTGCTACAAATATGGATAATTTCTGGACCAAACTGGGAAAAAGTATCCTTGTATAAATGAAAAATTGAATGTATTTTTGAATAATGTAACAGATTATTTTGAAACAGTGAAAGCCTACAGTCCATTGACATATGCCTCTGAAACAGGACTGTATCTTGGAGTGTACTACAGGCCAAAGCAGGCCTGGAGCTTTGATTTCTAGAGTGGTCAGTGGATGCAAAAGCATCTTCTGGGATAAAAAACCTCCAGGGGAAAGCTGTTCAAGCTTTGCCTAGTCTGTCTGGTAGAGTTGTATGTGCACAAGAAAACCAACCAACCAAAAAAAAAAAAAATTAAAAAAAAGAGGGGAAAAAAAACCTCAAACAACCTACCTGTAAAGAGCTGTGGTTCTCTTTGCTTGGATACCTGTGCTTATTTTCTGAATTCTTATCTACACATCTCTTTTACTTTTGCCGTGTCTGATCTAAATAACAGAGCTGAATGGTATGCCCTTAGCATTTGGAAGAATGCAGGTGCAGAACTGCTTGATTGCCATTCCCTCTTAGGTTTGCTCTGCATGCTGCTAGGCGTGAGGAATGTCTGCAGGTTTTTTCCCCATCCCCCTTTAGAAATAAGCAGTTCCATTTATTTGTAGTAAGTATTTCTATTCTGTACAGCCCCTGGGTGCTCATGCTCTTTTCTGAGATGTGAAGAGATGTGTCTTGAGCTCTTTTCTGAAGACTGCCAGTGCAGAGTCAGCAAGGTAGAGACTATAGCCTAGTGAATTGAGCAGTCTCTCCTTTGACCTTCTCAAAGAGCACACTTTCCTGGCTGATGATCTTCTCTGGGCAGTCAGAGGCAAATTAATTAAATGTCTGTTCCTGTTCTGCCAGCATGCTGTGTTCCAACCTGTATAATAAAGGTTTTTCTCTAAGCCTCATCATCAGTTAATCTATTGTCTGCCTACCACTTCTCTCTTGTAGGATTTCAGTGTATATAAACCTATCACAGTGAAACTTCCTCAGGGCACCTGTTTGTGCTCCTTACTTGCCCAGTACATAAACTACATTTCTGGGTTAAATGTGCTCATATAGTGGCTGGATTCTTCTGCGTGAGCAGAAGGCTCCATGTGTTGCCTGTCCTTGAGGACCAAAGACCTTGTTACAGTACCATCAGCCAGAAATGTTAGCTGCAAACTGCATTTGACTCTGATAGCCTTTACCAAAGTGGGCATCGTGCTTGAAAAATGTTAATATGGATGGGTTGATTGACATGTATCAAACTCTCAATGTGACCTTTTCACTTGAATCCTAATCACTTATAAAATACTTTTTCCCTAACTGTGACAAGTGTAGACTGTAGATCTTCTGGTCCTTTCCTGTTCTCTTTGGCTTCTGCAAGCTGTCATTGGGAGTCTTGTGCTGGCCTCTGTTAGTGCAGGGGCTTAGATGCTTAGCTGGTTTCAGCAGTTGACTTGTTTGTGAGGAGGAAGGGAGAGGATTAAGTCAAGGTCGGGTTTTCTTGTGGTGTTTTTTTTTTTTTTTTTGTTCCTTGCAGAGGTTTAGCTGTTCCTGTAGTTAAAATACGTGGTATTTACAACTGTGTTTGAGTTGAGTTCTCTCAACTGTGCAAGAAGAGCATGAGTGTGAAGTGGAATCAGTGGACAAAACTGAGCTGTTCTCATTAGCTCTCAGTGCTTGAGACTTGAAAGCTGTGCACATATACTCTTCAGTGGTTGAAGAGTTGTGCAGTCACTGAAATACAGTAGACCCAAACCAACATTTCATTGTGGATGATCCTTGAAACACAGCAGAGTGGCATTTTGTTGTAATATTTTGTGTATGTTGTCAATTAACTCTGAGTGAAGTGACTGTGGAAGTCCGTTAAAACACAGTATGTTAAAAAAAAAAAATCTCCTCCTTGGCTTTAATAAGTTTCTCCTTTCGTTTTGTAGACTTCTCCTTGCTGGATAGGTGGAAACACCGAGCCATTGACAGGGTTTACATGGAGAGGTGGATGTGAACGGGAGACCACTGGCATTCAGATTTGGAGTGAAGTGTTTGTAATTGATAAACCCAATGGAACGAAGGTAAGTGCTTGACTTCAACAGGTGTGTGTAAGGATTTTTGCCTCTGTGTGCATACCTTTAATGTGATGAGTTTCATGGAGGTAGTTCAAACATCAGTTGCTTTCCTTTGCATTCAGTAGCTGCATAATATATTTGGAAACCTTCTGTCAGTGCAAGTATGAATTTCTCTGCTGGGTTGTAAGATTCAATCTCCAACAATGGTCCCATTCTGAGCGTACTTTGTTTTGGCAAAGTTTGCTGTGTCCAGGCTGATGGGTGGGTTATCCTGTGGATGTTACAAAACTGTAATGGCTATAAATACCATATATAGACAAATGATAAGAACAGCTCTGTAACAAACACTGTTTTTTGAGAAGTCAGAATGTATTCTAGCTTGTAGCTGTGTTCTAGTGAAACGCAATGCATGGATATAAGTACTGGGAACAGCTTCAGTGTCTGGAAGTTGGTCCTTCTATATAGCTTAACAGGTAGGCTGTTAAAAAAAAGGGCTAAGTCTAACAGTGGCATAAAAGGCACTAACTCTATTCTAATAAAAGCTGACGCATTGGTTTTTAACTCTTAAGTCACTTTAACTGCAAGGTTTGGTTGTAAGTGTTTATCTTCATGCTGAAACAAAGTGTTAATGTTGTTAGTAAATATTTACTCCACGATACTGGTGGTGTATCTTGAGCTATTAATGTTCTCCTGAACCATAAGCTCTTGGTTATTTAGCTTTCATACCCTTTGCATTTGCAAAGGAAACATCTGATGGCAAATTAATATGGGATACTGATCTTAGATAGTGACTTAAGGATGTACAGGAATTTTTATCAAATTTCATAGCTAACCAAACAATTCTCTGGCTAAAAAACAGTTAAGTTGTGAGGATCTCTTTGTGTTCTGCGGACAAATCGCTCACTTGTTCTTGCTTATCAGTCATCTCTAACTGAAAGAGAAAGGAATTGTAGTAGATCCCAAAGATGGGAATTGGACAGATGAACTTTTATCATTAAGATCACTTCATTCCTTGTCATTCCAGCAGACAGTATCAATTATCTTGTTTTCTTCTGAAAAGTATTATTGTAAGATAGGTGTATTTTTAAAAGTAACCATCTCACTCTTACTCTATGCAGGATTGTCAGCTGAGACTGAAGTTCTTCCAGTGAATAAGAGCTGTCTGTTACTCTGCACTTATACCCCCACTGGGCTGAGGGAGGCTATTTCTGTGGGAGAGGGTAACTAGTGTAGCAAGGCCAAGGACTTGAGGCGGATGATATGGCCCTCGAGTTTTTGCTTACTGAGCTGTAGGTGTGTATAGGCATGCGTGCAGAGAGTTGACTGAGGTTTAAGAAGTAGATACAGGGGCAGAGACTTGCTCTACTTGAAATAGAATTTATCCCAATGACCTGGAGTTTGAAAGTGTTAACAACTTGGTTAACTATTGCTTCTCTTTAAAACTCTAGGTTGCTGTACTACTCATGGATACCCAAGGTGCCTTTGATAGCCAATCAACTATCAAAGACTGTGCAACGGTTTTTGCTCTGAGTACCATGACGAGTTCTGTCCAGGTGAGAATACTTGTGCTGGCAAATAATGGCAGCTATAGGAACCCTCTGTCCTGAACATGCAAAGAATATCTCTCTAGCCACACTTTGAAAGTTCACCTGTGTATCTTCCTCCAACTATCGTTTAAGCTTTCATACTTAATGTATTTTTTTCAGTGTAGCATACCACATAAGTTTCTCTGTGGAATCAAGGTTACCTAAAGCCAAGCTGAGTTAAATTGCTGACTGGAACTGTGGAATCACCAAAAAAGGTGTCAAAGTAGTAACCGCTTCTGTACAGATGTGTTACAGAATCTTTTTTAAGACTTTAGATACAGTTTGGGGTGAAATTACACTGTGATCAGCTAAACTTACAATTGCTGCTACTGTTAAACTTCTGACAGTTCTCTTGTGCTACATGCAAAACTGCTTTTAAGCTTGTGCCTTACATGTGCCAAAAGTGAGCATGTTTTTGAGGGATGACAAATGACCTTCTTCAGACATACTACAACATGAAAGTAGCAGGAGTACATAGAACACTACTTCTGCCCTGTGGGGTTGGTTTTGGTGGGTTTGCTTGTTTGACTTTTTTGGTTTGTTCCCATGGTTAGGATAAGTTGTGGGTTATTGATACATCTTTGAGTTTACTGATGCTCAGTATTTGTGCTATTGAAATGGTCATGAGCTCCCTGGATAAAATCAGATTTCTCTAGGAAGATTTGAAAGCAAAAAAACACGGTGAACTAACTAACTACTCAGTCATTTTTTTGTGTCGGAGATGAAGCTGTTGGATCACTGAATCCTAGAACATTTGGACTTAGGGATGACAAACAGGTGTACCCTGTCTCACACCTGTGTGGTGACTCGAAGCGTTCAGCAGTCTTCTCCGATGCCTTTATGGCTTGCTTCGTTGGAAAGAAGCTCTTCTTAGAAGGATTGGGGTAGTCGGCAGTGGTTTTGTCTCTAGCACTTCGTATAAGGAAGTGACTTTTGTTTGAGATGTGTTCTATGACACCTTTCTAGTTGGTGACTTTGAGGTAGTTAGACTTTTCTGGAGGGAGTAAAAATACTGAAGATATCTAAAAGACTACATGAATGTAAGAGAATGTTTTCATGTTATACTGTAATTTTTTACTGTCTCTTGCAGGTATACAACTTGTCCCAGAATATTCAGGAAGATGACCTTCAACATTTGCAGGTAAGAATATGCTGAATTTATATTAAGCTGCTTCTGAAGTGATAGTCTTGACATTGTTCTTGAATGTTCTTACTACTACTGTGATTGTGATTCGGGATCTGCCTGCTACTTCATGTAAAACACTGAAGCTGACCGGATGCTAAAACTAGTACTGCCTATAGCAACATTATTTGCATCAACTCCACAGTGCTGTGATGCTGTTGCTGTGCCAAAATAGTACAGGCTTCTAATCTGGCTAAATCTCATCTTTTTAAACTCTGTTCTCTATACAGTAAGTTCTGAAATTCCCAAAAGGATGAGGAAGGAAATGATTTATGGAAGTACTTAATGAGAAAATTCCAGTGTTTCTCCTTTTTCTGTGAAATAGGAAAATGGATGGTATTTCATATCCACTTTCTAAAGAAACATGGGAGCTTAGGTTAGGGCAGAAAGAGTATCTTCTACCTAGAAGCCTTCTCTGGCTTTTTCAACTGAGAAACTGGTACAGAGTTTTATTTCTGCTTAGAAATAAAAGCAGGAAAGAGTTGTCCTGTCCTTACTTGTGGGGTTTTCATCCTCTAATGGAACATTTTGGTCAAGGCCATTGAATTCTGGCTTCATGTGAACGGTGCAAGAACCTTATCTGATTAACTTAAAACCTGTAGCTTTAAAGGCTAGCTTGTGTATTAACAAATGCCAGCCTGTGCTCAGGCCATGACCTTGTCACGGCTTAAAACTTTTATGTGTCTTCTGATTGAAAGGACTTCTGTCTTGGTCAGTGCTGCAAAAGACTGGCTGCCAATACTGGAAGTAGAAGAGCACTAACTAAACATAGTCTTGTGATGCTGTTCTCAGTTAACAGAGTTGTATTGCTGGGCCAAACCCCCTCCCCTCCAAAAAAAATGCCAACCAAGCACTGCAAACAAAAAAAGCTGTAACTAATTATATGAAATCCGAGCTTTCCTCATGACTTTGGTCTTTTGACAGCCTCAGTGCAATCTGAATAGAGGAGTCCCCTTCTGGATACTGGAGGGGGAGATTTGAGGGAAGAGAAGGGTGATAGATATAAGCAGTGGGTGGGGGACACCCATGCATTTAAAGTTGGGGCAGGGAATCGTGGGTGGAGGGAAGGAAGTTCTGAATTTCTGTTATAATAGGAATTTCTGTTATTCTGAAATACTGTTAAGTCTCTGGTTACCTTTTCCATGTAGCAGGGGAGTGAGTGGGATAGGGAATTAGGGTCAAAGTAGCCAGTCTCATCTGTGTGCTTGACCACTTCAAAGGTTCTTTTGCTCAGGGTGACAAGGGCTTGGAAGTTGATTTGTGTTAAATTAATCTTGTAAGTTCTCAGATGCTTGTGTGATCAACAGAGGGGGAACTCTTCTTTCGGACGTGAAATTCATCTGAGCTGTTTCAGGAGTTAGTTTTAATGCAGAAGAACAGTTGTCTGATATTAAAGGATACCGGTGCGTTTCCTTCATCTTGACTTCCAAGATCTGTAAGGGGGCTAGCATGAATAAACACCTGATGGTATTGAGCTCTGCTGAACCAGCCAGCATAGTCCATAATTCATGTTCTTGTGGGTCATCTGTCACACTCAGTCCAGTGAAGAATGCTGATGTTCAAGATGGTGAAAACAACGTGAGGAAGACAGCTGACACTTGCCTTCGTACTGGAAGGAAGAACAATTATCAGTTAAGGTCACAGGCTGAAGTAGAGATCTGGGAAGCTGCTGAACTTGGCTTGTATTTAAATGTCTGAAACATTGGCTCTAGCCAAGTTCCTTGAGATTTCCAGGAATAAATCTTTTGTGGGAAGTAAGGGGCAAATGTTAGAGAGGCTTGCCTCCTTAGCCTAGGAAATGAGTGTTGGAAACTGGCTTGCTAAGAGATGCAGCCACCTTTCCTCTGAGAATAGCCCACAGGCCACCCACTTAGAGCTGCGGTGTGTTGACAGTTATGGAATGGCATTGTGAAACCAATGGAAATCATATCTTCTTGCTGAATTTTACTGAGGATTGGTGTACTTCTTGGGGTGTATTGGCCATTCTCAACCCATAATAGGATTTAAGATAGAGTGCTTTATTTTCTAGTGACATAATAAAATATTTTACAGTAGAAAAATGTGGTTTATATTTGTCACTCTTACACTCTTTTTTTTTCTATCAGTTGTTTACAGAATATGGAAGACTAGCTATGGAAGAAATATACCAAAAACCGTTTCAGGTAACCATATATGTTAAATGGGTCTTAAGCAATTGAATGTGTAGAAAATGAGCTCAGGGTAATTTATCAAGAGAAATGAGTTGGGATGAAGCTAGCTTGTTCTTTACAAGACTGATTTTCCTTCCCTGTCACGATATTTCCTGTCAAAAACACAAAGGAAAAATGCTAAAGAGGATCATGTTTTGGGCAAGTATAGCTTTGTGCTTGAGTTATAAGGCATAAAAGGAATGAAAGTGTCAAGTGATGTGGAGATGTTAAGGAGAAAAGCTTCATACTGCCTTCTTACTCATTACTCTGAGATACAGTTGTTCTTTGGTGGTACATGGTTCTGAGTGAAGGTCATGTAACCTCTAAGAAATAGCATTGAGGAGGGCCATGTTGTGTTTCATTTACTTGAAACGTTACTGGCTTCGTTAAAAATCTCAAAACTGCTAGCATCTCCTGACTGTTTGCTAGGCCAGAGAAGGTTTTGAGGCTTCTTCTGTTTAGTGGAGGCAAAGACTGAGATCTCTTTCATCCTGAAGTATCCTCCTTAACCTATAAGGGTACTAGTCGACTGTTGTTAGTGGCGAGTTTTAAGACTCTTATGTCTCTAGAATATTCAGCCTGCAAATGTGAGTTCCTGATGTTCTTGTGATTGGCCCAGGCAACACACATTTTTCGTAAAGCACCTCATCTGATATAAAAGTAATATCAAGGTTTGTAATCCCTATGGGATAGCAAAAGGCAAACCCATGGAACAGGGAAGCTATCTTTTGGAGACACTTGGATACTTCCTTTCAGATGAGGAGTGAGTTGCAGTTGTGTGTTTTGGTGTGTGGGTTTCATTGGTTGTGGGTTTGTTTTTGGTTTTTCTTTTTTTGTTCTTTGAAACAAGCAAACACTTGCCCTACAAAACTACAAGGATTCAAAACTACTTCATTTAGAGTGGACAAGCTTATTAGAAATTTTTTTTACTTAAAATAATCATGTGTGATAGAGTTTTTGACCTTAGGAATGATGCCAGCAATTGAATGCTCTTGTTCTCCCTGTTACAGACGCTAATGTTCTTAATTAGAGATTGGAGTTATCCTTATGAACATGCATATGGCTTGGAAGGAGGAAAAAAGTTCCTAGAGAAAAGATTACAGGCAAGTTATCTCCAGTAGTCCTAGTGTGGTCTTCTAACTTAAGTGACAACTTACTGTCAACATAATGATGCGTGATGAGCTAACTCTTTGTGCTAATGAAATACACTTGTGATGCTCCCACTTGTGTGGGGAGTTCTGGGGTTTAGAACTTGACATTTTTAGGTTCAGGAATGAAAGCTTGAACACGCTTTCATGCTCTTACTGCTTTTAAGCTGATATTTAATCTTAATTGCAATACTGCAAAACTACTAGCAGCTCTCACTGCCTTTTTTTTTCTTCAGGTAAAGCAAAACCAACATGAAGAGCTACAGAATGTAAGGAAGCATATTCACTCCTGTTTCAGTAATCTTGGCTGTTTCCTGTTGCCCCACCCTGGTCTTAAAGTTGCAACAAATCCAAACTTTGATGGGAGGTTGAATGGTAGGAAGCTTTCCATTGTGCTTCTTGATTCAGATCTCTGAGTTTGTTTTCTTTTGTAATGGAAGTTAAACAGTGAAATGGTTGGCTATTGAAATGTTTTGGTTGGAAAAATGTAGGGCTAAAAGGTGAAACTATGGAATCTGTAAACATGCATTGTGTGTTCTTTTCAGTGGTTTAAAGGTAGAGGAGTTAAGCAGGCAGAGGGAATGGATACCTTTGTGTCTAGCTGTTGATTGTAAT
Source organism: Stercorarius parasiticus (assembly GCA_013396915.1). Classification (NCBI taxonomy): domain Eukaryota; kingdom Metazoa; phylum Chordata; class Aves; order Charadriiformes; family Stercorariidae; genus Stercorarius; species Stercorarius parasiticus. The sequence continues at coordinate 449,848 of VWZL01001103.1, read as the reverse complement.
CTGATAACTTGAGACAACCTAAAGGCCACTAAATAAGGATTCTAAAGATAAGTAGGGATTGCAGAGGGGAGAATTCACAAAATTGAAGACTTTACTTTCTTAAAATTGCAAGGCTTTTCTCTAAGAACTTGCTAAACCAAAGGTCAGAACTAGAATGACTTTAAAATAAAAGCTGTGGGCTTCTGCAACTGCAGAATGAGAGGCAGTTAGGATTCCTCCAATTGCTGCTTGTCCCCCAACAGAGGGAATGTATCAGAATGTTAAAGGCTAAAAAAAGTGGGTTTACAATAGTGGGATGACAGCCACTTCTGCGTGGGGGGCACAAACCTGTGGGATCATTGTGTAAGATGTTGGTGTACTTGGGGAAATGCACTTCAAATATTACAAGGACTACAGAACCTTGTTCTCTCAGTCTGAAGTTTGGATTAAAGAGTACGTAGAACTTACTAAAGCTACACCATGTAATTCAGCCTTTAAATATCTTAAAAATACAGTCAAGAGTTGTGATGCTATGGATTTTGAAAGGTCATGGGTTAACAGTGTTCCTTTAGGAAAACTAAGATTGAAAAGAAAACTAACTACTCTCTTTCTCTGAAATTCTTTGAATTTTACTAGATATAGATGAAGATTTTAAGAAAGAACTGCGGAGTTTGGTACCATTACTGCTTGCCCCTGAAAACTTGGTAGAAAAAGAGATTAGTGGATCCAAGGTGACCTGTAGAGATCTTGTAGAATACTTCAAGGTAAGCAAACTCACGCTAATTATTTCTGTTAATGGCTTAAAAGAAAGTATTCTAATTTTAGGCCGTATTGTTCCCAGAGAAGATAAGATATCTAGGCTGACACTCACTGATCAGCTCACTTTTATTTTCATTTCATTACTCTGACTTTCCAGAACTGGCACACAACTTCCTAACAGAATAACTCTTAGCAAGCTACTATTGTCAAAACTGTGCTTTGTGGTTTTTTATTTTTTTTCTTTGTAAATAGGCTGAAATACTTTAAGCTGTATTAGAGATTGTTGTTTTTTTTTTTTTTCTTCCTACTTTGGAATCCTAGTTTGTCTGGATATGTTGCTTGTATATTGTACACATAGAAAACCAGCTCTTGAACTGCTAGGTATGCAGTGAAAATTTCAGCTACTCTCCTCTGGATTTTTAACATGCAAGGAAGATGCTTTCTGAACACTTGTAATGTGCAGCAGAACTGTATGCTCTGAAATGTTTGTGTGTGATACTTGCAGCTGTTAAAACTCTTGAGCTGTTTTGGTATCATGGTGACACCAGCAGAAATGTGATAACATAATCCCTGCATCACCAGGAATTGGTCTGGTGTGTGTAACCCTTTTTTTGAATTGGAATGACTTAGACAGTTGGCTTGGTAGGAGAAAGTGGCACTCGTTCCTGAAGATGTTAATTTTGCATTACTACTTTTGAGCATGCATGTTAAAGGTAGAACAGAGTTGGTCTGCTCTTAAAAAGGAAGCTATGTGAGGGAGGAATCCAAGACCAAAACTTTTTAACAGTTGTAAAACTGTTAAAACTTTATAAAAGTAACTTTTATAAAGGAAAGACATGATACGGGATGCAGAAGTCATGGCTGTTCTGACAAGCAAAAAAATAATTAACACTCTGGTTCTGTATTTACATAGTTGAATGCTGCTTTTTGTTTGACTTCCTTCTCTAGTAAGACCTGATCCTATACAATGTGGGGAGCGCGCATTCAACAGCAGTTTGGAAAGGACTGCACCCTAAAAACTGAATGTAAAACCTCCTCTGATGAAAAGCTGCCTGATTGGCACCCCATATCCAGCCTGGGAGCAGTCTTGCAGGGTGCTGCACAAGCATGGCACTTATGTAACGAAAGGGGACTGCTCCCTTGGGACTGTGCATCTAAAGCTGACATCGAGAAGTGCGAGAAACTGGAGGGCTTTTACTTGGAGGAAATAGCTACAGAAGCAAGGAGGGTGTCGAGGGAACAGAGCCCTGTATAACTCTATATGTTTTTGTAGGTTGTCCTACAACCTAGAGCATTGGGTATGTAGGGACCCTGATAACCTTGTTCTCTCCTCCTTTACAGAGAAAAATCCTCAGGGCAGAGGCTTGTAGACAAGCTGGGGTGGGAGAGCAACAGTAGCACGAAGAAGAGTGACTGTCCAGCCTCCGAGGGGCTGAGAGTGGCTTTGTTGGCCACTAACTTGCACAGCTTGTCCAAAGCGCTGAAGCGGCTGCTTGTGCCTGCTGTGCCCCCTCCACTAATCTGTCCCAAAGAGCTGTGCCACAAGCCATCTTGTGGGCTGGAGAAGACATGAAGGCCATGTTCTCTTCCAGCCTTCTGAAACCCTGGTGAAAGAAAGGGCACCTGAGGATTGGTGGGGTGGAGCACAGAGGGATAGGCTGCCTGCTTGGCTTCCAGAAGTATTTTGGCAGCTCAGCTCTGTCTGCATTAGTTCTTTGATCTGCCTTTTTTTTTTTTCCACTCCCACACTTGAAGGGAGCAAGGCATGTGGGGAAATGCAAGTACTGATTCTCCCAGCACTGGGATGTGTTTGGACAGACCTCTTGCCAGAAAGGCTGTGTGAGATAGTTGTCTTCACTCTTTTGTTTTGGGTGAAGATTCTCTGCGTAGCAAAGACGACCTTATTTATTTGAGGAAGCAGAAACCTACTGTCAAGCCTGTCACTTCTTGAGATAGTGGCCAAATCTTCTCAAGGTGCTCGCTACCCTGCTAGGCTCCAGCCTCAAACGCACGGGAAAGTAAAGGGATTAAAGTGCTGGGGATAACTGTGAGAGTGGCAGACTTGTATGAAGAAATTTGCTTAATTGAATATTTAGCATTATTACAAAGAAATAATCTATGAGCCTCTATCTTTATATCATCCTTCTTCTCTCCATCTCCTCAATCATAAATGTTTAGGAAAAAGAAACCTTTTTCTTTCTTTCTCCCATTTAGGCTTATATTAAAATCTATCAAGGAGAGGAGCTACCTCATCCGAAATCTATGCTGCAGGTATTTTATTTTTATTTTAAATAATCTGATAGATGATGTGTACTTTGTAAGCTCTTTGCAGTTGAAGATCATGACTGCTGTGGGTCTGAAGCTCCCACACACAGAGCTGTAGTTCTTGAAGGAGCTGTGTACTTTGAAAGCCACCTGAACTGTGTCTTCCCTCAGTTCCATCTGCCAAATGGAGCAGGGGGTAGATCTGGTTGGGTGGGTTTTTTTTTAGCTCTTTCAATTTCTAAGCATGCGTTTCCCAGAGCTTGCTATTTTGTCAGTATCTTTTAGCCTATATTCAGAGGGCTGTTAGCATCAGACGGAGCAGATAAAATGGAGAAGGCTTATAGTAATGCAGTTATCGCCACTGTGTTGCCGTGTTGGGCTACCCTCTAAGGGTTCGTTAGATTGGGTAACTGCATTGAGGTTTCTTTTCTGGGTTGATCCAAAGAGGACGTAATCAGCTTTAAAGCAATCTGAACACAAACTGGTTGTATAAAGCTGTGTGGTGAACCTTGCATTGTTTGGGATGAAGAGATTTCACTGAAGCGTGGGCTGTAGGGTCAGTTTTAACCATTTTGTGTTTATGAGACTTGGGTTTTTTTAAAGTTTCCTCTGTCGCTTCATTAAAACATGACTGTTCTGGCTGTTTTCTTGTCCTTCAGGGAACCCAAATTTTAGACTTTTGGGGGAATTCAGAAAACTCATCACAATGAAACAAAGGCTGCTATCATTTCCTCTACTAGCTTGCCATAAATATGACTGGGAGATACAGAAGATGGCATCTTGCAGCATTAGCTATAATAACTGTCCCTGACAGGACACAGGTTGAAAATAGACTTAAATTCTTACAAATTCTGACATGAAAACTGCACATATATAATGCAGAAATAATACCAGCTTGCTGCTTTCATCACAGGTAGTGGTGTATCAGGATTAGCATTTAATAGTTTAGTTATCCTTATTTGCGTGTTAACAATAGAGCATTCAGAAGAGATTGCTTATGACAAAAAACTTGTCCAAGCACATGGGAGTTTGTCTGCAGCTGTACTAGAAAGCTGAAGAAAATATTTTCCTAGTCAGTAATCTATCTTAATGTATATTTCTAACTTTCCTGGTTTTGTGGGGCATTTTGCTGGCAATTGGAGCTTTGGAGGTTGTGGGAGTATGTTCGTCAGTGTAACTACATGTATGTAACTTGCTGGTGATTCTGTGCTGATACATGGCGCTCAATGTTTTCTAGGCAACAGCTGAGGCGAACAATCTTGCTGCTGTGGCAGGAGCAAAAGACTTGTACAGTAAAGGCATGGAACAGGTATGATGACAAAACTTTTTCTAACTGCCTATGTGCAAATACGTGTTTTCAGTTTCAATGTCCTACTCGAGTGTTGGTTGTGAGCATGGAGAAAAGTAGGTTAGGGCCAGTATTTATGTGTTTTTTTGCACTTTGCTCTAAGGTTAGATGTCTGATGCAGCAAAACCAGGATTCTTTGAGATGGAAATTGCTAGGGAGGTATGTGACTGGGCGTATTTGTAAGATACCACCTGTTAGTTCCCCCTGCTGCTCTTGACAGACTTCTTAAAGTCCTGTGACATGAAATGGGCAAACAGGTGAGGAGACATTTGGTGGGCCAGGGTCACACAAGGGTAGAGTTCTAGTACTATAACCTCATGCTTCTGAATTGCGGTCATTCATTAGCTGTAAAATGCAAGGATTAAAATTATTCTAAAGTTCAAAAAAAACCACCCTTGAAATAGAAGAATTATCTTGTCTGAAAAAGCTGTATATGTAACTTCCTTCTTGAAGATAGTGACTTATAACACTTCAAACTGAATGTCTGGATGGAATTCATACTTGAATGTAGTGTTACGCAAGGTTTTCTTCATAGGAAACTTTGAAAACAATTACGTGTCTCTTAAAGCTTAACAGGACTATGCTTATTGTGAAACTCTACAACCGGAAAAGACCAGTAGATGTGGTAACATACTACAAACATAGCTCCCCATTAACTAGGCTAATTCTGGTCTTAATTGCTGAAGTAGCTCTCCCATTTTGAAATTCGAGTAAGACCTAACACTAGCGGCAGAGTAGCCAGTTCCAGTTGTTAGCAGTCTGTCTTGAGAATGCTCTGCTGGTGTAGAGGGACTCTTTCATTTGTTTCCATTTTGGAAAATCTCTTGAAATAGTACATGGGTTGTTTATAATAAATGCCGAGCCTGCCTTCCTACGTTGAATCTTCAATGGTGGCTGAGATACTATAGTTGTAAGGTTTCTTACTTGGGGCAAGGAATAAACAGGAACAGATGTTCTCTTAAACAGACTTTGTTTCCATAGTAATGTTCCCCAGTACTGTGTATTTTTATATTGCTGTAGAGATACATACAAATGTCTTGAATCATTTTTTATCCAGATGTCTCAGATGATGTTTTTAATGTGACACAGCTCTGAAATTTCTATTTTTAGGGATAGAAGTAGGAACTCTTTAGATTTGAGACTGGATTATGTAAAGATAGTTCTTACTGTAGCTTCTGAGGTCTCCTCATGAACCAAAGTTGAGTATAACCAAAATACTGTCCCCCTAATCATAGAATCATAGAATTGTTAGGGTTAGAAGGGACCTTAAAGATCATCTAGTTCCAACCCCCCTGCTGTGGGCAGGGACACCTCCCACTAGATCAGGTTGCTCAGAGCCCCGTCCAGCCTGGCCTTAAAAACTTCCAGGGGTGGGGCTTCCACCACCTCTCTGGGCAATGTAAATGTAAGGAATAACAGGCACAGCCACACAGAGTATAAGGAAACAGTGTCAGTTATTTGTGTGGTGGTCTTGATGCAGCAGCAGCTTCTAGGGTTTGACACTCCCTGGGCAGTGTAAAAAGACTGTTTTGGAGGATAAGACTAGTAGCAATTTTCCAGGGAGTTTTGCCGGATGTGGAGGACTTCAATACAGAAAAAGCAGACAGGTGCTTGTTAAACTTGAACAAATGGCAAAGTGAGGGTGTCAGGATCTCAATGGTGAGGTTTGCCTTGAAGAAGCTAGCCAGTGAAGCATTTTGTGAGGCAGAAAAGGGTATGCTGTACTCTGAGAAAGTGAGCTACTATGCGTCCTGATGAAGGGGTAGCAGCAGGAGAAAGTTGCTGCACGCGAGATCTGAGATGACAAGCACTGTGATAAGTGCTTGAGGCAGGAGAGGGAAGGTTATTGTTTGACATCATATGGAAGGAATCATCAGTTTTTAGACATAGTCTGACTGTGAGGGTCTGGAGGAGTTGGAGCTGATCTTCCATGTGTATGTCTCTGATGGCCTAGGTAATCTCTAATCATAGTTCTCAAGAGGTCAGAAATCAGTCTTACAGAGTCCTTGGAGCCTAACCATTTTCATACCCATGCAGATTCAGGGAGAGGAAGATGGTGAGTGTCCACATCATGGGTATCCATTTGAGTCCGTGGTCTTGTCCCTTCAGCAGAAATGTACTCTCAGAAGCTGATCAGAATCAAGCCTAGAGGATAGCCTAGGGAAGAATAGGCTAAAGATGTCAGCAGCTAGTTCTTGTTAATTCCTATCACCTGGTAAGTTCCATGGAGCCTGCTAGTGGAAGCAATAAACAGGAATATACTTGTTGAGTGGGCAAAATCGACCCTGTTTGTCCAAGTTCTGCACTGACCCTCTTGCTGAGATGGGTGGCCAGGAGTAAAAAGCTGAGGAGGGGGGCTTTTGGCCTTCAGAGTTCTCCTTAACCTTCCTCTAGCCAAGCTGTCTCTGCCTCCTGGTGTTCCTTTATTTCACCTGTTCATAACAGGAGTGTACGTGTGGCTGATGTCCTGTCCTTCTGGGTTTGCCGAAAGGGAACAGTTGAAAGTATGAGTTCAGTCATGTGACAGAGCTCTGTATGTGATGAGACCAGTAAAGCTCTCGCTGTACATTTAGCTGCTTCACTCAAGACAGGACTCTAGAGCTTGAGACAAGCTGCAGGAGGTGGTCTGATGCTGGCTTCAGAGGGGGACAGCGAGGAGAGGGTTTGCTTTCTGTACAGCAGAAGATACTCAGGGTGTGATGACCTCATCTCTGATTATTCTAACAGGTTTGTGGGGGAGATAAGCCTTACATTGCCCCATCGGACCTTGAGCGGAAGCACCAGGATTTCAGAGAGTCAGCTGTCAGGCAGTTCCGCTCGGTGAAGAAGATGGGAGGGGAGGAGTTCTGTCGGCGCTACCAGGAACAGCTCGAAGTGGAAATCGACGAGATCTATGCAAACTTTGTGAAGCACAATGATGGCAAAAACATCTTTTATGCTGCTCGTACCCCAGCCACTCTATTTGCAGTCATGTTTGCCATGTATATAACCTCAGGACTGACTGGGTTCCTTGGTATGAACTCCATAGCTACCCTGTGTAATCTTGTGCTGGGGATGGCTCTTATATCGTTTTGTACTTGGGCATACGTTAAGTACTCTGGGGAATTCAGAGAAGTTGGAACAGCCATTGATCAGATCGCCGAAGCTATATGGGAACAGGTTGGTATCTGTTTTAAATGCAAAATCTTCCTTTCTTGAGCAGACAAATCTGTTTCTGTTCAGTGCTGTGAGTGAAAAGCTGGTCTAAACCTAATGGAGGATGCTAGTGCTGCCAAGGGAAAATCAGCTCAGAAGTGTGACTGCTCTCTTCGGCAGGGGATGCTGCACACAAAGAATGTTAAAGAAGCTTAGGATATTATCAAAAAAGTGTTACTTAACACTGCACCAGCCTTACTAGGTGCTTGGACAGTGAAGAGTTGAGGGACCCTTTAAAAATCTTGTTCATTTTCAGAGCAAGGAATTCTGCTTTTAAAGGTACGTTTAAAGTGGTAAACTTGCCTTATGGAGGTGGTGGATAAAACATTACAGGTGGTGCAAGAAATGGGGAAGCTGAAACACTGCTGCCTTCCCTCACCTCCACCTGATGGTGTAACACTGGATGGCTAATTAGACCTCAGAGAGAACTGGCCGATGACTTGCAGCAACTGCTACAAGAGGATGTACAGTGGGTTTCTTCTTTCAGGAAGACTTGTGTTGTCTGTGACAACTTCAGTTGGTGCAACTGCTGCTGCAAGAAATACTTGCCAGACAAACTAATTCCTGAAAGAAGGCATGACATGAGTGTAAGAGTACCAAAGCTGGAGGAGAAAGCCTTCTGTACAGAGATTTTTTTTTTTTCCTGCCTGAATCCAGTTGACACAGCTGTGTCAGTAAAGCCAAGGTAGAGAATTGCTGACCAACTCTTACAAGTAGTGTTTGGAGCGTTCCGAGTAGCTGTGTCCAGTGCCAGCAGAAAAGAAACACGTTGGTGCTATTATGAGAAATAAAGGGCTCATACCTGGGCAAGCTTACCTGGGATGGCATTAAAATGGGTCCTACAAGGCATGAGCAAATAACTAACTGGAGCCTTCTGTACAGGGGCTCTCTTTTACATCTGAAAAATGACTCTGTTCAAGGCTCATCGTAGGCAGTGGTAAACTAGACCTGTCTGAGCAACTAGGTAAGGTCATGAGTTATGCTGGAGCAGAAAAAGTGGATTTCTAATAATAGGAGGGAAATGAGCATGAGGGTACTAAATTTGGAGTTACACCCGTAACTAGTGATTAAAACTGAGGCTCTCTTGTACTACTGTAGCTTCTTGCTTTGGTGTTTGGGGCTGAAGAGCGCTGCGAGGAAAGTGGAAGGTGTCAGTTCTATGTGTAGTACTTGCTGAGCACAGCTGCTGCCGTAGGACACCTGGAGCACAAAAGGCTTGATTTGTCTGCTGACCTTCCCTGAAGGGGGGAGAACTTGGCTTATGCCAGAAGGAGCTTGCCTTTCCTGGGCTAGAGGAAGGTGGTCTCCAAAAGAGCTCCCTGCTGGTGTTGCTACTGTTGCACATCACCAGGAACATCCAAAGCAGGTCCTGTCTGTCTCTGTCACTCTGATGATATACCATGTTCTTGCTATTGTTTTTTCTGAATCTCTGCCTTTCTTTTTCCTCCTTGCTTCAGAGGAATCCCAGGAAGGTGAGAAGTTACTGGCAATCCGTTTCTTTTTCTGAACTAGATTGATTTTTATTTTTTTTTTCTGCTGTCGTCTAAGAGCCGCTTTTCCTAACAGCTGAATTCGTGTTTTAGGTGTTTTCCAAACTCTTTGAAGTCCTTAGACGCCGAACGATTCGCCGTGCTCTCACATCAGTGCCGCGACAGCGACTCTCATCCAACAATAACAAGAAGAAAAACTAGCCAGTATTTTTAACTTTCTTTCTGTATCTGAAGTGTTCACACTTACACATATAGGACAATAAGCTGGACCGTCTGGGCCGGTCTGCATAAATGCTGTAACCATACCAGACTGATGCTGCATATAGGGTATGGAATTGCACATCCATCTTCTAGGAACTGTAAAGTGGTTTGAATTCAGTGAAATACTGCTGTGTAGGAGGGATATCACTTGTGTCCATAGCATGTTGACTGATTTAACCTCATTTCTGTAGCAGCAAAACTCATTTCTCTTTCAGTTCATGCCAGTTTGTGTCAGACATCAGCATTCTGAGTTTTTTTTCCCATTATTTCAAGTCTCATCTCTTTGTGTGTTTTTTCTATTTTCATTTTCCTTGGTTACCTCATTTTTTTTTTGTTTCTTTTGCACGTTTCTCATTCCACAGGTGTTGAAGCCCATGAGTGATAATTTGATGGAGGATCATATGAGGCAGTCTGTAAAAAACTCTATCAAAGCAGGCCTGACCGAGCAGGTGTCTCACCATGCCAGACTAAAGACAGACTGACAGTTCGTCTCCTCTTCGACTCTGCCCTCTCATCCTAGACATGCTTGCTGTACCATGAGAACTCAATAATAATAAAAAAAAAATATAAATAAAAATAAACCAAAGTTTACAATCAACTGTAGAAGTAGTTTAGTGTGACTGGCTTCGCAGATTGCTGCCATCACCTGGGAAGAATAAGTTTGTCAGCACTCTGCTTCCGAGAAAAACGGGTGCCATGGAGGTGGCTGGGGTGGGAGGGGGATGTCCCTTTTGCGCGTAGCCCTGGTGAACTGTGCAGCACGTTGTGTGTTTGGGGGGGTGGGGGACTGGGATCTTCCCCCAGTCTTTTGAGTTGATGCAGTCTCTGGCTCTCAGTGGGAATCTCCTCTGCGGGAGGTCGTTTCAGGGAAGTGTCATGATCAGGCCCACATAAGGTGTGCTCTCACCAAAAGGACCCGGCTCCACAGCACCCCCTCGCCACCTCCGACCAGTCACGCCAGCGAAGCCGTTAGAGCCACTACATTATGATATGTATCTTGCTTTATTGCCTTTTATACCAGTGTTACACAAATGCATGTGTTGGTTCCTCACGCTGCCATCACCGCCGGCAGAACCGGCTCGTGAGGGGAGGCAGTGGGTGAGAGCCTGGGGTGTCTCGCCTCAAACTGGCAGACCTGGGCCCGAGGGGAGGGCACATATCAGAACCCAGCTGTCTTTTTCTGCAGTTTAGCCTTCGTGTATATAATATTGCCATTAATTCTACTGGGGGGAGAAATTCCATCCAAAAAAAAAAAAAAAACGTTGCCTACAGCTACCAAGCAATGAGTTAGGATTGTCTTGTACAGTGTGTTTAGTTTTTATTTTTTAAGAAATCACAGATAGGGCATGTATATGAAATATAAATATATAAATACAATTTTGTATCAAAGTTTTGTAGTTTATGGCAAAACCTGGTTCTGTGGTAGCTAAGTGCAGTCCCTGTAAAGGAATGTTTGTGGCTCATGTAAATGTGTGAATGCATCAACAATTTGAAGTTTTTTGATATATTTGTGATATTTACCTGCCTTGAGCACTGCAATCTCTCACCCCCTTGGGAAAATCAGTGGGAATGTTTGTTGTGAAACTCTTGTCTTCTGTTGCATTTTAAAGTTATTTCCTGTAATTTATTTTCAGTACATGATTAAAATCAGTTGTGTATATATGAAATGAAATCCGTGCTTATTTTTAAAAGATGTTCAAGTATGTATTCTGCTACATAAACTATGTCAAATACTTAACCTGACAATTATATGAACAAATTGTCTATTGTACTTCATAGCTTTCTCTCGAAGCTGATGTTCCTCTCATGCCTGTCTCTGAAAGGTGACACCTGTCTAGCTCATGTCCCCTCCCTGTATAGGAAAACTTTCTGGTAAATCTAAAGCACGCTTCTTGACTTGTGGAGTCGCTTGTCAGCTTCTGCCCTCCAACCGCTGTATCATTTTGAAATCGCGTTACCGGCTCTGTTTTCGTTGTTGGCTAAATCGGTATTGACTGAGGCGTTTTCGGATGCGTGGAGTGCAAAGGCAGCTACAGAATTAACTGCTCTAGTTTCGGCTGGAAATGACTTTGTCCAATAGCTGGGTTGGTTTTTTTTTTTTTTGCATTCCTAAATGGTAACAATTTCCATCGACATTTGAGCTTTATCAGTCTCCCCTCTCTTGAGTGAGGGAAATCACCTGTTTAGGACTAAAGCGATTGCACTGTGACTTTTGTACCCTAATGAACTGCGGGGGACTGGTGGTTACCTGCCCTCTGGAGATGAGGGCTCAGCTACGGGTGAACGATGCTGAAGATGAGGTAGGAATGTTGCATTTTATGATTATCTTCTCTCAAACTGTACAGATTAAATACTCTTATTTAAAACAATCTGATGCTTTGGTGATTAATCTCTTTTCTTATAACTCAAAGGACTAGAGTCACATAGCGGGCTTGATTTTGCTGCTGGCGTTCTCTGGAGAGGTGCGAGTCAGATGTGAGGCTGTGCCATGTCCTGCAGCGATGGTGAGAGCAGAACCCCGTCCAGGATGTGCATGGTGAAGCTGGAAGGCTTTATCCAGACTCTGCCCTTCTAGCAGATGACTGAAACGGTGTGTAGGGGGAGTTCCTGAACACTGTGCCAAAAAGTTGCAGAATTAATGCAAACCCCCCCCCTGCCCCCAACTTTGTGGGAGGGATCAGCAAGGTGATTCTTTTGGGGGAGGAGCAAGTGTGGGAAAGAGATGATTAAGGGACTGTCATGTGGCAACAGGTTCTTGTCTGTCTGTGTCTGTCCTTTTTTTCTCCATTGACTGCATCTTTCACCCTCATCCTGGGAGAGGGGACTCCATTCTCTGTGCCTGTGTGCGTGGAGGTCCAAGTGCCAGCTGCTGGAGAAGGACCTTGGCTGGCAGGGGCTGTATGTCTGGAGTGCCAGCGAACGAGACGGGAGCGAGTGGAAGGCAAGTGCCAGCAACTGCGGAGTGAGATGATGTGTCAGTGGATGAATAGCCGGCAAGTAGGATAAGGGGCTTGGGAGAGCCCTAAGTCTGGGCTGGATCCGCATCTATTTCTGCATGAGGCAAGTGGAAGGACAGGGAAGTGCAGGCCGCCTGCTGGGGTTTGTGTGTGTGTGTACCTCCCTCTATGGGAGGCAGCTAGGAACAAAAGAGGCTCCAGGGGAGGAGTGGGGCATGGGCCGTGTCCATGTGCCAGATAATGGATGAGCTGAGGCTCCCTGTCCAGTTACTGGAGGGATCCACAGCTTGTGTGTGCGTTTGTATTTCCCACTAACGGACCTTCATCCTGATCAGCCGGCGAGGGACGGGATGAGTTGTGCCCTACTGAATGTTGACCCATATGGGTGGTGTGAGCATGTGGGGGGGTGTGCGTGTGTGCGTGCGCCTACTGGGAATGCTGGCTCAGCCTGGCTGCTGGTGCCACATGGGGGCATGAAGCTGTAGGAGCTGCACCTCTATTGGACAACCTTTTACAACTGGTATTAGTAAAATAAGGTTAGTATTTCTCAACTCTTGCCTACGTACTGTTAAGAACATCAGGATTGCGCACAGAGCAGGTACAAGGGAACCGAGGAACTTCCCTGGTGGAATACAAGGGGGCATAAAGGAGACAGATGCTCACTTCCACTACCCAAGGGCTACTCTGCTCCTGACTCGGGAAAGGAGCTCCAAGAGCTGTTCCAGTCCTGTGCAAACTGGTACTGCACTAAGGCCTTGCTCCCCCTGTCCTCCCTGAGTAAGCAAAAACCAATTTAACAGAAAAAGCATAGAGTAAAACATGGTAACTCACCCCACACCAGCAGTACAGCTCTTGCCAACTCCTGCCCCAAAAAGGCTAGAGCAGAGCTGGGTAGCAGAGCTATGTGGAAGGTACTAGAGCTGGCACAGTACAGCGTGATGCTGTAGGGAGACAGATGAGGGGACGTGACTGGGAAGATGTAACAAGCTACAGCATCAGAAAGGGGTGGAGAAGGTGACAAGGTATTTACTCTTTTTGTTACTGATCAATGTATTTCTCCAGCCGGCATCAAGAGGCACTCGCCCTCACAAGCGCCTGCTCAAATCCCTGGGTTCCTTGGGAGGGGAAATACTCATCCAGAGCAACGAGTAATGTGATTTCTGTCTCCAGAAAGGCATAAACAACGGGAAATTTCTTTTCTGGCTATCTCATAACTTAGAGCAGATTAGGGAAAGGCCACAGATTTTTCCTGTAGATGGCTGATCCTTAGAGTTAAGTTAAGGGAAGTGAAGAGTATATCAGCTAGCGTGGCACGGCGATAACAAAAGGGTGGAGAACAGGAAGCCTTATATTTTATGAACCTAGATACACAAACTGTCAAATGTTTTTTTTTGATTGTGCTAGCCAAGTATGGCAGTTATCTCAAAATTCCCTGCCTGTTGCTATCTTGAGTTAAAGTAATTAAACGCAGGTTATGGTAAAACTTCCTTTTTTTTATTGAAAAACATGGGCGGGAGTAAAGACATTATTTACACAAGTTCCCAAGTGCAGCTCAACTCAAGAACATATGATCAGCAATATGATAAAAGCATGTGGGTCCAAAACAGAATTATGGAGGCTACCAAATAGTACAACTCCCTGGTAAACGCAGCCCTTCAGATAAGATCCGCAACTGAAACGAGAGAAAATGAGAGAATGTTAAGTACACACCGAGTTGCCGAGAGCCACAGCCCAGCAGCACCGCGCACGTACTACTGTTCCCAGGTTCTTCGCCAGGGGAAGGATGAGGCATGTGACAAAACAAACCATCTGGTGTTTCAGCTGCAGCACACCAGTTCCTGACTGGAGGAGAGTAGCAGCCTTGCTGGGGCTGGCCTGCACTCACCGTTCATGGGCATCTCATCTATCTGGGTGGAGTAGTACTGCTCGATGTCTCGCAGGATGCGGATGTCATCGTTCTTCACAAAGTTGATGGCTACACCTTTTCGGCCGTATCTGCCTGACCGGCCAATTCTGTGGAGGCAGAAGGAAAGAGAGAATGGAGCCACCTTGGGGAAGGGTAATCTGGCCACACTTCCCCAGGTGAAGGCTGAGCTTACCTGTGTATGTAGAGTTCTCTGTTGTTGGGTAAGTCGTAGTTAATGATCAGGGACACCTGAGGTACATCCAGGCCTCTGGCCCAAACATCTGTCGAAATAAGGACTCGGCTGCAAAGAGAAGGGGACAGTTGGACAGTTACAGCTGTTCCACCCCACTGAGGTGGGTGTGAGAGCTGAGAAGTTGCAGCCTCCAGCACAGGGCATCCCCTGCAATGTTGCGCTCCTCCCTCCCCACAGCATACTGCAGCATCCACACTTTTTCTGCAAGGAAAGCTGTTCTATGACGCAGCATCACCAAACTTCAGTGAAGACAGATAGTACCAAGATAACTTTGATCTTTCAGAAAGAATATGACGCTCCTAAGAGTTTAAAACACAGGACAGTGTCCGAGTATTTTTTTTCCTTCGCTTATTTTAAATGCGGCAACTTCTAACTTCTTCAGCAAAATAAGAGAGACTAATCCTCTAAGTATGAACATCCCTCCTTGGAAAGTGGCAATCTCCCAACCCTGTGACACCCCAGGGGATAGATGGGAATCAGAGCTCTTCCTAATTTGAGCTGAACGAGGCCTTCAGAGAGGAGGGGTTTTATGGGTTTCTGCAGCCTGTTCCCTTCAAACACTAGAATAAATCCTGTCCTGAGGTAGCAATGCTGTAAGCAACACTTGAAGGCATTTACCTTGCACCAGATCTGAACTCTTTCATAATGGACTCTCTCTCCTTCTGTGGCATGTCCCCGTGCATAGATGAAACTGTGAAGTTGGCTTCTCTCATCTTCTCCGTGAGCCAGTCTACCTGTGCGTACAGCCAAGCAGCCTGGGTTAACTCTTTGCTCAGGACAGCCAAACGCGCGAGTTGTGCTTGGAGAACGTTTGCTGGTAAGAACTGAGAGACACTTTAACAAGCATTCTGGAGCTAAAGGAAGTAAATAATCCTTACAAAGCATTGGCTATATGATACAGGGCTCCAGGAGCCTGTAAAGGAAAGCAATTAAGGGCGTTTATTCAGAATGTGTGGTTTTGTTTCAGGGATTATAAGCAATTAGAAGAGTATGTGCATTCTTACCTAACTCAGATCTACCAGTTGTTTAAGCTAGGCATATCCCAAAGACAAATGTTTAACCTCTGTTCTTACTAAATTATTCCCAAATGGGGAAACAACCAGACCTCTGAACTGGGTTTGTCCTAGCATTCTCCTCGGAGTCACCCCCTCTGAAAGTAACATGCCCGTCTGACGGCTGCTGTACCTTTCTTTTGGTGTTACAGAAGATGACAGCCTGGGTGATTGTGAGTGTGTCGTAGAGATCGCACAAGGTGTCAAACTTCCATTCTTCCCTCTCCACGGCCACGAAAAACTGCTTGATTCCTTCAAGGGTCAACTCATCACTATAGGGAAGAAGGACAGCTGTACCACACCACAACTAGGTGAATACATACAATGCAGAGCTCACACCTGTGTGCTGTGGGTTGCTGGGTCTAGACACAAGTTCCAAGTTGTTCTAGAAAGTCCCTGGAGAAGTCTGGTCTAAGAGTGGCCTCCAACACAACCCACGCAACAGAGACTAGAACTCCTAGGGTACCCTCTCTGCTCTACACACACGTCTTCAAAGGGAAACATTTCTCCTCTCATCATTTTTAAATTCAACTGAAGAAAGGTAAGTGAGGCAGTGTAAGAGGTCAGGCAAGAGCTTTGTCGGGTTGCCTACACTCACTTCTCTTGACTTCTGCTGAGCTCCAGTGCATGAGGACCTGTGCCAGTACCAGACACAAGCTATGCCTCCAAGGGCATTCAGGATCAGTCAGCTAAAAGGCTTTTTTGGCTTGCTATATAATAGCAAATTAATGGAGGAGGCCTACAACAATCCTCTGTTGAGAATGATGGGTTTCCAGGAGAAAGAGACTACTATATGTGGGGAGGATAAGGGGCCGGGGGGCAGTCGGGCTGAGCAGCAGCAAACACAACTGGACAAGGACAAAGTCAGAGAGACGAGCTGGCCTCTGCTGGAAAACAGGATGTGAGGATGTCTGCAAACGCCTAGACAAAGTGCAATGGTGAGAAGGAACGTGAGAGAGACTGCACATTTAAATCGGTTAATACTGTGAATTGTCCAAGGCTGGACCAAAGGGCTCCTGTTCTTTCCAAGGAAACCGACTCACCGTTTCACCAAGATGCGAATGGGGTCTGTCATGAATTTGTTGGTCATTTCCAGAATTTCATGAGGCAAAGTGGCACTGATCAGAACCACCTGTGTAGCTGGAGGCAAGTATCTATACACATCATAGATCTGCTCCTTAAAACCTGAAAAGCAAACCAAGTAGCACTGAACAGTCCGCACATCTCTCCCCAATATCCTGCTCCTTCACCATTTTATCTGGAATTCAGTATTGGGCCTATGCTATATGATGAACGCTAATGAGTGAATCAGTAACTCAAAGCCAGTGTCACATACTACTCGTCTCTTCCTAATTTTCCCAAACTCACTACAACGTGGCTGTGGTACACAGTAAAGTACGCTCAAGTGCTCAAGAATTTATAACTATCGAAAAGTACACTACAACTAAACCAGACAAGGCATATTCAGTAGTTCAACCTGTTACAGCCTATAATCAACTAACTTTGACAGAACCAATTGTTTCTAAAAGTGGGACTGCCAGCTGGGACACCTTGGAATCTCAAAGAGGTGAGAAGAAAGGAAGTAAAAGGGAGACAAAGTATTTTACCTTTATTGAGCATTTCATCTGCTTCATCCAAAACCAACATTTTGATGGCACGAGTCCTTAAACTTCGACGACGAATCATATCTGTAAGATTTCACTCTGTGAGATAAAAGGGCTTTGAAAGCAAGTGAGCCTACACTGCTCCCAGCTGCTGTCAGGGCATTTTGGTGGAGGAGGGACAGGCGCTTCCCCTGCTGCCAAGAGACTGGTGTTTGGTGACAGAAGGCACATCCAAGAGCCACAGCGTGCCCGCTGCACCCTCTAACCTTGGGAGATGTCTCTGCAGCCTGGCTAAGGGAGCACTGACTGCAGGGAAATTCTGAGCGTCTGAGCTGTGGGATGCTACTTGCTAACTGCACAGGACAGGTGACCCAGTCTCCCACAGTAACTGCAGGTGGATATAAGAAATGCAAAATGCTACATGAACTTTTCATCAGACTGGGCAAATCCTGTTTGAAAGAGCACGTGACTCTGCATAATCCCTTAATATATACAGTACACAGAAAACGTGGACCTAACTTTGACATTCAGAGAGACCCAGCTCCTATCTCCTCCAAGATTCTGAAGTATTTCCTGGGACTGAAATATTTTTTGCTTAAAAAATACCCTCAGTTCCCATGCCATCATATAGGGAAACATTTCAACAATTAAAAGTGAAGTATAAACAGAGAAAATACAAATACTATCTTTGTTGATTTCTCTCTATCCTTTTCTAGCTATTGCTACAGTAAGTTGTTACACTGTTATACTTAACATTAATGTTAGGGTAATGGTGTCATGATAAATGTAATTTTCGTGCTACTTCAAATCTAAGCACACAAAAATTGCAGGGGGGTCCCAGAGCTCAACTCAGGTGATGCAGCTTCCCCTATCTCCTTACCAAACACACGGCCTGGAGTGCCAGCAACAACATGCTGCCCATAATCCAATTTTCTGATATCTTCACCCACGTTGGTCCCTCCAATGCAGGCGTGACACTGGACGTTCATGTAGTCTCCCAGAGCAAGAAGACCCTGTGTTGATACAAAGGAAGAGTTTAATTAACTGAGTTCTCATGAAGTTTGCATTTATGAAGAGATGCAACACTGCACAGGCATACAGTGTTTTGGTTTTTTTTTTTAAGAGATGTAAGCACAAGCAGTTAGAGGGATTTTTTTTAATGTCTGTTACCCAAACCTCCTCAACAGCAGGCTTTCAAACATTGGGAACTCAGTTCCCTGGGGATCACAACTGTTTTTAAAGTGGTGTTATTAACAATTCAGTTAGGAATGTGTAAAACCTTAGACTGCTAGCCAGCGTGGTCACGTAAGCAAGAACGGATAAAATACAGATGAGCAAATAAGCCCTTTATCAGAATTTGTTATTCCTTTCAGGAACAGAAAGCAAAAGCAGAAGCTGTGCTTTGAGCTCTGCTAGGGAACACTTAAGAATCGTCCCCAGGCCTTGTGAGTGCTTTACAGAGCGTGATTTAACTGCTCCTACCTTCTGAATCTGTACAGCCAGCTCCCGAGTTGGTGCTAAGATCAATGCCTGGGTCTCGCGAACCTGATTAAAACAGGTGATCACATAGCAGTTAATCACAGGGCAGGTATCATCCAAGCATAGCAGAGAATACAGATCTCACAGTACTCTGAAATGTCACATCTGAAGGATTAATCATAGAATTTTGTGCTAAAACCTAGTGTTTGCAAGGGTTGGTACACCTAGGAAGTTGCTCTCACACAGAGCATTTACACAGTAACAGCCTGTTAATTAAGTTACTTTTGACAAGACAGCACTTAAACAGTTCTTCGATAGCTCATTTTTCATTCTAACCTGATTTCTGAAAACAATTATAAAAGCGTGTACTTTTCTTGCAAAAGAACAGAAACAATTTTAAATCACTTCAATTTCGTATGTGATTACGTTTGTTCGTAACGTACGTGTGATCGTATCGTTCAGATAAAAACCTTACACTGCCCAAGGATTCCAAGATAATGTTTTAAAGCGTCACATTTGAAAAATATTATGAGCATATTACAGAAACGAAGCATAAAGCTGACCTTTTCATTTAGAACATGCAACATTTATTTTGATGTCCCGAGGCAGTGACAGGTGACTAACGATCTAAGCTTTATTTAAGAGGGTACTGGCCCACAGAAAATCATCAACAGCATCTAAACATTGAAGTTACACTTAAAAAACAATTGGATGGACACGACACCCCTGACTAGAATGAAACCAAACATTTGTTAATCAAAAATTTAGGTTTGATTCTGTGCAATGTGCACCAACTGTTCAGACAGGTTGTTGATGCTGTTAGGACTGTTTGAGGACAATTCTGCCTGCTGAGGGATTAATTTAGCCCTCTAATATTAAAGTACATGAAAGAAGTCAGCTGTTAAAACCAACTTTATAGTTACAAGACATTATCTGAACTTATTTTGGCAAGGTGAGTTTAACAACTAAATTGTTATAGAGTAGAATCTGGTGAAATTTTCAGTCAGAAATTTGTCTGAAGTTAACTGCTCATAATTAAAACCTTTCAATGTAAAGCTCTAAGAACGAAGGCTTTTATGATGAAGACTCTACCAATTTAATTAAAAAACATTTCGAGCATGTGCTATGAACTATGAAATTACCTGTATATCCAGGCACTGCAGAACAGAGATGGAGAATGTTGCTGTCTTCCCTGTTCCTGACTGTGACCTGAGAAACAGATGTTTGGTGAATAGTCTGGATATCTGGACAAACAAGACAGACAATTTTCAATGTATTCCACCCCTCTGCTCTTTGCCATTCCTTCATTGCAAAGAAGTCAATATTGCCAACAGCGTATCTGACACAGTTTTGTTACGATCACAGCAAGATCTGCAGACGAGCAGCTTTGAGAACTGCAGTATCAGGGATAGAGCACTCTGTTGCAGGGTCCCTGGCTCTGGCACGTTTACCCCTTATCAGACCAACATTTTAATGTCATGCAATTTGTCATATGTAATTTTTTTTCTTTTAAAGTAAATGGTAGGTAAGCAAATACAATTTGGAAGGCTAGCAATTCCCACTAGTGACCTAGAAAGGGCTTTTTTCAGTGGGATGCATATCCTTCTTTGCCTCTAGAGACATAATAGATATTCTTCTGCTTACTTTCTCCCTTGACTGAGACCGCAGTTGCCTCTATATTTCTCTGGCTTTGATGGAAAACACTCCCAAGAGTCTCAGAGCCCTATTCATTGAGAACACACGCCATCTCAGCAAAATATTTATTGCATTGACATACCTAAACCTAATAAACTTTGATATTAAGAGGCTGTTAGGATCACAGTCTGTAAGCAAGTTGGCCAGTTTCACCCTGTGTCATAGAATCACAGAATGGTTTGGGTTGGAAGAGACCTTAAAAATTATCTAGTTCCAACTCCCCTGCCATGGGCAGGGACACCTCCCACTAGCATCACTCGTTATCTAATTTCCCCAATCCTGCCAGGCAGCGGCCAAGGACCACGGCTGACAGTTCACACTTCAGGCACTGAGTGTGCCTGCTGCCCCCCACTGCAGGACACGCAGCCTCCCCAAGGCGCACGCCTCCCCCCTCACCCCGTCGGCAGCCCCACTTACTGGGCGATCACGTCTCTCCCCTTGATGATCTGCTTGATGGCTCTCTGCTGGATGGCCGAGGGCTTCTCAAAACCTGCGGAGGTGGCCGTTACCCTCAGCAGCGGCGGCGGCACAGGCCCCGCCACCGAGCAGGCGGCGACTAGCACCACGCAGGCCCC